>CM071929.1:30656729-31178570 GCA_016081115.2 Rehmannia glutinosa | reverse complement strand
CTCGAAAATGAATATTTGCCGTACTTCATCTCCCGCAGCAAGTTCATTACTTTTTGTCGGTACCAATATGTGCCAGAATTCCAGCTGGTCAATATCTTTTGTTGTAGAAAAAGTTGAAGCGCTTTCTTATGAGCCCCACGCCTTTTCAGAGTATTATGCTGCTTTTCCTCTAGCCGCTGCGTTTCAGCTGTTTCTTTTAGTTAGCAAGTGATGTTAATATCAAGAAGAACCAATCTGATTATTCCAAACATGAAACATGCAAAAGTAAGAGGGTACTTCTGAACATTATAGTCAAACTACGGAAGCATTGGTTTAAGTGATGAAGTGTGAGAACATAAATAGTACAATCTAGGAATTCAAAGTGTAACGCTGAGTTGGTCTAGCATATGAATGTCCATAAGTATGCTGGATAGATGTTTGACATCGTTGAACATTCAATTAATGAATTATGAATCATTAGTCCAGTTCTAGCCAAGCTAAGAGGAGCGTATGCCATGCCTATGTTTCTAAAAAAGAGAAATTTCTCTGTTTTGTATCACAATGTAGCCATTTTGTCGAGGCCATGCACATGCTATATAATTTTAGCAGGATGCATAATTGCTGTACTTATGCCTACTTTATATGAAAAAGGTTTTAACGCGTTGCTGCAGGTAACTGGAGAGGGAGATGACAAATATCTGATTGCAACGCTGCTGAACAACCACTTTGTGCATATCATCTAGACGATTGGATTCATCCTTCGCAACTACCATTGAGGTATGAGATCTATGTAAATCGAACCTAATTTGCTTTTCTGGTCATGTTGTAGTCCAATTCTATCACTAGCACCCAAAAGTATTTCTATGGTTTTGGTTTTTTTCTTTATGCTGACCGACATTATGAGTTCTATCAGATATGCTGGATACTCGGTGGGTCCGTAAAGAAGCAGGTTCACATGGTCGAGATACCTGGGAATTTTCCGTGTTCATCAGTTTGAGAAAATTGAACAATTCTGTATAACCAGTCCAAATGGAAATGATTCCTGGGAAATGCATGAAGAGATGCTAAAAATTCTGAAGATTTCTACAGACTGGTATTCTTCTCTGCTTCTTTCCTGAATGCATTTCTCGTTGAGTGACGGCTAATATATGTATGGTGCTTTGCCTTGCGATTTGAAAGATTTATATATATGAGTATATATCCATGATTGTTTATTTAATGTTTGCCCCATAAGTTACGCATGTGCTTTTATCGAAGCTTGTGACATCAATTCTTCTGTGAACAGCTGAATATTCCTATCAAGTTGTATCTATCGTCTCTGGTGCTCTGAATGATGCTGCTGCGAAGAAGTATGACTTGGAAGGGTGGTTTCCAACATCAAAGACGTATAGAGAGCTTGTTTCCTGCTCAAACTGCACTGATTATCAGTCGAAAGATTAGAAACTCGATATGGGCAAAAAAGGTGAGTTATACTTTTTGTGCATTGAATTTCCTGCTGTATTGTTTGCTATTTATACATATCACTACTGATGTTGGACAGCAGAAGGCATTAGAACAAAACGATTCGAGAAAGGGTTGATTACAAAGATACCCTTGAGGTTCAGTCAACATTACCAAAAACTCCTCTTTCTAATTACAAATACATACCTTGATATTTGTCTCTATTTTACAAATTGCACCGCAGACGAGGATACTTGTTAAGTAAATACAAATCTCGAGGAGGTGTTTGTAATACCTTAAGGGTTATTTGTAATTATTGAAAGATAACTGAACTTTCTTTGTAATTAGACTAAACCTCAGGGTAGTTTTTGTAATTTATCCATTAAAAACATGCATCTATCAATTGATTTACTGTCATGCATTTTTTTTTTCCAAAAGGATTAACTCTTTAAGGATATGATTACAGAGTAACGATAAGGCTAAAGAATACGTCCACATGTTGAACTCTACCCTCACAGCTACTGAGAGGACAATATGCTGCATCCTTGAGAATAACCAGAAAGAGGACGGAGTAGAAATACCAGAGGTTCTAAGAGTCTTCATGGGTGGGAAGGCGTTCATTCCTTTCAAAACAACCCTGCTGCCAAAGAGCCAAAAAGAAGAAGACCAAGGAATGAGCCAAAGTTCGTCGTTATGTAATACTCAGCTCATTTTCCTTGTCGTGCTTCAATCTCCTTTGGTTAAGGTGCATTTATTCCAAACTTCCTATTTTTGCAGCATGTCGCTTTGAAGGTTTTTGCAGTGCCTAAGGATGTTCATTTTTGTTGAATTGCAGGTTGTTCTTAGTTAATACATGATATCTAAAGCTATTTTATTATTGTTTTGATAGAGATTGAAAATCGATTGTATTTACTAATTTACAACTCTCAACTTTGTTGGCCTTTTGTTCCAACGCTATTTTCAATTTTTGGAGGTTGAATGTAGGGAGCAAAATAACTAATCGGTATTTTTGTTCGCCTATCTGTGAGGTTGGTTTCCTTTTTTACGCGTACCAAATTTGATTCGTGCAGAGGTTAACGTAATAATGTGATTTGGGTAAAACTAACTTTAGTGTCTATTTTGTTAAATTTTTACTTATCAGGAAGATGAAACTTGGTAAAAGGAATTGCCATAAAGTTTCTGTAGTGTAAAACGCGTGTTTGAACTATTTTACCAAAAAGAGTTTTTTTCTGATTTTGTATCTTAGAAATTTTGTATACTTAATGTTTTCGTACATTAATTACCTTTCAAAGAAAAGACGATATAGCTCACTTAGATGTTGCTGATGTTTTGTTTAAAACACTTCAAATTTTTAGTCATAAATGTTCACTACCCTGAAAAATTGAAATATGCATATCTGAAAATCCTCTTATCAAAAATTCCATCGACGTTTCAGAAAGCCGCACAAACCTTAGAAAGGCATTTGAAATTTTTTTGTCTTAGCTTTGAACATTTTATACTTAATTTCCCTGAGAATTGATTTGACCTATTATGAGTTGAACATGTCAACTTTTGGTTGGTTTAAAGATAAGTGCAACAAATTATATAGCTCAGGGACATAATATGTATTTTAAAGTTCAATGAGCAAAGTGAAAAAAAAAAAAAAAACATTATTTTCATTTTTAATAAAATTCATATGCTGGAGGTCCTCTGTTGATGAAAGGGAATGGACATCATGTGTCACGCTTTTTCACATTCACTCAAAGAATAAAAAAATTCGCATTCCATCCCCAAAAGCATGAGGGTGGAATGAGTGCATTTTGATCTAATTCCAATTTTGATGTTTTTTTTTTTTTTTTCCTTTCATTTTTGCTCGTTTATTACTTTGAAGTCTTATGTTCTTACTTCTCAGTAGGAGTTGATTTTTGGGCCTAACTAGGAGTTGAATTCTAAAAAATTAGGATCAATCAAATTTTCTATTTACCATTAAAATATTATAAATACATACATTTTATGCTATTAATTAATCTTGTCAACAGAAAAAAAAAACAGTTATTCACTTATTTATACTTTTACATCTGTTGATTTTTTTTTTTTTGAAGAAAGAAAGCAAAGGGTATGTTTGTTTAGTGATTAAGAGTGATTGGGGAAGTTTAGGAGTGGTTGGGGGAAGAGAGTTTGATGTGATGTATTGGAAATGTGTGTATTAGTAGAGAAATCTTGGAAACGTAATATATGTTTGGTTGGTGATTGGGAAGTGGGTGATTGGGGAAGCTAAAAGCTTTTATAACTTAGGAGATCAACTCCAAATCAACCAAATCCGCAAAGAATCGGGTATATCGGCCGTTAATGACTGAGTACAATGTAAAAAAGCCAAGCGAGAAATTAAGTGGCGAGCATATTGCCCGATCGTCTAACAAAGCCAGATTTTAAGCAATAAAAGAAGAAAAATACCAAGAACATCATGAACAATGTTTCCGAAATATGAAAAATCCTCCTTTTCCGAGCTAGTCGATGCGTGGAGCGAAGGTTATCGGTTTGAGTATAACAGGACAATTGCATTTCCTTCGCAAGGCTAATCTCTTCCCGCTAAGACGCTAGCGCAATGTGAACGTCAAACTCCTTTGCTATAAATTTTGTGAGAGTTTTCATAACTTTTCCTCTGTGGTCTCGAATAATCACTCCCAACCCCGTTCCCTCTCCTTCCATGATTGACGCATCCGTATTAATTTTTACCCAACCATTCTCGGAGGGACCCATCCCGATGGCGGATCTATTAGGTGCAATGGGGTACAATTGTACCCCCATTTTTGAAAAAAATATTTAGTTAAAAAGTAATCAAAATAGTTTTGTACCCTATTTTTATAGTAATAATTAGAAAATTCAAATAATACAATACAAATTCCCACAATAAAATCTTAAAAAATTAAAAATTAACTTAACAACTTGAATAAATAAAAAACATGGTAAACTTATTAAATAATATTTCCTACTTAATAATCTGATATTATTTTAAAAATTACTACAATACATGGAGATAAAATCCCTAGAATTATATATTAGGAAAATGCATGTCATTATACAAAAGGGAGGTCTCACGGATATACGACTCGTCGCGTGCATTCTTTGTCTCGTATAGTTATACTTTAACAAGTTGCAATTATACCTTTTATTTTAACAAAATTTTAAACACGTTTTATGTGTATGTTTTTTAATATCTATCGTAACCCCATTTTTAAAATTCCTGATCCATCGATCATTCCACCTCTGGTTCAGTCGATAAATTTCGTTGTTGGGCCTTTTCATATTCCCTAATCACGGTCACAACAAACATAGAGCATCCTTGCTGTTCCATCTCAATGCCTTTAAATATAAGCTGATTTCTCGAGTGCCAAAATTGCCCAAAGGTATGAAATGAACATGGGTTGGCTATCAATGAACCCCTCTCCATAGGGAAATCTTCAACTTTGGCGGTGTATTCATATTCCACATCCATTTCCACAGCCCCCAGTCGGAATTCGATGTAGTATGGATACATGACAAAATTGGTCTGTGCGACTCGTTACAGTCAACCAGGTCGCGTATACGATTGGGATGAGCCTTGTTTTTAAGGCCCAAAAATTTGAGGCTTAAATGGTCTGACGAGCCAACCAGGCTCAAAATAGCCCATTTTTTCAAACTGGCCCAAACCCAATAACGTGTAGTCAATCCACAAAGGCACAAACTTCAGTTGTGATAGGTTGTTGATTTATCATTCCACTTTCAATTTCTTTGATTTAATAGGAATAGTGGTGATTTTTTTTAGTGGAAGTTGAATATATAGAATAAAAAAAGTAACGATGGTATTGATACGATAAAGAATCTTTTAGAGATGTTGATTGTGTGTGAATTTTTTTATCGAAAATACATAAAATTATATTATTTTATATAATATACATGTAAAATATATATTAAATATATTTAAAAATAGCACGGAGCGGGGCGAGGTAGGTACCCATGAGGCGGAGGTGATACCTGACCCGCTCTGCCCCCGGGCGGACCATTTTGCCATCCCGGCTCGTGGGTGGATCAAGGGCTAGAAAATTGAGGACCAACAAGAATACGACCCGATTCGATCTAATATTTTGGTTTGGTTCATTGGGCTTGGGTCGAACCAGCCCGGCTTGGCCCATTGTCAATTCTAATTGGAATGAATATAAGTGTCCTTTTTGGTAATTAAATATAAATATAAAAATATAAACGTGCAAAAGAAATTAAAAACCAAACATCTTAATACACAAGGGTAAAAATATATTTCCACATCTCATTTAACCATTAATCGAAGATTTCCTTAGCAACGTCCAATATCTCAAAAATATGAATATGGAGATAGAGTATAACAAATAATTATAAATACCTCATAACCCATTTAATCATGATTAATATCACTTTGACCTAAATTTCTACTCGAAACCACATATCTATTAAAATAATTTCTTAGTGATTCAATATATGATTAAAAATAACAAATCTTATAAAGGCTAAATTGCAAAATATGCCCTGTAACTACTTAGTGGTGGCAAAATTAGACAATAATGTATTCAACTTGCAATGTAGAACAATAATTTTTAAAATGGCGGATTGAGGACTAAATTGACCGATGATTTAAAAATTCCCAGGAATCGATTCTCAATTTGAGGATTTCATTTATTTTGGTCTTAATTGCTAACTAGACATATGACATGACAAATTCATGATGACTTGGATGAAAATAAATGAAGCATAAATAAAACTACCTACCACCTCGACAAAATCGAGCCCCGAATAAGTTGGAGGAAACCCAAAAATTAAATCTAACTGCTTCTTCTTTTTCATCAAAGTTATCGTGAATTTCTTTGTCATATGTCCAATTAGTAATTAGGGCCAGAAAAAAATGAAATCCCAAATTGATAATCGATTCCGAGAGAAATTTGGAATTGTTGGCCAATTTAGTCCTCAATCTGCCATTTTTTAAAAAATTATTGTCTAAATCAGTTGAATAAGTTATTGTCCTGTTTTGCCACCACCCAATAGTTTCAGGGCATATTTTGCAATTTAACCATCTTATAAATGTATCAATTTTTTTTTTTTTGAACGGATAAATTTATCAATTGTTAGTAAGTAAGGTTTGAAATAATTTTAAGAACAGTCAAAAACTTTAATGTTTAACCTATAATCGTACCAATATTACCAATAAAGGGCTTTTAAGCATTGCTTATTTGCTTATGGTGAACAGTTAGAAATCTTCTCTTTGGTTCCAAACCCGTTCTGCTACCTGAGTTATTCTCGACGCAAAGCATGAAGATAATGGGATTTTGCTTTCGGCAATTTCTAACTTCTTCCCTAAATTGCTATGAATCAGGTAAGTCTCATATCTTCTCTCATAAGTCTCATATCTTCTCTCATGACCCATTTCGTTTTCTCTCCGTCATTCATTGTTTCGGTACAGAATCTGCTGCAAATTGCAATTCCCGTGACAAAATAAAGCTTGGGCTGGGAAATATTAGGGGTTTGGATGATGCTATTTGTTTGTATAAGAATATGGCCAGAATGAGACCTCTTCCTTGTGTCAAACAATTCACTCAATTGCTTTCGCGTGTGGTCAATTTGAAAGAGTATTCCGCAGCTATTTGTCTTTTCAAAGATATGTGCAATTTGGGGATATCAGTTGATGAGTACACTATGTCTATTGCTATTAACAGTTATTGCCTTTCTAACAGGGTGGATTGCGGGTTTTCCATTCTGGGTTGGTTCTATAAGCGCGGTTGTGTTCCTAATGCAATTACCTTCAACACCTTTCTGAGGGTTTGTTTCGGGAAAACAGGATTATCGAGGCGCAAGAATTGTTTCGGAAGATACTAAGAGAAGGGATGTGTGAGCCAAGTGTTGTAACTTATGGGACTGTGATTGATGGACTTTGCAAGGCAGGTAACACTGCAATGGCGATTGAACTACTCAAGAGTAATGGAAAAAGGAGTTGTAAGCCTGACATCCACATATATAGCACAGTTATTGATGGCTTATTTAAGGACAAAATGGTAGACTCCGCCTTGAAGCTTTTTGCTGAAATGACTGAAAAAGGCATCACACCTGATGTTGTCATTTACACTGCTTTGATTTGTGGCTTTTGTAACTTGGGTCGTTGGAGAGAAGTTAAATTGTTACTAAAGGAGATGATAGATTGCAAAATTCATCCGAATGTGACGACATTCAATACCTTGATTGATGCTTTATGTAAGGAAGGATTGATGGATGAAGCTGAAGATATACTCCACCTCATGATGGAAAGAAATGTGGTTCCTGATGTAGTCTCTGATGGATGGATATTGTCTTCAAGGACACATGACTAAAGCTAGAAATGTTTCTGATTCTATGGCTAGCAAGAATATTGCCCCAAATATTAGGAGTTTTAACATATTAATAAATGGGTATTGCAAGAAGATGAAGATAGATGATGCCGTTCATCTATTTCGTGAAATGCGCTTTAAAAAGGTTGATGCCTGATATTGTGACGTATAATACTCTATTACACGGGTTGTTTCGTGTTGGCAGATGTTCTTCAGCACTAAAGCTCTTTGATGAGTTACAATCTGTTGGACTAAAACCAGACTTTCATACTTATTGTAACTTGTTGAACGGACTGTGTAAGAATGGAAATGCCGAACAAGCATTATTGTTGTTGGATGAATTGGAGCACAAAGGAGAACATCTTCACATTGCTTACTATAGTATTGTCATGGATGGGTTCTGCAAAACTGAAAATTTTCACAAAGCTCAAGCTATTTTTAGTGATCTCCCTTCTAAAGGATTGGGACCTAATGTGGTAACCTACACTATCCTGATAAAAAGGATGTTATCAAAATGGGCTTTTGGAGGAAGCTAAAGATCTTTTCCTAAGGATGGAGCAGGCAAGTTTGTCGCCAAATGGTGTAACCTACAATGTAATTGTTCGAGGAAATCTAAGGGGTGGCAAATTCGATGATGCTGCAAGGTTTTTTGAGGAAATGGGTGATAAAGGATTCTCTCCAGACGCATCTACGTTTGCCTTGCTGCTTGATTTGCTCGGGACTGTGGAACACAATCCTACTATTTTGAAAATGATTCAAAAGTTGGCTCCAAGTACTTTAAAACAAAAAAAATGAGCCAAATAACGTGTTTTTCTATCATGCGAAGAAGATGAGGTTGAAAATCCGGATTACTCGTTGTGCATATGTTACAAGCAACCTCGACACTGGTTCTTTAGGAAGGTTCTGGCTTTCTCCTCTCTTGAATCAGAAGTTAAATAAAATAATTGTTAGAAAATAAATTTGATATGATGTTGGTTTTCTCTGCTACTTTTCCACTGTATATGAAAGTAAATTTTAAAATGCATAACAACAGATTCTTGAGAGTTTGCCGAGCAAGAAAATTGTTGTTTCTCGAATATATTTTTTTTTTCTGTAAGTAGATGAAATCTAGTGAGTTAAGCTTATTACTTATATATATATAGTAGATATGTTGTTTTCATTTCTCTGAGTTAACATATTAGTTATTTATCTATAATTTTGAATAAGGTCTAGACGACTAAGTTGTGATTTATTTTCTTTACTATGAAAACAAAATAGTTTCATTATTGTAGACATGTTATTATTTTGTCGTTTTATTTTTAGTTTCTTAATGTCCATTCGTGTAAGTAAGAAATAAAAGGAAAGAAAAATAATACAGAGAAAGAATAACCTTAACGTATATTTAGAGTAGACGAATGGTGGGTGAACAGTGAACTAACATAGAGTGGTGATTGCCAAATTTCCATATTTCAGATGTGGTCTTTGTCAATGTCATACAAGGAGGCTGATGCAAAACAACCATTGAACATATATTTAGATTAGGCATGAGAAAATAATATCAAATTGAAATTTAGTAAAATTGATTTTAATTATATTACACATACTTTGTAATATCTTTGTAGGAATCAATTGTTTTAGTGTCGAGCATTTTCTTTCCAAAAAGGATTAACTCCTTACAAATATGATTACAGAATAAAGATAAGGCTGAGGAATATGTCCACATGCTGAACTCTACCCTCTCAGCTACTCAGAGGACAATATGCTGCATCCTTGATAATAATTAGAAAGAGGATGGATTATAAATACCACAGGTTCGATGAGACTTCATGGGTGGGAAGGCCTTCATTCCTTTAAAAAACAAACCCAGCGTCCAAAGAGCCATAAGGGAAGAAGACCAAGGAATGAGCCAAAGTTCGTCGTTGTGTAATACTCAGCTCATTTTCCTTGTCGCTCGTGCATCTCCTTTGGTTAAGGTGCATTTTCCAAACTCCCAATTTTCACAGCATGTTGTTTTGAAGGTTTTTATATGTGCATTTTCGAAATGTAGGTTGTTCTTAGTTAATACATGATATTTAAATCTATTTTATTATTGTTTTGATAGGGATTCAAAACTGAGTGTGTTCCTAAGTTACAACTCACAACCTTGTTGACCATTTGTTAAAATTCTATCTAAGAACTTTTGGAGGTGTTTGTTGAAGACAATTAATTATAAGCATTTGAACTGTTTTATCCCAAAGAGTTTTTCATTTTGAGATTACATTTCTTCACCTGAAGCTGAATGCCTGTGGGACACATTCTTCAGCAAGTGCAGATAGTTGTTTGTAATTCCACTAGGAACATGTATCTTAGTAATTCTTGTCTATTAATATCAAAGGATGAGAAGGAGATTGGAAATACACTGTTCTTGGTACTGCTTTACTGCAGCTTATAACATCATAAAGTTGTCTCTTAGCTAATCTGACGCATTTAACCGAATATTATTCTCTTCGGGTTGTGAAGGCCTCTGAACATAATTGAACATTCGCAGAATTTTTGGCAGTGGATGGTTGGTTTTTCGTTCTGCTCATTTCTATTTTTGTAGAAAATATTGTGAAAAAATTATTTGAAAAAAAGGAAATAAATTTTGAGAGTATGATTGGACGTAAGAATTGTGATGATGACAGTTGATATGATGATTTTTTTAATATACTAGTGATGTGATGTGATTGATAAAAAAGAATGATCCCCATCCTTGAGGACTCCCACTGCTCTTGCCCTAGAGCTTTGTGGAGGAGGTGAATCGTGGTATGTGTCTAAACAAGTCAGGGCCCTGAGCTGCCCTAGACGAGTCACCACACAAGTAATCCCCCTCCACCCTGTTACCAGGGGGATTCGAAAATAATTATTTGATGTGATTAATGATTGGAAAAATAGAATGAATGATCAGTGTATTTTGGATGAAAAAAATTACAAACAATAATATTTTATGCGAAATTAATTCTTTGAGGGGAATTTTGAAAAAAAAAATGCCTACCATTCACACCCTTTATGCCTCTTATTCAGCCAAACTCGGATTCTGCAGTAAGCTTCAATTTATAAATTACTTGAAATTTCGTACATCAATAACCATTTAAGAAAAGATGATATGCTCACTTAGATGTTACAAATGTTGTTTTTCAAGCACTTCAAATTTTGTGTCGTAATTGTTCACCACCCTGAAAAATCGAAATACACAAATCGGAAAATCCTCTGTCAAAATTCTATCGAGGTTAAGAAAGTTACACAAACCAAAAAAGACATTTGGATGGACGGATTTATATGTGTGGGATCCATTTGTTTTTCATCCCTATACACATGATTTCTCCTATACAACCTTATTAGATCTCAATGGATTCAAACTACCGACCTTGCAGTGGGCCCATAGCGCTTATACAGTACATCACTTCTCCGGGACTATTTTCCTTTCATTTTGCTTGGTTAAATCATAAATGTCACTCTAAACTGGGCCCTAACACAATCTATGTTAATGTATCAAGATTCAAGACAAATAGACTACTATTTTAAAGATGGAAAACAAATAATCTTGAAATGTTATATCTCATTCCAGTTTATATCATACTACTACTTCGACTGTATTAGTTTTCCAGACATTTTTTTTTATTGAAGTGATATATTTTCCCTAAAAAAAATAGTAAAGTGACATTTTTTGGTGCTTTTAACATCAAAATGTTTTAGCGGTGGTCACGCGTTAAAAGAAATATTGATTTTATTAATTTCTTCTCATATAGTTCAGTAATTATAGTGTCATCAACACAGGAGATCAGCTAAGCAGGTTTCTCGACACATTGCACCCATATAAAGGACATGATTTGACATGCAGAATTTCAAGTTACTGCATATATATATATATATTTTATTTACAATGTCATGACATGAAAGATCAAATACAATCAAATACATTCATCAAAAAATTGTTTTTAGTCCTCTAAGTGGACTACTTCGGAGATTAAGTCATCACTTGTTTCAATTTTTATATTTAGCCCTTTAAGTGAGTTTTTTTTCCAGATTTTTAGTCGTGCGACCTACTACAATAGATAAAGTGAGTTGCTGGGCTTATGTGAAATTTAAAAACGAAAAAACTTATTTTTCCATTCATATTTGGCTGACTAGGCATCATGTTTCTATTTTCTTATAGATGAATGGTGGAGAGTGTTCGGATGTAGTGCTCTTAACATACAAAATTTGGCCATTAAGATTTTGAGTTAAACTTGGATGTAGAAGGAATTGGAGTGTGTTTAAAAGAATACATACAAAGAAGAGGAATAGATTGGAACATCATAGGTTGCATGATCTTGTGTTTGTCTATTACAATTTGGGCTTAAAAGTTGGTAGTCTTGGTTGGAGGGAGGAGATAAATTTCAAAGAAACTGAAAGATACAAGGTTCGAACCCCGGTTAACACCCTTATAAAGGGTTAGTGATACCACTTGAGCTACAAGCTAGTGGTCAATTTGGGCTTTAAAAGAAAGATACTACTTTTATTAAAAGTTTTTTTTCGTATGATTTATTTTAATGCAACTTATAAGTTATTAATTTTTGTAGGCCTTATAATCTAAAGAATTGTTTTGATCCAATTGATTATGAAAGCATTGACAAAACTGAGTTTTGCGTTGTGGAAGAAGAAGAAGAAGAAAATTCCTCACCTATATTAGATATAGATGAGTTGAATAACATGCTTATAGCGAGGAAGGCCTTCCAAGAAATGGTCTAGAAGAAGAAGGTGATTTCTTCTTTACCATTATTGAAAAGTTTGACATAACATATTTTATATGAATATTATCTATTTGTTACTTGTTCGCTATTTATTTTGTTCTCTAAAAGTACCATTTTCCCCCCTAGATTTGGATAAACTCACCAGTGAGATGCAAAAATTGAAGTACTTTGGGGGGAAGAGGATGATGAAGATGATGACTAATGAAGGAATGGTTTAACAAAAGCTTGTTCTTGTTGATAAAGTTCAAGTGGCAGTGACATATATGTTCAAGTTTAAACTTTAAATTTGAATTTGAGACTTATTTGTAATTTTGTATTATGATTGTGGTTAAACTTGAAGTTGGTATGTTTAGTATTACCTTTTTTAAAGAACCTTAAACTTTGTGGGTATGAGGTTATTGAGATTTTAAACTTTGCCTTGTTTAGTATTTCTGTATTTGATTACATATATATTTTAGTGGGTTTGAGGTTATTGAAATTTTGAACTTTGCCTTGTTTAGTATTTATGTATTTGATTACATATATATTTTAGTTCATTTTTACTTGGCGGTTGAACCAGTTCGACCGGTTGAACCGCAAATCGGTAGCATGACCGGTTTGCTCACGGTCCAGTTTTAAAACATTGCTTAAAAGTGAAAATCATGCTACTATTACCCTCATTTTCGTATGTAAAAATCCTACTTCTGTTTCTCATTATAGGCCAATTAGCCTCGCTAAGTTTTTCACAAAATCATCTCAAAAATTCTTTCTAATAGGCTCAAGCAATGTCTTCATTTATACATTTGTGAGAATCAAGACAACTTCTGAGCAATGTTATCATTGCTCAGGAGGCATATAGATCAAGTAAAAAATGCTTCATGGCAATTAAACTTGATGTGGCTAAAGCTTTTGATATAGTAGAATTGGAGGGGATTAGGTTGGTTACGATGAAAATGAGCTTCGATATTTAAATTCATCACTTGCATGTCGACCTCTTTCTTCTCCTTTAATGTGAATGGAAAATTTTATGGATATATCAACCCCTCAAGTGGTCTGAAACAAGGAAACCCCATCTCTCCTTATTTGTTTCTTGTCATATCTGAGGTTTTTGCATATCTTATTAAACATGTATTTGATACTGGTTGGAATCTATATTCTGGTTGTTTTGATGGCCGATTGGATCATCTTCCTCTCCTTACTGGATTGTTGTTTCTTCTTTGTTGTTTCTCTTTTGTTTTCAGGATTTGGCTTCAGCCTTTATGTTTTCATGTTTGTCAAACCCATTTTCATTAAATGGTTCTATGTAGTCTGTATCCTATTTGGATAATAGATTTTGTATGAAAAAGGATTGTGGGTCATTGGTTTCCCGTTTGTAAATTTCTTTGAGTTATATATATAAATTCCTAGGAATTTTATTATGGGGTCGATTTGCATATATTACAAATGGTTTCATATTGGATGGATAATATAAGACCCACTATAATAACTTAAAATGTGGGTTGAAAGGTTTGAAAAATTAATATGAAATTACCCAAACAAATTCAATATATTAGTCATATATATTAATATGGATTTAAGAGATTTTCTTCGACTGTGTATTCTCAATTAGAGTTGAAAAATGAACCAAGCTACTCGATCTTCGACTCAAAATCGATCGCTAAAAGCTCATTTGAGCTCGGTTTGTGAAGATAATGAACCAAGTTTGAACACATATTTTCGTTCGATAAAATATGAAGATTGGCTCGAGATCGGTTCGATTAGTAAAAAATAATAAAATATATTGTAAAAATATCAAACTACTCGAAACTCGACTTCGTGTTCGATTCGACTAAAGCTCGTTTGAGCTTGATTTGATTAATAATCAAACAAACTCAAACACAATTTTTGAAGATCAAATTTTATTCAAAACAAGTTTGAACATTACTATGTTCAACTCGACTCGGTTCATTTACACCGTATACTCAATTACTCATTGAGTAAAATCAAAACTTGAATAGAAAAAAAAAAATGAGAAAGAGAAAATGGAAATAGTGTGAAGAGAAATGAGGAGAAAATAGAAAAATGTCGGAACTAAAATGAAGAGAAAATAAATAAATAAAAGGAAATAAAGAAAACATAAGGCGAAATTCCAAAACTGTCACCATCATTGGTTTTCCACATACATGGAAACTATCGTGACACGTCAATGAGTTGAGATAAATGTTATAGTCATGTCACATTAAATGATTAATATCATAAAAGCAATATATGCGTCGTGGAACATCTGATAATTTCACTAGGTTGATCCAGCAAAAACTATTTTTCTTTGCTATTCTCACACTTGAGTCAGGCCTACCTGAGTATTATTATTAAGTGCAAATGCTCCTTTGTGGCAAGACTCTCCTATTCTATTTACGATATCACAATTTATTTCTACTACTCTTTTGTATTTAAAGTTTCATATCTTTGAATTTCTAATTGCAATTTAATTTTCACTATAGAGATAGAAAAATATCAAAACTCAAATCCTACTTCCAAAATTACCTGAATCCCGAAAATTAAATCTTCACATCTTTTTTTAGGGGTGTGGCAATTCCGACACAATGGATTAGGTAGAGGAGTTTCGGTTCAATTCAGAATCGAATTCAATCCAAATAACATGAATAACAAATAGGTCGATTTTGGGTTGCACGAAAATGACCCATTTCATCATTTAACCCCATTTGTTTTGTAATTATCAATTTTATAAATTAACCAAAGACACCACATGGCATAATCTATAAACCAACAAATAAATGGGTTGTTTATGTATAAGTCGTTTCTAGTAGTGTTTGGGTTATTAGTGTTTTAAATATATTGACAGATCGTATTTGGGTTGATGAATCTAACAACTTAAATTGTTCATGGTTTTACATCTGTTAAATTGAATTATTCGGCAACAGATTATTTATTATAGATACAATTGTGCTTGAAATAAATACAAGTAACTTTTTGGTAACTAAATATTAAAATATAAATGTACCATAAATTAAAAACCAAACGACTTGATACGTAAGGGTAAATATATATTTGGAAGTTCGATGTTACCCAATTGGTAATAACACCCAAGTCCACCGAGATGCTTACATGTCTACAATATGACACACATGGACGTAGCCACCTTAGGACGAGTGCGGTCGGTGACCGCACTGTTGGATCTCTGGAGTGACCTTGTTAAATTTGATTTGGGCCAAGACCGAAAATTCGATTGAAGATCTAGTTCATATAAAAAAAAATAAGTGAAAATTTAAAAAGCCAATAAATCTTTTTGTCTGACCCAAAATATTAAGAATTATCTGGTCCAATTAAGGTATATGAATGGATAAATAATTGTCCTATTTGTTATATACAGAGATATGTCTTCCAAATTTGATAATGAACAGTTTTTCGAAAGTATTTTTCGAATGAATTTTTGTATCTAAAAGTCTATTCATTAATAATAATAGTTGTTGGGTCGTTAATTTAGAATAAAAATTTTTGGATAACTCACTTATCCAAAAAGTTCATTGTAGATAAACCATAATTGGAGATTATGAAAACCCGAAAAAAAAATTGTTGCAAGTACGATCTTCATATTTGCCTCATTTTCTATTTTTTTCCTTATATCGATCCGACATCCGTCATGCTAAAACGAAAGAATTTCTGACCACTCGCCGGAAATCCTGGCTACGCCCATGATGACACGTGCATGTTTGTTTTTTAAAAATAAAAAATAGAAAATAAAAAATAGACACGTATAAACATCCCAAATTAGGTAGCATCTAATATTTCTACATCACATTTAACCATTAACTGAAGATCTACTCGCACGGTCCAATACCTCAAAATATAAATATGGATATATATTATAAATATAAATTATATAGGACACCTCAATACCTCATGACCCATTTAAACATGATTAATATGATAATATCACTTTCACCAAAATTTCTACTCAAAACCTCTAATATTTTTTGCACAAAAGTATTAAAATATTTTCTCCGCGATAAGTTTTGTTAATAATTTGTAAAGTAGTAAGCTTTTATCGTAGTTGAGGAGGGAAATATATTGCTTGTAATATATTTCTGCTTTACGTATTTGAGCTGTATTATCGTAGTTGAGCAAGTTTCCTGTTAGTTGGAAAAAGTACTCGTGGTCCATTTCTGCAGATTCTTATGAACTTCGTTCAATTGAGGAGGACTTGATCTCATCTCATGAGGTATTCGCTCAAACCTTGAAATTCATAATTTCCAATATTATCCCATTTATCTGGAGGTGTTGTACTGAACATCTTTACTGAAATTGACAATGCCATTTTCTGGAGAAAATGATATTGAAGACAGCTTGCTTTCACTTCCATGTAACATTGAAGCTCTCATTGCTTTGCTGAAAAAAATGTTATTCCTTGAGGTTATTTTGTGTAACTTCAATGCTGAAAATTTTGTATCTTGTGGTTGCTGTTATGGTTTCAAGTGAAAGGATGCGGATATGATGAACAATACAGCCATAAATTTCCATGTTATTTAAATGATTGTGGTTTCCATCTTAGAATCTTCTTGTTGACAGAGAAAAGGAGTTTACCGTGCGGAACCGGCTGGCTAAGCCCCTGTGAGTACCGCAAAGCAAACATGCGTATGTGGAGTATATGTTTCTTATTTCTACACCACATCACTCGATTCTGTCACAGTTCCTCATTATTTGCATATCATATCTGCTCTGGGACTGCCATTTTCCTGATGTAGGGCTGAGGGTTCAACTGATATTTATGTACCAAATACGCAACGCTGAAGGTGGAGGAAGCAATCCCAACACTGGTTCTGGCTTTCTCTTCTTTTGAATCAAGAGTTAAATAAAAGAATTGTTAGAAAATAAATTGGATATGATGTTGGCTCTCTCTGCTACTTTTCCAGGTATACGAAATAAATTTTAAATGCATAACAACAGATGATATTGCTGAGGATATCTTGAGAGTTTGCCGAGCAAGAAAATTGTTGTTTGAGATAACTTAGAAAATGGTTTAACCCCTAAAATATTTCCTTTTCTTTTTCACATTGTTATTTTTTTTCTTCTCTTCTTCAATATAGAGAATATGCGTGCATGATTTTTCTGTAGAGCGTGACTGGGAAATAAATCAGTTAATATACACTGAGAATAAAAAAGATTCAAGATTTCAATTGTATTTAAATCGTTAAATTGATTTTTCATTGTTTTGTTGATTATTGTGTTTAATAAACTTGTGTAAATTTTGAGCAAATTAGAAAAGTTATACCAAGCAGTTCTCTATATTTTGGGTGGCATGAAATTTGAATAAACATTATGATTTATATTTAATATGATAATTCTCGTGCTTAAAAATGAACTTATTTATATGGATAGAATGACCTTATAATCTAAAGAATTGTTATGATCCTATTGATTATGAAAGCATTGACAAAATTGATTTTTGGGTTGTGGAAGAAGAAGAAAAAGCAAATTCTTCACCTATATTGGATATAGACGAGTTGAATAACATGCTTTATGGTGAGGAAGGCCTTCCAAGAAATGGTCTTGCAGAAGAAGGTGATTTCTTCTTTACTATCATTGAAAAGTTTGACATAACATATTTTATATGAATGTTATCTATTTGTTACTTGTTCGCTACTTATTTTGTTCTCTAAAGTTACCATTTTTTTCCCTAGATTTGGATAAACTCGCAAGTGAGATGCAAAAATTACATAATGTTGAAGTACTTTGGGGGAGGAGGAGGATGAAGGTGATGCCTATGAAGGAATGGTTTAACAAAAGCATGTTCTTGTTGATAAAGTTCAAGTGGCAGTGACATATATGTTCAAGTTTTAACTTTAAATTTGAATTTGAGACTTATTTGTAATTTTTGTATTATGTTTGTGGCTAAACTTGATGTTGGTATGTTTAGTATTATCTTTTTTTAGAGGAAAAATTATTGAACCCCCAAACTATACGCGATTTTCTACATTGCCCCTAAACTAATTTTTTTTTCTATGTAACCCCCTCAACTACATGAAAATTTCTACGGTCCCATCTCTCCTCCCCGTCGGCGAATATTCCGGTCAGATTAAGCGACGGGTGGAAGAGATGAGACTGTGGAACACAATCCTACTATTTTTAAGATGATTCAAAAGTTGGCTCCAAGTACTTTAAAACAAAAAGGTTGAGAACGTGTTTCTCTATCGTGCGAAAAAAGAGGAGGAAAATATATGCTTGTAATATATTTCTGCTTTACGTATTTGAGCTGTATTATTGTAATTGAGCAAGTTTCCTGTTAGTTGGAAAAATTACTCGTAGTCCATTTCTGCAAAGTCTTATGAACTTCATTCAATTGAGGAGGACTTGATCTCATCTCATGAGGTATTCGCTCAAACCTTGAAATTCATAATTTCTAATAATATTATCCCATTAATCTGGAGGTGTTGTACCGAACATCTTTACTGAAATTGACAATGTCATTTTCTGGAGAAAATGATATTGAAGACAGCTTGCTTTCACTTCCATGTAACATTGAAGCTCTCATTGCTTTGCTGAAAAAAATGTTATTCCTTTTTGTGTAATTTCAATGTTGAAAATTTTGTATCTTGTGGTTGCTGTTATGGTTTCAAGTGAAAGGATGCGGATATGATGAACAATACAGCCATAAATTTCCATGTTATTTAAATGATTGAGGTTTCCCTCTTAGAATCTTGTTGTTGAGAGAGAAAAGGAGTTTACCGTGCCGAAAAATATTTGGGCTAGGGATAGCCGAACCGGCTGGCTAAGCCCCTGTGAGTACCGCAAAGCAAACATGCTTATGTGGAGTATATGTTTCTTATTTCTACACCACATCACTCGATTCTGTCGCAGTTCCTCATTATTTGCAGATCATATCTGCTCTGGGACTGCCATTTTCCTGATGTTGGGCTGAGGTTCAACTGATATTTATGTACCAAATACGCAACGCTGCAGGTGGAGGAATTAATGGATGTTTATAATTAAAGAAGAGGGGTGTATTAATAGGTTTTGAGGGTGATAATAGCACTCCCTAAATTTTATATTCCTGTTACCAATATAATATTCATTTGATAATTTAATCTCAGTTTCGCATTTCATCGCATTTTTCCTCAAATCATTGACTAAAATCCAAGATCACTTACCGAACATCGTGAATATCTAACAGCATATTATAGAAAGGTGTCACCATTCTCCATCCGTTTAAAATAACCAGAAATATTCAAAACATCTTATATCTAACAGAAACCAGCATTTATCGTCGTTTGAACATATTACAGATAGTGCAAGAAGATAATACGTGTTTTTCCTGATGAAACATGATTATACCATTCTTGCTACTAAGCCCCTTCTGCCAAGGTTCCTTTGATGTGCTGATATAGAGTACTGCATTCAGATAAACAAATGAAGCAATATATATCAATTCGGAAATAGCCAGAAACACAAGTATATCAAATTAAAAGCTCATATGATACCATTATTTCCTCGAATGAAGGCATCCCCATATTTGTTCTTCAACTGCCCATTCACATACTCCTCTGTTTGTTCCATCGCAATATTCATATATCCATCCAGACATGCAAGAATACCTGTGTAATAAAGTAATACACTTTTAAGATCTATTCATGTAAGAATGGATAAAAAATGAACAGAAACTGAGAAAATGGTAATGATAGGAATAAATACAAAAACTACCCTGAGGATTAGCCTAATTACAAAAAACTTCAGGTTGTCTTTCAAAATGCAAAGATCAAATGTTACGAACATCCTCTTGAGGTTTATATACCTAACAACTACCCTCCCTCTTGAGGTACAATTTGTAAAAGAGACACAAATGTCAAGGGGTAATTGTAAATTTAAAAGATAACTGGATTTTTTTGTAATTAGCCTAAATCTCTAGGGTAATTTTAAATAATTAACCCAAAATGATTTACAGATTTTCATTTCAGTTGAATATTACCAAGCTAACAACGTATTGACTAGAATATCTAATCCTTCTTAGCCATTTATGCAATTCATGGAAGGATAGTACATGCATATAAAACAGTGTCATGGACCAACAACACACAATTAGACATCAATTAAGAATAACTAGTGTCTGGGAAGTTAACATCTCAGTGAGGACATGGATTTAACTCATTCGACTAGCAAGTATATCATAATATTTCAACCAAAACAAGTTGGCACATGGTTATTGCTAAGGCCCAGCTACCGACACAGAGATCACAATGGTCCATCACTCCATCCACATTTATATGACAATACAAAGGCAGTTACATCAATATAAAGTATTAGATTCCATGTGCTCATCACATAAGACGAGTACTGAAATCATCATCGACTAACAAATCAATGTGCAAAACATTTAATCAAATGAGATTATTGCAAAATGAAATGAGAACAATCAGCTCAGGCACACACATACACAGAGGAAAGGGAAATTACTGTAATGTCTTCAGTAGGAAAATGCATAGAGTCGTATAAATATGCTCATGTTTAGGTTATTAAACAAGAGCCAAGTATATTGCTGAAAGAGTTATACAATGTCTCCACTAAGATTAGATGGAGAGTGCCCAAGGAGCTTTATTTCAAAGCTGTCATGCAGTCAACGTAGAATTCATGGAATATAAAACGATGCAATCTCAAAGTAGAATTCAAAACCAGCACTACGTCCAATTAACTCTAACACCTTTTCAAAGTAGACTTTTGCACTGGCTTTGCTTGGTTTTTCAATTGTTGTTTGCAAGAAAATGTTTCCCTCAATCATACTAGATTTAGTCCTATTTGTTCTAGTTGAATGCAAAATAATGTTAAATTTTGCAAAATGGATGGCATTTAGTAAATTGCTGGAAAAAAAATACCAAGTGGCCACCACGGGTCCAAGAGCATATTCTAAAAACATCTTAACCGCACTTCTTAACCTGAAATGTCAGAAAATGACAAGCGTAAAACAATCTAATGCATCCCTTCCCTTCGTGATTACCAAATCCACCCCTAGACTGTTCCAACCACTCTACTCCAATAGTCTCACCTTCTGCCTTCATGCATCAAGCACATACCCCACTGGCCAACTATTCCCAACTCAAACTCTGACGAAAGAAACAAATCTGCAATGAAAATGTAGACTACAAACTTAAATGGACTAAGGCCTCATAGTCCTAGCTTTGAATATTCATTCAAGTAGGTTATTTGCAATTTCATGCCTAAGTCCTTGCCAATTTAACGGAACTATGGTTTGTTAGGCAAGTCTCACCACTCCTATAAATAGGATAGGCACTTGAATCACTCCGACTTAACACAACAGTTTGAATTAAGCCAATACATGGATCAAAAACCAGGATAAAAACTCAAATGCACAATTGTTCAACTCATCCTGACAATTCCATTCGCAAAATAAATTTTAGCCAAAGCTTATCCAAAAATTGCAAATAGAATGCAGCAGGGCAAGGAAATCCTTACACAAAAATCAGCTATAGAAACAACAAAGGCAAAAAAGTAGAGGATGCTCATGCAAACATTTACCACTGTAAGTGCCAAGAAATTCATAATTAATTAAAAACAAAAATGTAAATAAACACTATATATATCAAGAATGTGACAAAAGAATATGCAAAAAAAAAGTAAATGCAAGTGACCTCTATAGTCAACCCCGGAGTTCAATTTGACTACAACAGGTCGACCACGTATTGATTTGAGAAAATCAGCAGGGGTTTTCGTGGTTGATGGTTTCTCTGCTGTTCCACTCATTGTTTGAATTAAACTGCCACCAATACAAAACACTCACACACACACAATTAGCAAATCCTCAAAACAAAAGTGAATGACAAATTTTGATAAGAAAACCCACAAATAATGCAAAAAGAATAAAAGGCAGAGGAAAAACAGTTAAAATCATAATTATGTTCAATACTCCAATATTCTTTTCAAATCCAAGTCATATTATTGTTTAGAAAACATTAAAACCCACTCTGCTGTGCACTCGGATCCTTGCGAACACCCACGAATAATGCACATCTTCTGAAACCTAATCCACCGCATCGTAAAGTCTGATTAAATTTATTCGCAGCACTAAGTCTACATGAGTTCATATGCATCTATATAAGCATTACCACCAACAGGTGGTCACCCCCTTTCTATTCCCCAAATTTACGAAGTAGAATAAACAAATACATCAACAGCCTAATCAAGCAGAATGTAGTCCAATTTTAGGGTCGACGGCTCTTCTCCATTCACAAGCATCTTCAGACCATCTTTTAACTCTGATACACCTTCTCCCAAAACAGCACAAACCGGGAAAATGGGGACACCAGGCACCCTTTCTCTTAACTCTTCGTAAACTTCTTCTGCCCCCACCTCATCAATCTTATTCGCCACCAGTAACGATGGTCGATCCGATAGGCCCTCCCGGTAAAACTCCAGCTCCAACATCAAATCCTTTAGTTGTTCCCATGGGGGTATACCCTTTCTACCATCTATTGCCGCAGCTAAATCCAACACGTAAGCTAAGACCTTAGTGCGTTCGATATGACGTAAAAAAGCATGTCCAAGGCCGCGATTTTCATGTGCTCCTCTTATAAGCCCTGGGATATCAGCCACAGTAATGGAAAGATCGTCGTAGTTTAAGTTCCCTAAATTAGGCCTTAGAGTAGTGAAGGCATAATGGCCAACTATAGGTTTAGCCCTTGATAAAGCACCAAGAAGAGTGCTTTTACCGGCATTTGGCATCCCAACGAGGCCCACATCAGCAATACTCTTGAGTTCTAATAAAAGAACAGCCTCTGAACCAGCTAAGCCAATATTAGGTGCTGCACGGGCGTCATCTTCAGAAATTTCATCATTTGAGTCATTATCTCTGTACGTTTTAGAGCCTTTTGCGTAATGCAAATTCCCCAAGCCACCATCCCCTCCTTGAGCAACAGTTATTCGCTGGCCAGGCTCTGTTAATTCAGCAACATTATATTGTATTTGTTCCGACTCTTCCGAATTTTCCTCACACTCTGTTCCAGACATATTCGTTTCACCATCCAAATCCTCCCAATCACTGTAGCCTTCAGGTTCATTTTGGGATTTATATATCGAAGGTGAAAATCGAGAAGAAACTTGAAAACGTGAAGCATGAGTTGGTTCTTTTAAAGTTTCTTTACATGAAGAAGCCGAGGTCGCATCAGCATTGTCCGTCTTCTCCATCTTCCCGTTTCTGTCAGTAGGAGATTGTTGAGAAGATTCAGACGAAACAAAATCCAGTGTCCCAGGGATGTCCCAAGGATCCAAAGCTCCAGAAGGCTTCTTCTCAACTGAAGAGGGAAGTTCACCCTCTAGAAGATGAATCACGGTGCCAACAGGTACCAGAACAGCCTTGTCAGCTCCTCGGCTTCCTATCATGTTTTTGGGAGCTCCATGCCCTCCTCTCTTTGCATTAATATGGTGTTGCAGACTGCTGAAGTCCCAAACTGCTGCAGAACATTCTAGGATCACGTCACCACCTCTTCCACCATTCCCTCCATCAGGTCTACCACGGCGATCATGACGGCTGCGGCTGGAACAACCATTTCCGCCATCACCTCCTTTAGCCCATAGCCGGAATCGATCTATCATTTTGCGCTCCTGTAACGGTGCCATTTTTGCTCTCTTGATGGTAAAGTCTGAATAAGAGCAGGACAGAAAAAGCCATTGGGATCCTGAGAATTTCGTCACGGCCTCCAAATATGTTACGGTATTCCTGCTCCGTAACAACATCCCTTTCAAAGTATCCTCCCTCAGAAATTCGAAGTGTTTGTTTTTATTAATAGTTGAAGAAATCTCGCAGTTTGGCACAAAGGAACAGCCTCCGGCAATGAGATCAAAAGCTGGAAGCGGAGAAGCTTCACTTACCGAGAAAAGCTGCAGCTCCTCTACAGAATCAATGAAGAGTTTAACTGTCGACGGGGTTCATGAGTCGAGGTTTTTCCCAGTGGAAAACAGTTTTGAACGTATAGATTAAACAAGTACTAGAAATTAGGGCAACACGAAACCCAAAAGATAAAATACAAAAGCTTTTTGCCCAAATTGTAAAAGTTAAACTCAATATCTAGCATAAACCCAGTATGTACAACAAGCGGAAAAAAACACAAATGAAATTATACACACTTAACAAACACGTATACGCTCAAAATGCTACCAGCATCTGAATAAGTAGCTACATACATTTTCAGAAAAAATCAACACATACGTACAGGACGGGTGTCAGTGGGAACGTATATCCACAAAATAACTTAATTAAGAAAAAAAAACATTATTCTCATTGCCCTTGTAGAAACAAAACATTACCTGGAACAACGAAACTCCGGCAAACGACGGTCAGATGAGGCAGCTGATGCAGTGTCGTGTGAGAAGAAATATCGTTTGAAGCGTGATTTTAAGGGTTTCTCTGATTAGGGATTTTGTGTTTTACTTTTGGGCTGGGCTGAAAGAAAAATGGAATAAGAACCAAGCTACAAACTTTATTTCAATGGGCTTCTTGTTTTATTGGGCTTTATTATTGTTCACTACTAGCATAAATTTGCTTTATAGTATAGGTTTACCGTTTATGATTTTGTAGGTTTTACTATTTTGATCTTTGTTATCAGTTGTAAAGTTCTTCTAACGAATCAAATTAATTGTTTCTAAATTTAAAAACAAAATAGAACAACTAATAGAATCGTGTATTGCTAAGGTAGAATGATTGTTTAAATTGTTCATGTCAATGCAGCATGATCCTGTAATGTTGCTGGAGTCTAATATAATTAACTGAATGACAAGAAATAATTAAAAAGATTATATACTATCTTTTTGTCTTAAAATATGTTGATCTAGTTCTTTGTACTTTTGTGTCTCATTTTTTTAGTTAGAGTTGAATAATAATAATTAGGATCAAGTGAATTTTCTATTTATCATTAAATTATTATAATACATATTTTTGTTTTACGAATATTTTTTATCAACATAAAAATAAAAACTTAAGTTATTCATAATTTCATACCTTGAATTTTGTTAATAAAAAACGATCGCAAATTCTTTGAATTATTATAATTTATTAATTACCAACTTGTAATAAAGGACTTTGCAATATCCGATGCTTGGGGCAATCGGGGAAAAAGTTAATTATTTCTATGGGAGGCGCCATTTGCACTTTATTTTTTATTTATACACCCCATTACTTTATACATTTATACCATATTTTACAGATTGACCCACTCAATTACTTAATACGCCCACCCCCCCTATTTTTCTAATTTTACCTTTCAAGCAAAAATACATGTTTACACCACTTTTAACACATGGTTGAAGGTAATTTATTTTTATTTTTCACTAGCGTGCAATTTTATAGTAGAATTAAGTCCAAAAATGTGCTATTTTAGTTGGATTGGATGTTTTATGGGTTGAGTTCGAATTGTTGTTAAAAAAATTGGTCTTTTAATTTAAATTTGTGCATTTTCCTATTGGTGATCGAGATGGGCTTTTTAAAATAGGTAGCACAACCGCGCATTTAAAATAATGGCATGATCACGCCGCAGATTTGTTTTGGTGAAAATAGGTTCATGGTCTTATCACAGTTTAAAATAAGGCATGGTCGCACACACTTTATAATAAGGCTTGATTGTGCCATGTATTAAAAGGGACATGATCGTGCCATGTAAAATAGTGGTGTGATCGTGCCAAGTCGAAATTTCTGCATGTGCGATGCTACGGAAATTTCTAACGGGAAAAACATGAAAAATATAATACTTCAAGCAATATAACAATAAGATTATTATATTATTGGTGTCGATGAATTCATTATGGTCCATAATTGCAGTAATTTGATTGTTGAAGAATTAGGGTTTTGAGAGTTTCTTTTTGTAGATTTCGTGTGTTAGTAAGGGTCATAGTCATTTTCAATTATCACATTTTTGTAATTGTATTAATAAACAGAACGAGCTTAAAAAAAAATAGAGTCTTTTAGTCCCAAAGAGGCAAAGCTGTTCTGCTACCTCAGTTAATCTCGGCGTAAAGAAAGAAGATGAATCATTGTGAAGAAGCATACTTTGTGTATTTTTTGAAAAGTGAAAGACAACCTCACAAAATATTATGGTGGTAGCATCTAGAGTGTTGGTCGACACCATAACTGATGGTGATTTATTTCAAGATTTGATTAGCATTGCATACAATCCTAATCGAGAATGCGGGTGTGTAATATATTTGTGTTTTTTGGGCAACTACACGGAAACTTAAATCTTCTATTGTCCCTAGCATTATTCTGGACTTAAATCGAGAATGTAGTCGGGGCTTGATTCAAATTTTGTTTAATTTATGCTTGTCATTTGATCGTGGTTGGTCCTCACACTCTTTCATGACCTTCCTCTCCTAATTAGTTATCTTTATTTTGGTGCTCATTTGATTTAGCAAATTTTATACTGTTACGGTAGAAATAGTTTAATGAGATGTTTATGAAATATGTGGGACGTGTGTTACCAACTATAGCAAGTAATGGTTGCATGCATTTTGGTACTTGATGGGAGATTTGAGGTCCATTCACTTTTGTTCGATTCAGTTTTCCAGCTTGTTGAGCTGAAATATCAAAGAAAACAACCGACATCTTTTGTATATTCAATGTTTATGTAAACCTATACAGATGTACCACATCGGACCATTATTATAGAAAGAATCAAGAACGGATGGACTCTTGAGTTTCTATTAATCATTTCGCTTATTCTCCTGTTGAGCTTGAATAATGAGTAATATTGCTATTAATTATCTTGAATTTATATTAATGTTTGACATGGTAAAATCTCTATAAATTAATAATGTTGTGACTATGAAATTGTATTAATTTAGAGAGGTACTAATTAAAATCAATAAATTAAATAATTTAATAATTTTAAAGAGTGTTTTCTCGATTCTACGAATATAAATTTAGTTTACAGGACAAAACTTTATACAACTATGGTAAAAATCAATCAGGATAATCCTAACTATGAAATATTCATAATTAGGATATGAACTCAATCACGATTATTGACACTAACTCTTCAGAATATTTTTGTCGAAGTTCGAGAACACAACACCTAAACTTATAATTGCAATGAGAAAAGTTAGAGACGAAATACACATAGATTTAAATTTACAATAAATAAACAATAATAGATTCATATTTACTAAATTGTTGTAATTATATTTTGTAATTTCAACAAATTATAATTAATGATATTGACTTGAATATGACTTGACGGGAATATAGACTTACATAAAGGTCTTTCTAATAAATATTATCTTATTATTTAGTTGAAATTACTAGTTTTTAAACTGGTTCAAGTTGTGACCGGAAAAAATTAATATAGAGAGATTATTAACTTATGGAATCTTAATTTATGTGATTTTACTTAATTGTGAGATAGATTATGTGACATATGAAAGGTGAGAATTTATTTGAGTTTTTTCTCTTTGGTTTCAAAGATTTGAAATATAATTTCTTTGTGAAGAAAACCCCTCAAACAGTCAAACGTGGTGATCATATAAATATTAAATAGTTTTCCAAGTTTGGCCAATATAGTCTTATTTGTAATTTATTCTAAAATTGATATATAGTCTTCCACCTTTATCCAAATGTCTGCTAGTAAGGGAGAAAATTGTAAAATTGGTTAGTAATGTAGCATTATTAGTCCTGTACCATTTTGACGCTGTAATTTCAGTGTTGACAATTTTCCGAATAGTCAAAATAATATGTACTAGTCCTGTAACTTTTATAAATTGGTAATTCTAGTCCTACAACTTATGGATGTGACAATTTTACTATTTTAGTTCTATAAGATAGGGGTATTAATTTGAGTTAGGTGGGGGATCGTGGGTTTACAGATCATAATCAACCAATCCAAATCCGACATGTTTAGTTATTTGTGTCAAAATCTTGAACTCAAACCAAACCTATTTATTTCACAGGTAACCCGGGACCTGACCGTTTAACTCGTATAATAAAATTATTTTTATTTACATTTAATAATTTTAACTTAATAAATTTAATTTTTTAAAATCGATCATTATAACACATTATTCAATCAATAAAAAAATATCATAATTCACAACATTCAAAAGAAGTAACATAGTTACATAAATAGCATAACATATTTATCATATTTTGTGGGCAATATACAAAATAATAATAACATACATAACTAAGAAGGTTTTAGAATTTAAGTTTTAAGAACATGTTTTGTTTTTTGTTGTTTCTTATGATTAATTATTTACTTATTTTTTTAATTCACAAACGGGTTAGACGGGTAAAATGGGTCATAGCATGTTAGTCCAACCCCGACCTGTTTAATTGGCGGATTATTGAGGTTCAATCTGATTTCGACCCAGACCCACAAAGATTGGGCCCATACCTATTAATTTTGTGTTAGGTTCATGTCGGGTTTGCGTATTAGGTCCGAAATTGATACCCCTACTAAAGGATATATTAGGTATTTTGGCATTCAAGTGTATTTTTGAAATACATGAAAAATTGAAACACTCTTGGAGGTAAAAATTAAACCAATAAAAAAATATAGGGGACCGAAAATGTGAATTACAAATATTTACGGACCAAAAATTGCCTTCAACAATATCTATATCTATATCTATATATATATATATATATATATATATAAAAGCAAGATAGTTGCCAAATATGGCAAAATCCCGCCAAAAACTGCATGCCAATTATGGAGAGTGCTTTTAATAATCATGTTTTGTAATTTGCTTTTAAATGCAGAGATATGTTAATTTTTAAATGTTACTTTTTCAGATTTCTAGGTGAGACTTCGTAATTAGCAATTTGGCATAGGAAGTGGGAAAAGTTAGGTTGTTGAGCAGCTCAAAATATATTTAATAATACTACAAATTTAAAATTTAAATTTCAAATTTCATATTAAATGCAAGTTGTATTGGGCAGCAAAAAGTCATTCTTGAAATTTGATGTTCTGAATAATATAAATAGAAGTGTAGAAGAACGATTCACCTCACCAAAACACGTCCACCATAAGCAATAGAAAAAAGAATCAAGAAACATTGAGCTGGAAATTCAAACAAAATACATCAATATTCACGTAAGAATGGCCTTTTAATCCATTTTGTTAGAAACATCAATCCAATTGCAGGTTGACGTTGAAACTTCGACCAATTCATCTATGTAGTGTACCTGCACATGGAGGCAATTCGACAATTTTTTTTCACTTAGAAAACATTTTTTCATAATGGAGAGGTATGTTCTTAAGATGGATTACCCATCTGTGTAAGTGGTGAGTCTAATTTAAATATATTAATTTAATCTTACTTTCTTTTTGTATTAAAGACACACTAAAGTGACTATTAGATTATATGAAAATTTTATGAGCTATTACTGCCATATATGCTTTATATATTGAAATTTTAATTTTGTAGTAAAGACACACTAAACTCGAATTTATTCTCATTTTATTTGTATTGTATTTTTATGTATATGTTTTCAATCTGTTTTGATGTCTCTTTTTCCAAACAGTTTTGCGGGAGAGTCATATGCATTCTTCACTAATATGAAGATCACACTTTCTCTGATTACCTCAAACAGCACAAGATCAACAATGTCTCATCAAAAGGTCACATTATTTATTATGTTGTATTTTGTTACAAAGGATGATAAAACAAACCTGATTTGGAAATTTGAATGGTCAGTTCTAAATGTTTAGATTCATATTTTTATCTATGCCTACACACAAATAGATTAGTTCTTTCTATAAGATGCATCTATAACAAAATTTAAGCAAGATACAAATTTAATTTTTTTGTTTCAAATCGAACAGGGAAACAAAAATCAAGTTCGAATCTTCTTTATCGCTTTGATTATCTTTCATTGTCATATCCATATTATTTCTGTCTTTCTGATTATAACATTGAACCATTTTTCATTTCTATATAAAAAAAACATTATTCGGAACACATAAATCTTAAAATGCATTTCTAATGACCATAACATACGAAAATTTTCGAAAAGCAAGAAAACACTTATCTGCAAAGTCTATTATAAAGCTATCGTCTTGGCATCTTTACCGCACATGAATATATTATATCGGATAATTAATGAATTTGAGCAAAGAAAAAGAATCGCAATTAAAGAAGTAACCATTTGAAATCATTTCATCGAGAATCGGACCTCTGAGATTAAGTCAAAGAACTACTAAAAGTATATTTAGCTTCGCAATTAAAGAAGTAACCATTTAATCATTTCATCGAGAATCGGACCTCTGAGATTAAGTCAAAGAACTACTAAAAGTATATTTAGCTTCTAAAAGACATCCAACCCAAGAATACATGCAGAGAAAATATCCAACCCATGTATCAAGTAAAATCTCTGGCGACTTAAATTCATGCTTAACAAGCTTACACATGTAATTTTTTTGTGCTAATAGTTGACAAATCAAAAATTAATATAAATTCTAACACAAGAAATGGATATTCATAGAGAAATAGTTTGCCCATTCTTAATTTCATCATCAATCCTAATTTGTCGATTCAAAAAAGTTATAAATGCGTGGACATTCAATACGATTGCCACAAGAATGAACATCATAAATAATTTTGAGATATAACTTAAAATCCCATCCAAGTACTTATATCATAATAATTTTCATCCAAAATCGGTTTGCAATTTTAAACAGAACAATTAAAAAATTGGTTAAAATACACATGAATAGAATGAAAAATTATAGATCTGTAAAGATCTATTGAGAAAAATGAAGATATGTGAGACAAGTCAACTATTTTTAGTTTACAATGCATTTTTATGTAGCGAGAGATATGTTGTTACAATTGTTTTAAATATGTTCTTACAATATATTTTACAAAGATAATGGATGACATTCTATTTTTTTATTTAACCCTTTATGTGTTCTTTTTTTTTCAGGGATTTCATGTTACAATCAATCACCAACAAATTGACAAACTTCAATCTATTCTGCAAGGAGATCCGTTTCTATTAACTGTTGGATGCACATATTTAAAAAGAAAAATGAGTAGATCTTACCAAGAACATTGTAGATATATCATATTGGGCATATATTGAATTAAACTGGGTTTTAAACTCAATAGAGTTAAAAAGAAAGTATAAAAATTACACAAACATATAAAATATTGAAAAAAAATCTAGATCAGAAATTTTTATTTTTGAGAATGCTCTAAAAACCAAACTAAAACAAATCTGTTAGAAAAAACCAAACTAAAACAAATCTGTTAGAAATGTGTGTGTATTCATATATGCATATCCGAAATTTTATCCAAAGAAAGCCATAAAATTTAAATAGAAACAGATCTGCTAGATAAATTTTCCAGGAATTCCCCTAAACTTCAACATAAAACCAGCTCCGATCGAAAAATTATAGTTCTGAATTTTTTTTATAGCAAAATACTCTAAACTCTAAAATCTAATTTTTTGTCACATAAAAACCCTAAATCTATAGACGTGTTCGATCCGGACTATAGCTTTCTCAAAATGGATTTCTACATAAATAAAAGGAGATCCGTTGGAGGCTCCTGAGCTATACATTATTCGAATGAATTTGAGCAACAAAAGAACCGGTGAAAACCGGAGTGAACCGAACCGCCCGGCTCAAACGGTCTTAGAAAAGAAAGAAAAAAAACAAGAAAGAAACAATAAAATCGAAAGTCCTACCTGAATTCTTGGTCGACCGTTTCAATTTCCATCCATCTTCTTTTTCTTTTTACAATTTTCTTAAAATTTTAACACTTTAGATGATTAGATCGGGGTTGTAAGATCACGCGTGCGTCCCCATGTGTATGGATCTGTACATGTTTGGGTATCTGTGTGTGGGTTTGTGAGGGTGGGTCAATGTTTTTAAACCCGGACCGAACGTCGAACCGGATAAACAATTGGGTCATTGGGTCACTGGTCCGACCGGTTGGACCATTTTAAAAAAATCGGTTGACCCATATATATGCATATATTTATCTATATACCTATATATGTAAAACGTTAATACAAGAATAAAGTTAAACACTATATTTAAATAAAATATTGGAAATATTGGAAATAGTTTGTAATATAATAAATAAAATAAATGACTTAAAGCTTTAAGTCATGTGGCCATTTGTACGATGACGTGACTAAGCTTTGGCTTTGAGGAAGAGACACAATTGTTAGGAAACAACATTCAGTTTCCTTTGAAGAGTTGCATCTAATTGAAGAGTTGCAATTAAAAGTTTCAAAGGCCATTTGATGTCGGTTAAAGAAGCTATTGTCCATTAGTCTCAAAATTGTATAAATATGTGTTTAATGGCCAGATTTATTTTTAACTTTTGAGCATTCTTATTTTCTTGTAGAAACAATCCAAAAACTTGCTATTTGGTTGTTTCATTGGTTTATTGTATCCTAGAAGTAATTTGCCATATACTCGGTTAGCAAGTAGTGGGGGCAAATAACACTTTAAGGAAAGTGTCCAACACGCCTTAGACTTGTTGTATTCCCTTCCAAGTTGTAATACAAAAATCTCGTGTCTTTTGTTTTTCTCCAATTCCTATTTCGTGTCTTGTTCATACCCGGTCAATTATTTCAACAATCTTAAAGTGTTATTTGAGTTTCCATGGAGTCTACTCAAGAATCTGCAATCAAAGTGATGAATCAAGACTTTGTGAAGTTGGACCGGTTAGATGGCACATGCACCAACTTTAATCGTTGAAAAGACAAATTGATGTTTTCCTTAACTGCTCTGAAGGTTGCCTACATTCTCAACCCGGATCTTCCAGAAATCTCTCCACCAAAAGACGGCGAATCTGACGAAGTGAAGAAACAAAGGGAGAAGCGTCAAGAGGATGAAGTGATGTGTAGGGGTCATATTCTCAACACCTTGTCAGACACCCTTTACGATTTATTCACTGCTGTGAAGAGTCCGAGGGAAATCTGGGCAACACTTGAACGTGAATATGCATCACAAAAGCAAGGAGCAGATAAGTTTTTAATTAAAAAGTATTTTGAATTCAAGCTTGATGATTCTTCTTCTCTCATGGATCAAATTCATAATTTACAAGTGATAGTTTCAAAACTTAAAGATTATGGGGTGGAAATTTTAGAATCTATGCAAGTAGGTGCGATAATTGCTAAATTACCTTCTTCTTGGAATGATTATCAAAAGAAATTGCTTCATACTTCTGAAATTTTTGACCATATCTAGTGTTTTGAAACATTTAAGAATTGAAGAAGGTGCTAGGATTCTTCATAAGAAAGAATTTGATAGTGATCCTAGGGTGAATATGGTTCATGAGAAGAAGTTTAGGAATAAAAGAAAGAATTCTGAAAATGTTGATTCTGAAGACAAGAAAAAGAAAAATAGAGTTTGCTATAATTGTGGTAAGAAAGGCCATTATAAGACCGAGTGCAAATCCAACAAGAAGTAAAAAGTTAATAATGTTAATGCTTCTAGTGCTAATCTTGTTGAAGATGCTACAGAAATTATAGCAATGTTATCTCTTGCACCGTGGACCGAACTCCACTTGGCTACACCAACCTCTTCTAAGGATTGGTGGTATGATTCCTCTTTGCGATTCATGTTTGCAACGACAATGAACAATTCAAGAATTATGAAATTATGGATGGACAACAAGTAGTTATGGCAAATGGTGTGAGGGCCAAGGTACTTGGTAGAGGAGATGTTCATTTAGACTTCACCTCCGACAAGAAGATGGTACTCACTAATGTGCTTCATGTTCCGGATGTTGTGAAGCATCTTGTCTCAGCGGACATTCTTAATAAGAAGGGGTTAAAGGTTGTACTAGAGTCTAATAATATAATCTTGTCTAAGAATGGTGTATTTGTTGGAAAAGGGTATTCTTGTAACGGACTGTTCAAACTGAGTATCAATAAAGTTAATAATGTTTCTCTTTATTTGATTGATTCTTCTTATTCTTTGTGGCATGGTAGATTAGCACATGTTAGTCATAGAGTTTTGAATTACATGTCTAAAAATGGATTTATCTCCTATAATGACTATGTGAATAAGAAGTGTGAAACTTGTGTCCAAGCAAAAATTACAAGATTACATTTTCCTAAAGTTGAAAGAAACACACAATTGCTTGATCTTGTGCATTCGGACGTGTGTGAACTTAATGATTTTCTAACAAGAGGTGGAAATAAATACTTTGTTACTTTCATTGATGATTGCTCTAGATTTGTGCATGTTTATTTGATGAAATCTAAGGATGAAGTATTTGGTATGTTCAAAGCTTACAAGTCTCTTGTAGAAAATCAGTTAAGTAGAAAAATCAAAACTTTGAGGAGTGATAGAGGTGGTGAATACTTATCTGGTGATTTTTCTAAATTCTGTGAAGATAATGGTATTGTACACCAAACTAGTGCTCCATATACACCACAACAAAATGGTTTGGCTGAAAGAAATAATAGAACGTTACAAGACATGGTGATTTCCATGCTCTTAAGTTCATGTTTGCCAAACAGTTTGTGGGGTGAAGCTTTGTTGGCCGCCTGTCATGTTCATAATCGGATTCCTTCATTAAGGACTAAAGTGTCCCCATATGAGTTATGGAAAGGTAGAAAACCAAACTTGTCATACTTTAAAGTTTGGGGTTGTATAGCCTATTATAGAGTTCCAGACAATAAAAGAACCAAGTTGGGACCTAGAGCACTTAAAAGTATTTTTGTTGGCTATGCTGAAAATTCTAAAGCTTATAGATTGCTAGATCTTGATTATAAGGTAATAGTTGAATCAAGAGATGTTGAATTCTTTTAGGATAAGTTTCTCAAAGATTCAATGGTGAATGTGAATCCATCACAAGTTCCTAGTTCATCTCAAATTGCAGCTTCTAGTGAACTTAAAAGAAAAGAAATTGACACTCCTATTGAACCTAGGAGAAGTCAAAGACAAAGGAAGGAAAAAGAAATTTCTTCCGATTTTATATCCTCTCAAGCTATTGTCTTCCTTGTAGAAGGTAATAGGAACTCTCTACTTAATAAAACACCAGTTTTATTTAGTGTAGAGGATGATCCTAAAACATTTAGTGAGGCTATGAAATCTAGAGATGCTGCATTTTGGAAAGAAGCGGTAAATGATGAAATGGATTCAATATTGTCTAACAATACTTGGATTCTAGTTGATTTACCTCAAGGTTCAAAACCAATAGGCTATAAATGGGTATTTAGTAGGAAATACGCCACAGATGGAACTATTCTAACTTATAAAGCAAGGCTAGTAGCTAAGGGATTTAAACAAAAAGAATGAGTCGATTACTTTGACACTTATGCGCCAGTTGCTAGAATTACCTCAGTTAGAGTACTTCTTGCTTTAGCATCTATATATAATATGCATGTGCATCAAATGGATGTAAAAACAACCTTTCTAAATGGTAATTTAGATGAGGAGGTGTACATGGAACAACCAGAAGGCTTTGTGCTTTCTAGTAATGAACATAAAGTGTGCAAGCTAGTTAAGCCTTTGTATGGACTAAAACAAGCTCCTAAACAAAGGCATGAAAATTTTGAATCAGATATTTTTCAAGTGGATTTAGATATAATAATGTTTGATAAGTGCATTTATTCTAAATTCAATGAAGAGTATGGTGTGATTATTTGCCTTTATGTGGATGACATGCTTATTATTAGTACTACTTTAAAAGGTGTAGTAGATACTAAGATCTTTCTTCTAAGTTCATGATGAAAGATCTTGGTGAAGTTGATACAATCTTAGGTATTAAAGTTAAGAAACATAGTGGGGGTTTCGCTCTTTCACAAGCACATTATGTTGATAAAATCTTAAAGAAGTATCAACATTTGAATGTGAAAGAAGTTAGTACTCCTTTTGATCCTAACTTTAAGTTATGTGAAAATTCTGGCAATCCAATAGCTCAGCTCGAGTATGCTAGTGTAATTGGAAGTCGGATGTATGCAATGAGTTGCACAAGGCCAGATATTTCATATTCTGTTTGTAGACTTGTCAGATATACTAAAAATCCTGGAAGGGATCATTGGAAAGCTGTGACAAGAGTTCTTGGATATCTTAAAAAGACTAAAGATTTAGGACTCTACTATAATAACTTTCCAAATGTACTAGAAGGTTATTCTGATACCAGTTGGATTACTAGCATAAGTGATCAAAAACCTACTAGTGGTTGAGTATTTATGCTTGGTGGTGGTGTAGTTTCTTGGGCTTCAAAGAAACAAACAGTAATTACACACTCCACCATGGAAGCTGAATTTATTGATTTATCTTCAGCTTGTAAGGAGGCAGAATGGCTTAGAGATTTATTGCTTGATATAGATTTGTGGCCTCGTCCAATGCCACCAACAACTTTATATTGTGATAGTGAAGCTACTATGTCTAGAGCATTGAATAAAATGTACAATGGTAAATCTAGACATATAAGCCTAAGACACGCATTTATTAGAGAAATGCTTAATAATGATGTTGTCACTATTGTGTTCGTTAGAACTTATAATAATTTGGCGGATCCGTTGACCAAACCTTTAGCTAGGGATTTGGTGAATTCGACAACATCAGGAATGGGATTAAAACCCTTGATCTAAAATCACTAGTGATGGTAACCCAACCTTCTTCTAGTACTACCACTAGATTGAAAGGTTTAAAGGGTAAAAACAAGTTACTAAGTGACTGTGAGCACCTAAGTAAGTGTATACCATTCCAAGTGTAAGGTGCATATTTTGTTACTCTTAAGTGAGCAGGTTGAGAGTTAATTCTTAATGGAATTATTTCATAGTGTTTTGTTTATGTTTAATTAAATAAAACTTGAAGTAACTTCCACCTATATGATCATAAGAAGTGGTGCCGCTTCTAGCAAAAGTTTCGGGTGATCTTTTGTGCATGATCATGAACTAGGATGAGCACATGGCCGGTAATAGTGCTAAAATATTTGTGAATAAAAGAATGCAGTTGATGGTTCATGTGTGAAATATTTCTAATCTATTTTTGAGTATTGGTTTAAGCAACTTAGCCACCAATTACTTAATTTAGATTTGTGAATTATTTACACTAAGGAAAAGTTTAAAACGAAAGTTACTTTTCTTATACATGACATCTATGAGTGTAAAGTTTATATTATATTACAAACTAAGTAGGGGAATATTGGAAATAGTTTGTAATATAATAAATAAAATAAATGACTTAAAGCTGTAAGTCATGTGGCCATTTGTACTGATGACGTGACTAAGCTTTGGCTTTGAGGAAGAGACACAATTGTTAGGAAACAACATTCAGTTTCCTTTGAAGAGTTGCATCTAATTTGAAGAGTTGCATCTAATTGAAGAGTTGCAATTAAGAGTTTCAAATGCCATTTGATGTCGGTTAAAGAAGCTACCGTCCATTAGTCTCAAAATTGTATAAACATGTGTGTAATGGCCAGATTTATTTTTAACTTTTGAGCATTCTTATTTTCTTGTAGAAATAATCCAAAAACTTGCTATTTGGTTGTTTCATTAGTCTATTGTATCCTAGAAGTAATTTGCCATATACTCGGTTAGCAAGTAGTGGGGGCAAATAACACTTTAAGGAAAGTGTCCAACACGCCTTAGACTTGTTGTATTCCCTTCCAAGTTGTAATACAAAAATCTCGTGTTTTTTGTTTTTCTCCAATTCCTATTTCGTGTCTTGTTCATACCCGGTCAATTATTTCAACAAAAAGTTATAAACAATATGCTTAAGAATTTACCTCATTTCCGGTTAAATGTGAAGCAGTGAATGGTTAATTGGATGCAGTTTTGCAAATTGCCAAGAGGAATATTAGTTTTGCATATTACAACACAATGCACATAAGAGCCGAAAATTGATTATGGAATTTTAGATTCCATGGATTGTGTTTTTACTTTTTAAAGTCTTAGATTTAATAATTTACTATTTATGACTTATGCAATTACTTAGTTTATTATATTTTTATTCAAATTTTGTAATAAATAAATAAAATTTCCTTATTCTTTAAAAAAACAGGGCAAATTGGGTTGCCGGATCGCCGGGTTTCGTCCGAGTTTTACCGGGTGGCAACGGTTTTTTAGCCACTCGGTCTACATATATAACCGGACCGGACTAGCAACCGGTTCCCGGTTAACCGGTCGTACCGGTCGGTCCGGTCCGGTTTTCACAACACTGGGGTGGGTTTGTCTTCATGTGTAAGTGTGTGTTGGGTTTGTGTTTTACACGTGTGTGACTATGTGTAAGTGATTGTGTGTTTTATAATTTTGGTGCTTGCGTATAAGACTAATTTAATATATACTTTATAAAGTTAATTTTTATTGGAGATTAAATTATATTTAGTGTGTACGTTTGTCATTACATTTGATTATTTATATTACATAATAATTTTTATTATAAACATTATATATTATATAGTTAATTTTTAGTAGGTCGGTCGAACCGTCGGTTGAACCAGTCCGCTTTTTAAAACACTGCCCAAGGCCTGAAATATGAAACATTTTCTTTGTTTATTATTGAATCAGTTTGGGCCAAGATAAAGAACAAATTCCATTTTGTTTCATTATTGCATTGTAACTAAAAAATATCTATCATTTATTTTGATTCAAAAAATAAAAGAAAAAAAAACGATCGACTCTATAATAATTTTATTACTGGATAATTTAACCAAGTTATAAAAGATTTATGGATCAAAATCATTTATAACTATCAAAATTATAATATGATTTCCACAAAATTATAAACTGACATATGGCCCAATTATATATTTTATTATTTAATATGAAATTATACTAAAGCACCTATTTTGTTTTTGTTTAATGTCAATGGCCGAAAAGCTAAATAAAATAACACAAATAGGCTTGCATTCCATACTTCCGTACACAAAAAGATCAAAATAATTGGGAGAGAAAAAAAATTATAATGCCATTTAGGATTTTCTCTAACAAAGTCATTTTTGTTTTTTGTGTTAAACGGAAAAAAAAAATCAGATAACCCTAGAAATTATTTTCATTCATTTACTTCATCCTTCCCGTTTTAGTTCTCATTACAGAAAATAGAGTACCTCACTTATCTGAAATTTTTATCCGATTTGAGTTTATAGTAATAGTTATATTTTAATGGTTTTTTCCTCAAACATAAATATTTAGATCTACATGTTTTTTTCTGACACATGTGAGTTTATATATACACTCTTGTGTGTAGTAGTTGGTTTATTCTTTTATGTTGCTCCAAATTTGCGTTTTAACTTTTTTTTAGTGCAAATTATTAAATTTTAAATGACTTCAATTTGCTTGATGTTATTAAGTAGTCAGTTTTTTTTTTTTTTTTTTTTAATTTCAACTAATTGGAAATCAATACCCTTTAAAAAGTTAATGTGTAATGGCTATTTGATATTCACAATAGATTATATAAGCCCAAATGAAATAAATAATTATTTTTTTTATATTTTTTTCTTAATGTAAAATTTGTATTATTAAACTCATTTTATTTATTTAAAAATAATAGTTTTTTTCTATTATATTTTCAGGCATGCCCTTTTAATTTATTGTTCTATTATTCGATCTATATTTATTTGTCTTTACATCTGTTTTCTTATCAAAATTCAGATATTGTAATCATTAAAAATTTAAAATTATTTTTTAATATACACACCGTGCATTGCACAAGTGGAGATCCCAATCATGAGTTGCATCTGAAGGTTGGAACTCCTGTTATGTTACTACGTAACATAGATCATTCTCTGGGATTATGCAATGACACCAGATTGATTGTTACGAGTCTTGGCAACCATATTTTAGAAGGACAAGTTCTTATTAGAGGTAACTTTGGTCATAAAATCCTTATTCCAAGAATCTCATTGATGCCTTCTCATCCAAGACTTCCATTCAAGTTTCAACGGTGACAATTTCTGATAATGGTGTTTTATGCAATGTATATCAATAGAAACCAGGATCAATCTTTGTCTAATATTGAGTTGCTTTTGAAAAAAACCTGTTTTTAACCACAACCAGTTATATGTTGCTCTTTCCAAAGTAACCAATCCAAAGATCCTTAAAAATTTGATTTGTAATAGTAATAGTAATGAGCGTACAAGATCAAAAACTAATGTTGTATTTAAAGAAATTTTCCAAAATTTATAAACTTTTTTCCTCTAATGCATAGTTGCATTATTAAATTCCTCTTTCGTATGAAAATTAGAGTTTTTAATCCTTTTATTCGTCATTACATTATTTAATTGAATTATTTAATATTTTTATTATATATATGTATATTATTTTCATTTGAATATCAAAATATAATATAAACATAATATACCCAGTGCATCGCACGGCGAAATACTAGTAGATGTTAAAGAAAACAAATCAAATTTTCAACCAACTGTAGCAATATTTTCAGTCGGGTCAAAATTCTTCTCTGTATTCCCACACAGATTCGACTGTAAATCGTCAAGAATGAAGATAAAGGGCATTTGCCTGGGGCCATTTCTATCTTCTTCCTCGAACTGTTATGGATCCAGTAAGTTCCCTTTTTGCTGTCGCTGCCCACCTCTTTCTCTCTCCGTGTTTCGTTCTATCTGTACGAAATATGTTGCAAATTGCGATTCCCGTGAGAAAATCAAGCTTGAGCTGGGAAATATTAAGGGTTTGGATGATGCTATTTGTTTGTACGAGAATATGGCCCGAATGAGACCTTTTCCTTGTGTCAAACAATTCACTCATTTGCTTTCGCTTGTGGTCAATCTAAAAGAGTATTCCGCTGCCATTTGTCTTTTCAAAGATATCTGCAATTTGGGGATTTCAGTTAATGAATATACCATGACTATTGCTATTAACTGTTATTGTCTTTCTAACCGGGTCGATTACGGGTTTTCCTTACTGGGTTGGTTCTTCAAGCGTGGTTTTGTTCCTAATGTATTTACTTTCAGCACCTTATTGAAGGGTTTGTTTCGAGAAAACAAGATTAATGAGGCACAAGAATTGTTTAGGAAGATGGTAAGAGAAGGGCTTTGTAAGCTAAATGTTGTCACTTACGGGATTGTGATTGATGGACTTTGCAAAGCTGGTAACACTGCAATGGCCATTGAGATGATCAGAGTAATGGAAAAAGGGAGTTGCAAGCCAAACACCCATATATATAGCATGGTTATTGATGGTTTATGCAAGGACAAAATGATAGACTCTGCACTAAAGCTTTTCAATGAAATGTCTGAAAAAGGAATCACACCTAATAACTTCACTTATAATGCCTTGATTTCTGGCTTTTGTAATTTGAATCGTTGGAGGGAAGTTAAAATGTTATTTAAAGAAATGATAGACTGCAAACTATATCCAGATGTGGTGACGTTCAGTACTTTGATCGATGCATTATGTAAGGAAGGGTTGGTGGATGAAGCGGAAGATGTACTCCACATCATGATGCAGAAAAATGTTTTTCCTAATGTAGTCTCCTATAATGCGTTGATGGATGGATATTGTCTGCAAGGACGAGTGGATAAAGCTAGGAATGTTTTTGATTCTATGGCTAGCAAGAATATTGCTCCTGATATTCGCAGTTTTAACATCTTAATCAATGGATATTGCAAGAAGATGAAGATAGATAATGCAATGCATATCTTGCGTGAGATGCCTCATAAAGGGTTCAAGCCTGATGTTACCACATATTCCACTATATTGCAGGGACTGTTTCGTTCCGGTAGATGTTCTGCTGCCTTGGAGATTTTTGACGAGTTGCAAGTTGTTGGGCTAAAACCAAACTTCTATACTTATTGTAACTTGTTGGAAGGACTGTGTATGAACGGCCAAGCAGAACGAGCATTCTCGTTGTTGAAAACAATTGAGCAGAAAGGAGAACATCTTTTTATTACTCACTACAATATCGTCATGGATGGATTCTGCAAAGCTAAAAGATTTCATATAGCTCGAGCTATTTTTAGCGATCTTCCTTCTAAAGGGTTGGAATGTGATGTGGTAACCTACACTATCCTGATTAAAGGATGCTGTCAAAATGGGTTATTGGACGAAGCTAAAGATTTTCTTTTGAAGATGGAACAAGCAAGTTTGTTGCCGAATGAGGTTACCTACAACGTTATTGTTCAAGGATTTTTGGTGAGGGGCAAATATGATGTCGTAGCAGAGTTTCTTGAGGAAATGGATGCTAAAGGATTCTCCCCAGATTCATCTACATTTGCCTTGCTTCTTGATTCACTCGGTACTGGGGAACAAAATCCAACTCTTCTTAAAGTGATCCAAAAGTGGGCTTCAAGTACTATAAGCCAAAAACAATGAGCCCAAGAACTTGTCTGTCTCTCATGCAAGTACTTTATATGTTATCATACACACTTCCACAGTTCATTTTCTATACATCGACTGACTGTGCTGTCAACTCTTGAGCGACCTTTCACATTTTTCTTCACGCCAACGCAACAAACCCGTTCCACTAGAATAATCTGCGATCGGTCGAAATTCAGAAACCCCCTTTACAATTTCAAAGGTTGTAATTCTTGTCCCGTCGATTTTGGATGCCCATTTATTTTTCTGTTTTTATTTTCATGGAGCCTCATTGTATTCGCTGGTGTGATGTGTAATTTCTTCGTGTTTTCTTGTGAAATCTTGCTCATTTAGTGCCTAAATGATATGCTAGCGTGCTTGTCTTTCATAATTTCGTCAAATTTTTGGTGGTATATTTGTTATTTTGATATCATGTGTTAGGGTTATATTTTTCTAAATCATCTGAGTTATGATCTGGTGGAATACCCAGGTATACTGCCGTGTTTTTGTACATTGTCTTGTTAGATAAGTTAATATATTGAATTTGTAGTTCACTCCGAATGATGTTTTCTGTTGGCTGGGATGAAATTGTCTTTCCATTTGCGGAAGCTGATTTGTATGATGGGTCTCATGGGTTTTATGTTCCTTTAACTTAGGGGTATGGGGTGTTTTAGGTTCGATTTAAACTTGGTTTTTTAACTGCTTCTATTTGAACTTTTTAGGTTGACAACGGGCGTTTTGTTTGGCTATTGGCTTTTCGAAAATGACTCCAAAAGGCTTGATTTATAGCTTTGTTGCGAAAGGGACTGTGGTGCTGGCAGAGCACACTCCTTATTCTGGAAACTTCAGCACGATTGCCGTCCAGTGCTTGCAAAAGCTTCCCTCTAACAGCAGCAAGTACACATACTCCTGTGATGGCCACACTTTCAATTTCCTCCTTGACAGTGGATTTGGTATTTAGTTTTCCTATATGCGCGTTTAGCCTTTGCACTTTTACTGCTTAGAAGATTACGTCTGGCAACATTTTAATTCTTGTTTGGGCATGCAGTCTTCCTTGTTGTAGCTGATGAATCAATGGGAAGAAGCATACCTTTTGTGTTTCTTGAAAGAGTAAAGGGCGACTTCAAACAACGTTATGGTGATAGCATCAAGAATGATGGTCCACACCCTCTAGCCGATGATGATGAAGATGATGATTTATTTGAAGATCGATTTAGCATTGCATACAATCTAGATCGAGAATTTGGGTATGTATATCTTTTTGTTTAGGAAACATGACAACTTTAATATTCTATAAATTCACCCAGCATAGTTCCGAACATCATATTCTGTTTGGTTTACTAGACCGAGGCTTAAAGAGCACATGCAGTATTGTATGAATCATCCTGAGGAAATGAATAAGCTGTCGAAATTGAAGGCTCAAATAACAGAGGTCAAAGGGATAATGATGGTCAACATTGAGAAGGTAAACTTGCAGTCCATTCCAATTCATTGTTTGTTGGGCTTGAATCAAATATTTATAATTTGAGTTATGCTTCTCCTTAAATTTCAATTAGTCATTCCACTCTTTCATTCCTCTCTCTCTCTCTCTCTCTCTCTCTCTCTCTCTCATGCAGCTTTGGAAATTTTTCTCTCTTACACAGATGTAAATTTAAAAGCATTAATTTTTTGCTTATCATGCCACATTAAAGACTTGTTTTGTCTATTATGTTAAATCACTCTTTCTTTCTCACTCTCTCCGTATCAGTCAGCACATATACTAATTAGAATCTGTCTCACCCAATTGGTGGAACTTGTTTTCACCTATATCTCCTCTGCTTTCTTATCACTTATGTCTGAGTTTCTTCGGCTTCCATGTCCCTTACGTGCCGTATACTAATTAGAATCAGCCTTCTTAAATTATTATGGTATTTGGTTATGAGTATCCTTTTAACTAGTTATGCTAATGCAGTTACTAAATCTAGGTTCATTCACTGTGTACGTGATGCCAAAGCTTATGCCCTACCTATATTTACCCTCTTAATCGAAACCCTGCTTTCAGTTAGGCACTCTCTCTCTCTAACTATATTTTCCCACCACTGATCTAAAAATCCTTAATTTGTCAACACAGATATAGCTCTTAATATTTTAACACCACGAAAGCAGCAAGTTGGACGTTTTAAATTTTTGATCTCAGTGCATGATACCGTTTGAGTATGTCGAGAAATAATTTTCTTTTTCTTTTATCCATTTATGCTTTCCTGGAAATGGTTTAGTTCTTCTTGCTCGAAATTGATCAGATATGGCATATGCTGCTGTGGTTTCTGTTGTGCAAATCCTAAAGCATATCTTAGATTCTGATCGTTTTTCCAGTATTCATTATCCCAAGCCACAAATTGAGTCTCTCTACGGCAAGCTCTGTTCATTGCGATCCTGTCTCGAAACAATCTTTCCTGCACCGAAAAGCATCTGGAGTAGCGTAAATGATCTGGAAGCCCAAATCAGAGATGTAATCTATAAAGCACAAGACACCATCGAATCGTTGATCTCCGACCAAAGCCTTTCAAGTTTCAACCAAAAAAGTGTTATCTAATGAAGAATTAAGAAAAAAACATTTATTCGTGTTAGAATGCAAGTTGGGATAGTGGGTGGGACCACTTGGGACACGAATAAATGTTTTTTTCTTAATTCTTCATTAGATAACACTTTTAACATTAATTTAAAATAAATTTGTAATCGGCTTTATCAAAGCAGACTAACCATTAAAACATAATATCAGAACTTGAAACCAGCTTTCTTGACACCGTTTGTAAATTTTAAAAAAAAAAAAGGAAATTTAAAACCAAAAAAGGGCTTTGTAGAAGCCGACTTTTCTTAAAGACGGCGACCTAGTGGCCGTTTTCGACTATTTTATTAATGCATTTTTTTCCACGTTATTTGTGCAATGGTGTTAAAAAATCATTATATTCGGTCAAAAAAACCTCTCCATTGTTGGTAAAAGAAAGTATGGAAGCATCAGTTCTTCAATTGAGAAAGATTATACCTTGTTCTGTCTGTGAGTGGACAGAAAGATGTGAAAGCTTCTTGTTAATTATTCCTCTTTTCCCATCAGATGCATTTAAAATCATTTATGTTGGCTGTTTTTAAAACTTGTATCCATTTAGTCGAAAGATTTATCTATATGATACTGAGATTGCTTTATTGCCACCAACTGCGAGAGTTGAACCACCGCTATTGATTTTGAAAGTCTCCTGTGGTTAGATGCTTCTAAGCCTTCTTCAAACTCAGAATTGATGATATATAACTGGATGAGAAGGAATCAGATTGAATTAGGGACATACCTTTGTCACCATATATAGACTCTCCATCATTGAGTTTATTATCTTTAATCCCTTGTATAAAAGAATTAATCCTTAAATTAAGTCATAAGTTGGCAATTACTTTCGTCTCAGTGTTTTGGGGGAAAGTTCTCCACTTGACTACTTTCCCTTTTGTCATTAGTGACATAATTGCGAAAATGTTGATTATCTATTCATAAACTGGCCCATAATTGTGAGATTCTATCACTAATCGGCATATATATTAAAGTAATTCAAAGATCCAGGAAAAGTTGTTAAATAGACGGCTAACCCCAATATTGTGTATTATTTGTTCAATACATGTAGATCATATTTAAGTCTAAAATTGGTTGTTCAGTATTCCTTTGGGTCGTGTCTTCCAACTGATTGATTGATTTTTTGCTGGTATTCTTTGAATAACTTGATCTACTAGATATCACAGCTTATGGAATTCCAATAATTGGTTATGCGGCATTTGTTTTTAACTTGAGGAGTGATCAGAATGACGACTAATCTTTCAGTTGATGTCAGAGGTTGTGCTTTATAACATATCACTAATCATTTTTAAGAAACTTTGAATTTCTTGTCCACAATTTTAATGTTGTGTGGTCCTTGGGTCTATCTTTTTTTCCTATGAGTTATAGTATATACCTCTTACTTAAGAGCAAGCATCATCCCCGAACGCCTATATTTCACAAACTCATTTTCAAGCTTTCCATGATTCAGATAGCATTTTTAGTACAACCTTAGTTGGAACTTGATTCTTTAATATATATACACTGTTTAGGAGCTTCTTTCACAAGGAGTTAGGTAGCTTTAAGCTACTAACCATACTCCATATTATGTCTTTGGTGGCTCTATCTCTCTCTCTAAATGCCATTATGGTTCTGAGAACTAGGCGTGTGTATTGGGCAACTATCACAAGTTCTTGGAAAAACTTTGCAAAAGGATCGAGTGTCCGTCTATTTCTCACTGGATCTATTATAGTATTCTCTACCTCTCTCTGTTCTTCCGATTCTAATTTGCTTACTGTATTGTTTATCTACTTGGCTAAATACTTTAAAGAATTCCGTTGCTTTATATCTATTATGAAGCAGGTAGAGCTACTTAAAGTTGTGGTCAATCATGCATGAAAGATATGAAGTGTTTTGGATAATACAAGTTCATATCTACTATAAATGTCTAAATTTACGATCTGTAATATGCCTGAAATTCTTTGCCACCATTTCCTTTTTCTTGTCAGTCTGTTTCTCCTTTATGCAGACTGCAATATCAGTAAATTCAAAATATTAAAAATTGGCGTGGAATTGACTTTCTCCACTTTATGCTGAGTTCTCGGTTTGCGGCATAAATGTTTGGGATTGAATGAAGGAAGGGATGAGAGTGTTCATGTATGTGTTTTTGCGCTCTCATCCGTTAGTCTTGGATGTTGAGTTACTTTCCTATATTTATCCTACCTTAACCAAAAGACTACATTACAACCAAAAGAAAAGTCCTTTTCATTCGTATTTGGCACACATTAGTATATCGAGATCTAGCTGTTATGCGGGACTGAACGAGAGCCACCTCTTGAACCTATGCTCATTCCTTATATTCCACCAATTTTTTTTTTTGTGTCCCTTCGTCTTACGTAAGAAGCACTAGTTTTCCTTTTTGATTCCACCTTGGGTTGGTATTTCACCTTTTCCCTTGTATATGACTTGATTGTGGTTTGTTCCTTTTTATTTTTTTGGTTTTTGTCTCTTATGTTTTGTTCCTTTTTATTTTTTTGGTTTTTGTCTCTTATGTTTTGTTCCTTGATGTTGCTGATGGCTGGTGGGGGTGGTTACTTGTTCCAGTTGGTGGTTGGTTGTTTTGGGTGTTACAATGGTTATACTATTGAGTGGCGCAGCCAGGGTTATGGGATTGGCCGTCACCCCTTCCTCCCGTGTTAGTCAGATGGAATTTGTTCATTGGTTGGTTTTTTGCTATTGTTGGCTGGAAGAATTTTTACAAATTTCTCATTTCGGGTATTTTAATAAAATTTCTTACATTTCTCCTTGCGATCTGAAAGCTTAATGATAACTATAGTGATGCCTTGAGATACGAGAATATCTGAGGTGACAGCTAGATTCTAAATTGTTAGGGCAAGATTCTTTCATCTTTTTGTTCCCTTCCCTCTCCCTTCTCTCCCTTTTGCAAATGATCCCATGGAATTATGCAGAATGAGATTCATATGCTGCATATCTATTTGAAAAGTGTAATTGTACACACTGTTAAACCGGGCACGGTGATGTATCACCTGTCCATTCATGCCAATCAACATCACTTCCAATTGATGCTGTCTTTAGATTAAACCTTAAATTAATTGACATAGACCAATTTTTAAACATTTTATTCTCCTTCAGGTTTTGGATCGTGGTGAGAAAATTGAATTGCCGGTGGATAAAACAGAAAGCCTTCAGTTCCAGGTGAGTACCCGTCCCGCCTGAAAAATTGCAGGATAGTTGGATTTCCTATTAATGTGCTTACGGAAAATTTGATCAGGCTGACAGCTTCCAGAGACAAGGAAGGCAGCTACGTCGACAGATGTGGTTGCAAAATTTACGCATGAAGCTGATGGTTGGAGGAGGTGTTCTTATCCTAATCTGCCTTATCTGGTTGATGTCCCGTTAAGATTTCCAAGGCTGGGTTTTTGGAAACATGTCGCGTATCTTGTGAGGGCACATTGTGTTTTCCTTTGTGTACAAAAACTGACAGTCTACTACTATATGTATATCTGTTCTTCCTAAAGATTACCATCATTTGGTTAATTGTATTTTACAATGGAGAGTTTAGCATTTTTATTTTGGTCTATCTAATAATTATCTTCATTTTACAACTTAAAGCCTCAAGACTTTAAACACGGTGCCACGACAGCCTAGGACATTGCTCCAGCCTCCAAGGCTTGAGTTTTTGCATAATTTTACTATGAGCGTTTGTTTTTTTCTTCCCAATTGAGTTATAAGCATTCATTATGTCTGTGTTAATGGTGATCAGGGCCTAATTCTGTAGGTCGCAGTCATAATTTTCTTAAAATAGCTTTTTCTGGAAACAAAAATTGTGCCATTGAACATTCTGGATATTGAGTTTGGTCAATTTTTTCAACAGAATTATTATTTGATTCCTATTGATGTACATTGAGATTGAGTGTCTTAACTGATCTTATAAAATTTATCACGGATTTTAAATGTGATGTTTTCATCGAAATCAAGATTAAATAAATAATTCTTAATTAACCATTTTTTTTATTCTTTATCTAACATATCTAGATTTCCTATTAAATACTTCAAATTTTCAAATCAAGAGGTTATATTATTATTTATAATCACTATGAAAGAAATAGTGCATAAATTGAGTTAGATGTACCATCCGCAGTTGTTTCTAATATAGTTGTAGATGCATAAACCCTATGATACCATTTATTATGTGAAAACATTAGATGAAACATACCATTTAATATGTAACAACATTAGATGAAGCATAAAAGTAATCCCATAAGAGATGTTCACCTTAGAAGATAAAGTCGTGCTGCAGACACTATAGTAATATCCATGATACATTCCGTGTATCGTGTATGTATACTTAATGTGTAAATAAATAATAAGTTTCCATTTTCTAAAAAATATGATACTTGAATGGTAGATGTTATACCAAATGTAAGTACCAATCTCTTCATTTCAAAGAGTTATTCATTAGAGTGGTTGGAAACAAAATCATCTTCAGTCTCAGTTAGTTTCGTAGCCTCTTTGACATTATCAAACACTTGTCGAACATGTTTATGTTCCACCATGGTCTGTTGTTTCCAGCCGATGTAGAGAACAATAGGAAAATTGTTTGGCTAATTTAACAAACTAATGTTAATTAAAAACCAATTTAACAAATTACTGTAATTTTTTTTTTAAAAAAAAAGAACTAGGTGAAAACAGCGTTGTGAACGCTATTTTCTGAAATAATGTTAATCAAAAGCTATTTTTTTTTATAAAAGTTAGAAAACAAAGCTTACTGTTTTTAAATCATCAAAATTTTATTTTTTTAATTTATATGTTTTTTCAAAGCGAAATTGAACCGCAATCCTAGAAAAATCGAACCGAACCGAACCAAACCGAACTATTTCGGTTCGGTTCGGTTCGGTTTTTCGGTTTGGGCTTTATTTTGGGACTTTACGTTTTTATTAAAAAAAATATATTTTTTATATTTATTTAACAATTTAACAATAAAATTTTATAGAAAATTAAAATAATAATATAAAAAATATATTAAAAAATATAAATTAAAGTAATAATATAAAAAATATATAAAAACATTTATGGACCAAAACCGAATGGAACCGAAAATTCATTCGGTTTTGGTTCATTTTTTTTAATCTAATAAACCGAATGAATTTTCGGTTCCATTTGGTTTTGATCCATAATTTTTTTATATATTTTTATATTATTATTTTAATTTATATTTTTTAATATAATTTTTATATTATTATTTTAATTTTTTATAATATTTTATTGTTTAAATTGTTAAATAAATATATAAAATATATATTTTTAGCAAAAAACGTAAAGTTCCAAAATAAAGCCCAAACCACAAAATCGAACCGAACCAAACCGAAATAGTTCGATTTGGTTCGGTTTGATTTTTCTAGGATTGCGGTTCAATTTCGGTTTGAAAAAATATATAAATTAAAAAAACAAAATTTTGAGAATTTGAAAGCTCTATTTTCTAACTTTTTTTTTAAAAAAATATATTTCAGAAAACAATGTTGTGAACGCTGTTTTCTACAGAAATTCTGAAAACAACGTTCACAACAAACGCTGTTTTCACCTAATATTTTTGAAAAAATATTTTTACAATAATTTGTTAAATTAGTTTTAAATTAACATTAGTTTATTAAATTAGCCAAATTGTTTTTTATTGTATTCATATTAATTATAAATGGGGATAACGCAGGAAAATATGTCGAAAAATATTTTTTTTTTTCTGAAAAAAATGCTAAAAATATGTTAAACATCACAAACAACTGATATTAATTATAAAATTTATAATTATATATATAATTTTAAAAAAAAGAACATGGTATTCATACAAGAAATTAATGATATACTTTCCAGAAAATTAGTATTATTAATTACAATACTTATTTTCTAAAAATTACTTTTTATTACTATTCTGTATTCTCTCACAAAATGTAAGTGAGAGGAAACATATAGGGCCTGTTTGTTTATGTTTTAAAGTTTCCATTTTCATTTCCGAAGTTGGAAATAGAATTTTGAGAATTTATTGGTTTTCGTGTGGAAATTGGGATTATGTTTGGATGAATGAATTGAAATGTGTTTTATGTAGGGTTGGAAATGAGATTGTGTTTGGTTTGAGTAGTTTTGAAATATTATTTTATGTATATAATAATTGAAAAGTTGGTAGTGGTGGGAATTAAAACTTCAATATTTTAATTTGAATATATAATATTACATTTGTAAGATTAAGTTGGTGGGTCCCATTAGATAGTTATAATTTAAAAATAGTAATATTTTAAGTAGATACAGTTGATAATGGTGGGTCCCACATATATAATTGAGTTAAAATATGAGAATAATGATTGATAAGTAATGATGAGTGATGATTTTCATTGAAAATTTTATGAACAAACATGAAAATGAAAATGAAAATGATGATTTTCATTGGAAATTTTATGAACAAACATGATTCTACATTTATGTATAGTTGGAAACTGGAAAGGGACCATTGTAAACATAAACAAACAAGGCAATTTGCTGCTCCAACAGTAAAGGGTGAAGAATGAAGGTAAAGGGTTTTTTCTTGGGGCAATTTCTAAATTCTTCCCCAAATTGCTATGAATCTGGTAAGTTCTATTTTTTATGTCATAGCCCACTTAGTTTTTTCTCCGTCTCTCGTTATTACGGGGCAATATCTGTTGCAAATTGTAGTAGATCTGTCTCAAATTGCGATTCCCGTGAGAAAATCAAGCTTGAGCTGGGAAATATTAGTGGGTTGGATGATGCTCTTTGTTTGTATGAGAATATGGCTAGAATCAGGCCTTTTCTTTGTGTGAAACAATTTAATCGATTGCTATCCCGTGTGGTTAATCTGAAAGAATATAAGTCGGCGATTTACCTTTTCAAAGATATATGTGATTTGGGGATATCAGTTGATGAATGTACCATGAACATCGCTATTAACAGTTATTGCCTTGCTAACCAGACTGATTATGGGTTTTCCGTTTTGGGTTGGTTCTTCAAGCGTGGTTGTGCTCCGAGTGCAATCACCTTCAACATCATATTGAAGGGTTTGTTTCGAGAGAACAGGATTACTGAGGCGCAAGAATTGTTTCGGAAGATGGTAAGAAGAGGGCTTTGTGAGCTAAATGTTGTCACTTATGGGACTGTGATTAATGGACTTTGCAAAGCTGGTAACACTGCAATGGCCATTGAGCTGCTCAGAGTAATGGAAAAAGGGAGTTGTAAGCCTGACATCCAAATATATAACACGGTTATTGATGGTTTGTGTAAGGACAAAATGATAGACTCTGCCCTAAAGCTTTTCGATGAGATGTTTGAAAAAGGCATCGCTCCTGATGTTGTCACTTACAATGCTTTGATTTGTGGTTTATGTAATTTGAGTCGTTGGAGGGAAGTTAAAATCTTATTTAAAGAGATGATAGATTGCAAAATTTATCCAAATGTGATGACATTCAGTACCTTGATTGATGCTTTATGTAAGGAGGGATTGATGGATGAAGCTGAAGATGTACTCCACCTCATGATGGAAAGAAATGTGGTTCCTAATGTAGTCTCTTACAGTGCATTGATGGATGGATATTGTCTTCAAGGACGCATGACTGAAGCTAGGAATGTTTTTGATTCTATGGCTAACAAGAATATTGCCCCTGATATTCGCAGTTTTAACATCTTAATCAATGGATATTGCAAGAAGATGAAGATAGATGATGCCATGCATATCTTGCGTGAGATGCTTCGTAAAGGGTTCAAGCCTGATGTTGCCACATATTCCACTATATTGCAGGGACTGTTTCGTTCCTGTAGATGTTCTGCTGCATTGGAGATTTTTGACGAGTTGCAAGTTGTTGGGCTAAAACCAAACTTCTATACTTACTGCAATGTGTTAGATGGATTGTGTATGAACGGCCAAGCAGAACGAGCATTGTTGTTGTTGGATGCAATGGAGCAGATCAGAGAGCCTCTTCATATAGCTTACTACAATATCGTCATGGATGGATTCTGCAAAGCTGAAAAATTTCATATAGCTCGAGCTATTTTTAGTGATCTTCCTTCTAAAGGGTTGGAATGTGACGTGGTAACCTACACTATCCTGATTAAAGGATGCTGTCAAAACGGGTTATTGGACGAAGCTAAAGATTTTCTTTTGAAGATGGAACAGGCAAGTTTGTTGCCGAATGGGGTTACCTACAACGTTATTGTTCAAGGATTTTTGGTGAGTGGCAAATATGATGTCGTAGCAGAGTTTCTTGAGGAAATGGATGCTAAAGGATTCTCCCCAGATTCATCTACATTTGGCTTGCTTCTTGATTCAATCGGTACGAGGGAACAAAATCCTACTCTTCTTAAAGTGATCCAAAAGTGGGCTTCAAGTACTTTAAGCCAAAAGCAATGAGACAAAGAACTTGTCTGTCTGTCATGCCAAAAATGAGGAGGAACTAATTGATAGTTTGTTGCATAAATGTCCATATGGCCAGTGATTTAGGCTTTGGCTCTTTCAACAGGTACCGGTTTTCTGTTCTCTTGAATTAGGAGTTGAACAGAAGATGGTTACAAAATTAAATTATACACATTGGTTTTCTCTGCCATACATTGATGGAAATCTGAAACACATAATTTTGGTGAGCATGACAACAAGCATCACATAGTTGAAATTATTTAGATAGTTTGGTCTGTTTTGCAGAACCTTAAGAAACTGAATAGCCACTGTAGTAAACACCAATCAAAGTCATGATGATGAAAATGGAAAGACCGGAAAATTTAGTAACCAAGTTTTGGGTTATCATTCAGTAACAATATGCATGATTTAGAACCAAAAAGACAGAAAAACCAACCCAATTGCCAAATTAAATTTAATTTTACGTGCTATAAACATATAAGCTTTGATTTCGAATCTTAGTCCTAACAGTGAAATTTTAGTCTTCCATGGCCTGTTGTCTTGTGCATGCCCTTCATTAAACATGCCAAACCGAATCAAAATTGAATGATCAGTTGGTAATATGGTATTTGTTTTGCTTCAATATCCTTTGCAGCTTAATCAACATTGCTGACAGAATTACTTGGATAGTCCGCATGCATATTAGAAACTATTAAATTTCACGCTGATTGTGCATGAATGAGTAACACTTATTTTGTTTCTTTAAAATTATGTTAATATTAATGGTATTTGGTAGAAGTGTATTTGGCACATATATATAAATATATGTATTTACATAATAGTAAGAAGTACGTTGATGTATAACTTTATTAAAATAATTATTTACAAATAAGTTTGTTTTTAGTAATAATAAATATATGGTATTTTATGAATAAGAAACATTAAATATATAATCAGATTGCTAAAACTAAAATATTTCAAAATATTTTTCTTTGGTTAACCTGCAATTTTTTAAATTGATCATAACATGAATTGAGTCAGGAACTACATAAAAAACACGCGCATCCTTTTTTTTTTGTGAGTAAGGTTGTATCATAAGTGCAAAATGGAGAAAAAAACTACTACTATGCTTTTGGATGAAACTATCACTTTTAAGTATTGTAATTGCCAACTGCTTTTGATTCTACTTCTTTAATCAGAATCTAGAAGCAGGGATATGGGTGCTTTACATTTTTTACTTTTACAAACAAATAAACACTTTTACAAATTTTCAACCAAACACTCTCAACTTCTGATTTTATTTGCAAATACTACCAACTCCTGATTCTCAACTTCTGATTTTATTTGCAAATACTACCAACTCCTGATTCTCAACTCATTAAATAAATCACTTCTTCGATAAGAATAAGTTTTTGCAATCACTCCCTTACACTCATATTCATCAAATATTTTTCTGCCCTATGCACCTGGAAAATTACAGGACACTTGGATTTCCTGTAAATGTGTTTATGGAAGTTTTGTTGAGTCTGACTACTTCCAAAGGCAAGGAAGGAGCTACGTCGGCGGAAATGGTTGCAAAATCTTCGCATGAACATATAACATGTCTTTTGAAGGACATCTTTTCTGTATATACAAAATATTTGTTCCCTGTAGTCGCTCAGTCATTTGGTTAATTGTATTAGACAACGGAGAGTTCAACATTTTTATTTGGTCAATGGTTAATCTAACAATTATAGATTGCTGGTATCCCAGTAATAGCAGGTGGACAGAAGGCTTCCATTATTTTCAATTTATACATTAAATCCTGAAAACCTCAATATGGTGCTATAATCTAGAACCACTACAGCCTGATTGTTTTCTAATCATGAAAATCTCCATTGTTAACTCACCAAATTTCGTCGCTAGAGTATTTGGGCAGCGGAAAAATATTTTCGCGACAGATTCTCTCTACTAAGACAAGCATTAGGTTTACTTGAAGATCGATTTTCATACAATCCTGATCCAGAGTTTGGGTGTGTATTATATTTGTTTTGTTTTGGTCAAATACACGAAAATTAAATCTTATATTGCCCCAGCATAGTTCTCGATTTCATATTCTCTTTGGTTTACTTGGCGGAACTTAAAGAGCACTTCAGTATTGTATGAATCATCCAGAAGATACTAATAAGGTGTCCAACCTGAAGGCTCAAATAATGAATGTCAAAGCGATAATGATTGACAACATGGAGAAGGTATGCTTCCGCATTATACTATTTTTAGATAAAAAGTGAATAAGGAATCGGCGTAATACGGGCTTGGATCAAATTTTGTAACTTGTTATATGCTTGTGCAGTTCATCATCACACTCTTTCATGCCCTTCTCTCCTTTGTTGTTTTATTTGGTGCTGATTTGTTTAAGAAAACTGTATGCAGCTAAGGGAGAAATAATTTCAGTCAGATGAAATTTAATGAAATGTTTATGACTCAGATTGTGAAAGTTTATGAAATTTGTTGTACTTGTTCTTTTCAGTTTTGAAATGATCTTTTTTTTTTCTTGTCTATTGGTAGACTGAAAGATGTGCAAACTTCTTGTTAGTTATGCTATTCTTGTTTTGACATCGGATGCAGTTACAATATTTTGTTGGCTTTTTAAAGCCTGTGTCAATATAATGCCAATGTATGAGATCACGTTTTAGCTTTGCCTGGTTAAGGCATTTTGTATGAGATCATGTTTTAGCTTTTGCTGGTTAAGGCATTTTTTTTTATCTGATAATGGGATTTTGGGATTGATTTCTACTTCACAGGTTGATATGATTTTAATTTGATTTTTTTATTAATGTAGTATGAGGAAAATCAAACTTAGGTATGATATATGTTTGGGAGGATAGTCGATTTTCTGAGGGGATAGTCAATTTTGTACTATTAGGACATTAATAATTGTATGATTAACTCGGCAGACGATAATTGAGAAAACCGTGCGATGTGGTCTTCTTTGGCTGTGTGTTTTGGAAAAGACTACGACTGCTTCTTAAAATCTTCTTACACTATCAGTTCTTGTTTTCTGGTGTTAGGGAAATCTGCCACATCTGGTTGATGTTTCATTAATATTTCAATAAGTTGGATTTGGAAACATGTTTCATATTTCGATAATTGAAATTAGTAAAGTGCACGGTCATTTTGCATAAATGATTAGCACATATGGTATATCTTAAAAACAATGTTAATTTAATAGACTGACTCGTGCACTTGGACAGGGCAGCCACAAACAATCAAGTCTTCTGTTTTCGTAAACGTTTGGTTCCGTTTATTAAGGTGGCTCGTTCTACTCTTTTCCTGTACCAAAAAGAACGGTAAGTTGGTATCTGAAGTTTGCCCATCTTAATTTCCCCCATTTGAAACAACTATTTGTGTAAAGTGTGTTACATACAGGACAGATAGCTGTTGTTAAAAAGGCTGTCATCATCTTCCACACAAGGCCTCGTGGAATTCGAAAGCATCAAACTAGTTGGCTATTGCATTCGTAGAGAACACAAGTTGATTGTATGTGAGTTCATCGAAAACACAAGTCTATTGAAAACTTAGAGCCCTTTACATTAAGGTGTATATGAATCCATTGTGATTTGACAGCTAATGGTGAACTCTGGAAGGACTTTTATTTAGACAAGATGAAGATTCTGTTGTTAAGACAAATGCGTCTAGAATCACCATTACATGATTAGCCATATTATAATATATATATATATATATATATATATGTATATATGCCTAACAGTTTAACACCCACAAAAATCAGAAAGCAAAAGTATATGACTTTTGTTTCAGTTAATCACTTGATACGCCTAAGTGAACCTCTTCTCAATAAGGCGGTGTTTCCTTAAGCGCCATACATAGTTAAGAGTTCACAACAGTGATGTTATATGCACGATACTTTTCTTGCATCCAATATACTTCATATGTTTTTGTGATATAAACTATTAGGAGATTTTACGCCATTTTGTGCATATGCTTATGCTGACATAGTGACATGAAATTCCATTTGGTTTATTACTATACATGTTCTTTTGCGTGCATCAGGGTGATGTGATCAAGGAGGGACAAATAATAGGCTTTTTGGATCAGTTTGGCACTGAACTTCCTGTCAGAGTGAGCCTCAGTTTCAACTTTCTCACTCGTAGCTCTTCCTTGGAGATTATATACTAATGATTTTCCCCTCTTCTTTCATGGTCACGTTGGGATAATCACTGAGCAGTCAGATGTGGCTGGAGAAGTCTTGAAGCTCCTATACAGTGATGGGGGTATAAAGCCTTGGACGTTTTTCTTTCAAACTTCATTTCCATCTTCTTTCAAAATTTTAGAGGATGTGACTGCCTAATTGTGGCTTTATTTCAGTTTGACTTGAAGAATGTCTTTCAAGTTTCCAACTTGCTCCAGGCTTTTCTTCTCCTTGGAATTCGAACTTTGGCACGCTAACTCAAGAAAGCGATTCAAGTTACGGCCTCCGACAAACAAAATCAAGAGGTTTTGAGGGATTTACGTTATGGCCTCCGACAAGCAAAAGCAAGAGATACCTCGGTTATGTCCGCTTCGCTTCCAAGACGAAGATCTTGAAAAGATTTATTTAGAGCCTAATTGCACTCTCAATCTCCCAAACCATGAAACCGGTGTGTAGGGTGCCCTATAGATGAAATTTACATCAACGAAGCATGTGGCATTAATATCAAATTTTAAGCGATGATGAAGATACTCTGAACACTCTTAAATATACAAAGAGATCTTAAATCAATAAAGAGTATTACTTAGGGTTGGCAATGAGTGATACGGAACGTTAATACAGATTGATTACAACCATGAATTACAAAGACAAATTACACGATATAACATGACACAACACGAAACATGACAAAAAAATATGAAATTGTAAATTGAGTTAAAATTACAATTATTGTTACATTTAAAATCAAATAAGGTAGATGATAGTGTGACACAGAGACAATAAGCTCAAATATTGTTCCTTAAGTGTGTGATTAACAAGTTCAAATGTTGCTCCCTCAAAGATAGATAACATGTCTGTGTCACCACCAATGGATGATGGTAGCTTTAAATAAAACATTTCCTTTCACTTTCGTTTCTCTTTTTCTTTTGTTGATTCGGGTTGTGGTTTAGGTTTGAATCGTGATTTTTTGTTGATTTTGGTTGTGGTCGGGTTTTATTTGTGGTTTTTTGTTTATTTCGCTTGTGGTTGGGTTTGATTCGTGGTTTTTCTTTGTTGATTTCAGTTGTGATTTGGTTTGACTCATGGTGGATGTACGACAATGAAATATGTCCTCAATTTTACGAATTACGTTATTAAAGTACAAATATTTATCATGTGTTTTTGGTAAAAAAAAAAATTGCACACTTAAGTAAAAAGTTTTACATGTTTAACTGAAAAATATTATAGAGAAAAATGCAAAATTACTCTTCCACCTATAAGGATGTTGCAATATTAGTCCTGTAACTTTTGAAATTGTGATTTTAATCCAATATATTTTACTTGTTTTGCAATTTTGGTCCTATAAATTTTAAGTTAATGCAAATTTGATCCTAATGACTATTCAATATTTCAATTATTTTCAAACTGTCATTGATAGCCAAAATAATCATCATTATACCTAAGACCAATACAAAATGATATCAAAACCTATATTCTATTTCCTTGACTTGAATTTAATTCCTTGCCTAATGATTGAAGAGTTTTAGATTTAGGAATCTGGATCAAAATTCGAGGAAGGATTCTATATGTATTATTTCATATTATGAAAATAAATAAACACGTATAAAATTTGACAAAATTGATTTTTTGAATAATATGATTGAAATTACCAAAACTAAGAAAATAAAAAAAAAATGAAATTGTCAAATCATAAATATTACATGATTAAAATTGTTATTTTTGTTAACAGACAAAATTTGTAGCATTAATACGCTCTTGGATTATTATAAAAAATATATTGATCATATATTATCGATGTCATCTTCAATTATTACAAAACACAAAACGCCTTTCGATTATATATATATATATATATATATTATTTAATATAATAATACTATTAATTTTCTATAGGTTATATATTATAGATACATCAACCACGAGCTTGTAGCTCAAGTAATATCGCTCAACCTTTATAAAGGTATTGACCGGGGTTCGAATCGGTATCTTTCAGTTTTTTTGAAATTTATCTCATCCTCTCTAACCAATACTCCCAACTTATTAAAAGAATATTATAGATTCATCTAGCTGTGGATGAATATAAGTATGTTATGGCAATTAAATATGAAAATATAATGTTAAAAAAATTTAAAAATCTAACAGAATATAAGGCAATAATTTAGAGTTAACTTTGCAAGGGCAAACATAATTTGCTGCCCAAGTTATCCCGACAGTAAATAGAAAAAAATGAAGACAATGGGATTTTGCTTTGGGGCGATTTTTGACTTCTTCGCCAAATTGCTATGAATCAGGTATGTGTCATTTCTTCTCTCATAGCCCATTTCGTTTTCTCTCCTTTCGTTGTTGTTTCGGTACAAAATCTGCTGCAAATTGCAATTCCCGTGACAAAATAAAGGTTGGGCTGGGAATTATTAGGGGTTTGGATGATGCTCTTTGTTTGTATGAGAATATGGCGAGAATGAGACCTCTTCCTTGTGTCAAACAATTCACTCAATTGCTTTCGCGTGTCGTCAATTTGAAAGAGTATTCCGCAGCTATTTGTCTTTTCAAAGATATCTGTAATTTGGGGATTTCAGTTGATGAATATACTATGACTATTGCTATTGACAGTTGTTGCCTTTCTAATCGGGTTAGTTACGGGTTTTCAATTCTGGGTTGGTTCTTCAAGCGTGGTTGTGTTCCTAATACAATTACCTTCAGCACCTTACTGAAGGGTTTGTTTCGGGAAAACAGGATTAACGAGGCGCAAGAATTGTTTAGGAAGATAGTTAGAGAACGACTGTGTGAGCTAAGTATTGTAACTTATGGGACTGTGATTGATGGACTTTACAAGGCAGGTAACACTGCAATGGCGATTGAACTACTCAGAGTAATGGAAAAAGGGAGTTGTAAGCCTAACATCCAAATATATACTATGATTATTGACGGCTTATGTAAAGATGGGATGATAGACTCCGCCTTGAAGCTTTTTGCTGAAATGACTGAAAAAGGCATCACACCTAACGTTGTCACTTACAGTATTCTGGTTTGCGGCTTATGTAATCTAAGTCGTTGGAGAGAAGTTAAATTGTTACTAAAGGAGATGATAGATTGCAAAATTCATCCAAATGTGATTACATTCAATAGCTTGATTGATGCTTTATGTAAGGAGGGATTGGTGGATGAAGCTGAAGATGTACTCCATCTCATGATGGAAAGAAATGTGGTTCCTAATGTAGTCTCCTACAATTCATTGATTGATGGATATTGTCTTCAAGGACACATGACTAAAGCTAGAAATCTTTTTGATTCTATGGCTAGAAAGAATATTGCCCCAGATATTTGGACTTTTAACATCTTAATAAAGGGATATTGCAAGAAGATGAAGATAGATGACGCCATTCATCTCTTTCGTGAAATGCGCCTTATAGGGTTGATACCGAATATTGTGACATATAATACTCTATTACACGGGTTGTTTTGTGTTGGTAGATGTTCTTCTGCACTAAAGCTTTTTGATGAGTTACAATCTGTTGGACTAAAACCAGACTTTCATGCTTATTGTAACTTGTTGAACGGACTATGTAAGAATGGAAATGCCGAACAAGCATTATTGTTGTTGGATGCATTGGAGCAGAAAGGAGAACATCTTCACATTGCTTACTATAGTATTGTCATGGATGGGTTCTGTAAAACTGAAAATTTTCACAAAGCTCAAGCTATTTTTAGTGATCTCCCTTCTAAAGGATTGGAACCTGATGTGATAACCTACAATCTCCTTTTAAAAGGATGTTTTCAAAATGGGCTACTTGAGGAAGTTAAAGATCTTTTCATGAAGATGGAAAAGGCAGGTTTGTCGCCAAATGGGGTTACCTACAACATTATTGTTCAAGGAAATCTGAGGAGGGCCAAATATGATGATGCCTCAATGTTTTTTGAGGAAATGTGTACTAAAGGATTCTCTCCAGATGCATCGACGTTTGCCTTGCTGCTTGATTTGCTCGGGACTGTGGAACACAATCCTACTATTTTGAAAATGATTAAAAAGTTGCCTCCGAGTACTTTAAAACAAACATTATGAGCAAAAGAACTTGTTTGTCTATCATGCGAATATGAGGAAACTATGGATTATCCGTTCTGCACATGGCAAGCTATTTGGACATTGGTTCTTTATGCGTGTGTTGACTTTATCTTCATTGGAATAATGTTTGGAAGGAGATGGCAGAAGTTGGTATTGAGCAGCAGAATCAGGTAAAAGTGCTTTTTGAGATCTCTTAAAGGAAAATGAATATTCTGCTGAGCTTATTGGAACCCCAATAACCCGTTCCCTGTGCACATTTTTCTTCCAATTCTTGATTTACTGTGGTTTAGCTCCATATTTGCTTTCAAAATGTTGACCAGAAATTTGCTCTGATCCAACCTTTCTTAGGCTTTAATCTATTTATAAGGAAAAATAAATTTGTTTTTGGGCTTGTTGTTGTTTATGGTCATGTTCCATGACCTAGATGTTGATTTTACAATATCAATCTTGTAATGGAACATGACTAGAGCAACTATCTCAACTCATCGCCGTCTCATCGTATTTTCAATGCAAGTGGAAAAACCTATGATGCTGATGGTTTTGGAATTTCATCTCATTTTTCCTTCGTATGAAGGTTGCGTCAGGAAGGGCATCCGGCGTAAAATTTTGCCACTTTGCTTTTTGTGTGAATTTTGTAGTGTTAACTAATTTTAGACAATTAATTGACACTATAAACTTCACACCACCGACCCCACATAGTGGGATAAGATGCAGTTGATGATGATGATGATGATGATGATGATGATTGGGCTTGTTGTTGTTGATGTTGTTGGGCTTGTCCTTTACTTCATTACTCAGCTTTGTGTCACCAAAAACTAAAGGTGAATGCATCATAAAGTTGGTCTTTCTAAATTTGCTTTCTTTTCTTGCTCCTTTTTTTTTTTTTTTTATCTTTTATTGTTGTTGGGTGTCACCTCTAGTGAACATTATTTTAAGTAAATTATGACAAGAGTTCTGCAATTAGACAGTTGTTGTGAAAGTATGACCAACACTTCAAATATAACCAAACATGGATTACAGAAAAGGTTTTTCAGAAAATTATTTGGATATGGAGTTGTCTTTCCCTGGTGCTGTTCTAGTGTATATGAAGGAATTTCAAAATGCATAAAAACAAATAATACTGCTGAGAATGTCTTGAGAGTTTGATGATTTAGGAACCTGTGGTGAAACTGATTTGAGGAGATATATCATATACGGTAAATTGAGAAGATGCACGCAAGCAATGGCGTAGCCAGAAAATAAATGGGGTGGGCGATCTGAAAATGGGGTGTCTTGAGATAAAAATTCCAAAAATACCATGTAAATATTAAATAAAAAAAAATTCTAAAAAAAATTTACCTATAAATTTTTTTTTTTAAAAAAAAATGGGGGGGGCCAGGGCCCAGGTTGGCCCCCCCCTGGCTACGCCAGTGCACGCAAGGTGGTTGTTTGACATGACTTTGAATTGGTTTTGATTGTGCACTATAATACTGACTACTACCTCTATAATTTTTACAATTTGATGGTTCATCTCATATTTTTCTTCATGAATGAAATACAGATAATGGAAAAGAGCTTCAACTTTTTCTTGAGGGATAATCACAAAACACCCCTTGAGGTTTGGGCTAATTACAAAAAAAACCCATAGATATTTCAGAAATTGGCGTTGAAATGCTTTTTGCTAATGATGGGAGAAATGTTAGCAGAATCAATCCTCAAGGGGATTTTTGCATTATCAAGAATCTTTGGATTTTTTTGTAATTAGCCCAAACTTTGGGGTGTTTTTGTAATGATCCTTTTTCTTTATTTAAGTTTTAGATGTTCTATGGTCCACTTTTAGTCCATTGGTATTTCTGGAGTTAGTCCATTGCTAATAAGATGATCCTGGTTTGGTTCTCGTACTTTTAATTTGTTTGTAGTTTCTACTTTCTTGTAAACATATAAAATTAAAACAATAGAGATGCTAGTTTCACCGGAAGACTTGAGAATAGTGAAACACCAAAAATGAAAAATTAGCTTATTGAATTGTTGTCCACCACTTCTTTTTGTTAATGTTTCATTAATTAGAAATGTGAGTTTTAAAACCTTGATTACCTGTGAATGTCGCTTACTTATGACACCATGATACAAATTGAAGACCAAAGAAAGACTGTATAGAGCTCCATGTAGTTTGTTATGTATTTAATTACCGGATAATTACAAAAACTACCCTGAGGTTATTTCAAAATTACCCAAAAAATCCCAAGATTTGGTTCTGCCTGAAATGTAAGGAGATAACCATAATATTATTACAAATGTTAAGAGGGTGTTTGAAATGTTTTTGCTTATGAATGGGATAAAATATAATACAAAATCAACAAACAAGGAAATTCTTATAGTTTTCATAAACGTCTAGGTTTTTTGTAATTACCCTAAATCTCATAGGTAATATTTGTAATTATCCCTTTAATTATTTTCTTCTCTAATCAGTCAATAGTTAGATAGACAATCTTTGCATTTAGGAACCTGTGGTGAAACTGATATGTAGACCATAGAAAATTTTAAAGTGAACCTTTTGAGGAGAGATGCAGTAAATTTGAGAAGATGAGCACAAGATGGTGGTTGTTTGAAATTACTTCAAGTGTCATTGGTATGAAGGCCATTCTTTAATTATGAAGGGGGTGTTTGAAATGTTTTTACTTATGAAGGGGGTAAAATGTAATTAAAAAAACCAAACTTCAAAAGAATTTTTGTAATTTTCAAAAATCTCTAGGTTTTTTTTGTAATTACTCAAAATCTCAGTAGTAGTTTTTATAATTATCCCTTTAATTAGTTTCTTTTCTAATCAATCCGTAGTTAAACAATCTTTGCATTTATTATTCTAGCAATGCAACCTGTATAAGTGAGTTGTTATTTAATAAAAATGCAATGAAAATAAAAAGGCAATGTTATATTCTCTAGTTTATCTAAATCTCTTTAGCATTTTCTTTTTGATGCAAAACACTAAAGTCATTACGATTCAACTATTATATGTGTTGAATTATTTGGTAAGAAATTATCTAATATAGATAACAACTTAAGTTATCAATGCCAAGGTGACTTATTTACACGGTTCAATGCCAACTTGCCAAGTGATGAATGACTTGATATTTTTTCTTTTTTGGAGTACAATGAGGCAAATTTGGAGATGAGACACATGCATTCATATGGAATCGAACTCGAGTCAGATGAATGACGTGATATATATGAATGACGTGATATAGTATCGAAATAGAGTATAAAAATTAATTGTGACTATAAAGCATATTGACTGTAAACCTCATAATCCATTTAAATTTGATTAATATCACTTGACTTTGACCGAAATTCCTACTTGGAACCTTTATTTATTGCGATTTCTCTTTTATGATTTATGTTATATAATTTTTTTAATTTTTAAATTGATAAATGTATCAATTGGGAGTAAGATTTAAAATAGGGAAGATTGCAATTTTAGTCATGCATCTTTAGGCCATTTACAATTTTGGTCCTTTAATTATTAAAGTTGCAATTTTGGTCCAAGATAATTTTTCCCTCATAGCTAAATAGCATTTTTGGTCTTATATCTTTACAAAGTTAGCTATCATGGTCCTATAATTTTTGAGAATTAGCAATTTTAATCATTTCACAACATAGCTAATTTTAAGGGAAAATTGCAAAATTGGTCTTATATCTATTGGAGTGTTGCAAAATTTGTCCTCTAACTTTTAAAGTTGCAATTTTAGTATTGGTGACAATTTTACCCCTTAGCAAAAAAATAATTTTAATTATGTAAATTTTAGGATTTCACAATTTAGTCTTTTATTTTTTAGTTGTGGTAATTTCAGTCCTATTATTAAAAATAGCCAATTTTGACATGTTTGTACATGTTTTTTGTATTTTGATAATTAAGAAATAATACATGTTGAACTCGTATCACGAATTTTAATATGGATTCATAAATCTAAAATGAATAAATAAATAAAATATAGGTTGTCATACCATTTTAAACTTGATATTAGGTATATTGATTATTTTGGTTATCCAGGATATTTTCGGAATAATTGAAAAATTGAAATAGCCTTTAGAACCAAATTTGCATCAACTTAAAACTTATAGGATCAAAATTGCACAAATCTAAAATTTAAGGGACTAAAATTACCAAAAAATAAAATATACATGACTAAAATCGCAATTTCAAAAATTACAAGAGTAATACTACAACATCCCCTATAATATAAGACTAATTTTACATTTTTTTCCTTTAAAATAATCTTAATAACGGAAATTGATTCCAAGAAGAAAGGGTTTTGCAGTGCTTCATTGTACTGTACGAGTAAAAATTATTTTCTTTGGTTCCAAACCCATTCTGCTGCCTGAGTTATTCTCGACGCAAAGCATGAAGATAATGGGATTTTGCTTTCGGCAATTTCTAACTTCTTCCCTAAAATGCTATGAATCAGGTAAATCCCATTTCTTCTCTCATAGCCCACTTTTTTCTCTCTCTGTCTTTCGTTATTTCTGTTCAAAATTTGCTGCAAATTGCAATTCCCATGAGAAAATAAAGCTTGGGCTGGGAAATATTAGGGGTTTGGATGATGCTATTTGTTTGTACGAGACTATGGCCAGAATGAGACCTCTTCCTTGTGTGGAACAATTTAATCAATTACTTTCGCGTGTGGTCAAGTTGAAAGAGGATTCGGCAGCTATTTGTCTTTTCAAAGATATCTGTAATTTGGGGATTTCAGTTGATGAATATACTATGAATATTGCTATTGACAGTTGTTGCCTTTCTAATCGGGTCAATTACGGGTTTTCGATTCTGGGTTTGTTCTTCAAGCGTGGTTGTGTCCCCGATGTAGTCACTTTCAGCACCTTATTGAAGGGTTTGTTCCGAGAAAACAAGATTAACGAGACACAAGAATTGTTTAGGAAGATGGTAAGAGAAGGGCTTTGTAAGCTAAATGTTGTCACTTATGGGATTGTGATTGATGGACTTTGCAAAGCTGGTAACACTGCAATGGCCATTGAGCTGCTCAGAGTAATGGAAAAAGGGAGTTGTAAGCCTAACATCCAAATATATAGCACGGTTATTGATGGTTTGTGTAAAGATGGGATGATAGACTCCGCCTTGAAGCTTTTTGCTGAAATGACTGAAAAAGGCATCACACCTGATGTTGTCACTTACAATATTCTTGTTTGCGGCTTATGTAATCTGAGTCGTTGGAGAGAAGTTAAATTGTTACTAAAGGAGATGATAGATTGCAAAATTCATCCCGATGTGATGACATTCAATACTATTATTGATGCTTTATGTAAGGAGGGATTGGTGGATGAAGCTGAAGATGTACTCCATCTCATGATGGAAAGAAATGTGGTTCCTAATGTAGTCTCCTACAATGCATTGATTGATGGATATTGTCTTCAAGGACACATGACTAAAGCTAGAAATCTTTTTGATTCTATGGCTAGAAAGAATATTGCCCCAGATATTTGGACTTTTAACACCTTAATAAATGGATATTGCAAGAAGATGAAGATAGATGACGCCATTCATCTCTTTCGTGGAATGCGCCCTAAAGGGTTGATGCCTGATATTGTGACATATACTACTCTATTACAGGGGTTGTTTTGTGTTGGCAGATGTTCTTCTGCACTTAAGCTTTTCGATGAGTTACAGGTTGCTGGACTAAAACCAAACTTTCATACTTACATTAACTTGTTGGATGGACTGTGCAAGAACGGGCATGCCGAACGAGCATTGACATTGTTGGATGCATTGGAGCACAAAGGAGAACATCTTCATATTAATTACTACAGTTGTGTCCTCAATGGATTATGTAATGCGAAAAAAATTCGTGTAGCTCGAGCTATTTTCAGGGATCTCCCTTCAAAAGGATTGGAACCTGATGTGGTAACCTACACTATCCTGATAAACGGATGTTGTCAAAATGGACTACTGGAGGAAGCTAAAGATCTTTTCCTAAGGATGGAGCAGGCAAGTTTGTCGCCGAATGGTGTAACCTACAATGTAATTGTTCAAGGAAATCTAAGGGGTGGCAAATATGATGATGCTTCAAAGTTTTTTGAGGAAATGGGTGATAAAGGATTCTCTCCAGACGCTTCGACGTTTGCCTTGCTACTTGATTTGCTCGGGACTGTGGAACACAATCCTACTATTTTGAAAATGATTCAAAAGTTGGCTCCAAGTACTTTAAAACAAAAGTTATGAGCCAAATAACTCGTTTGTCTATTTAGCGAAAATGAGGCGAAAATTTTGCGAAATTCATTCTGCATATGTCCCCACATTAATAGCAATCTTGTGACTTGCTGACTTTATCTTTTCTTGAATCAGGAAACAATTGTCAGAACATAATTTGGATATGAAGTTGGCTCTGTTCTACTGTTCTAGTGTATATGGAAGGAAATTTCAAAATGCATATGAACAGATAATGTTGTTGATGATATTTTGAGAGTTTGATGATTTAGGAGGTGTGGTGAAACTGATATGTAGACCATAGAATAAAAAAAAAGAAAATCATCTGATTTTGTAGACTTTTTTTGCCTTTTCTTTTCAAAAAATAAATTCCCAAGTGTTGCGTCTCAAGTTCTCCCACAATTTGATTTTTCATCTCGTGTTTTTCTTCATTAATAAAATACAGATAATGGAATAAAATTGTAAGAAAAAGGGTTCCAACTTTTTCTTTATTTAAGTTTTAGCTCTTCTATAATCCATTTTTAGTCCATTGGTATTTCTGGAGTTCGTCCATTTCTACTTTTATGCTATTTTATATATAATATATAATATTTTATATATAATGCATATATAATCTATTTAAATAAATGAGATTCTGCTTATTTGAATAAAAAAATATTATCTTGAAGATTTAATGGTTTCATTTGTTTTATTACGTCTTGAGGAGAGATCAACCACTTATTTATATTTGGATTTGTTATTGTTATGGGCTTATCGGATATTGTATCAACATACTTTGGAGACCTAGCGTGATGGATTCTGTTGTCATGTTCATTTTGTTATTTTCTTTGTGAATCTCGTATTAACTATCGTGAGATTGTCATGTGCTTTTTGTAATTTATAAAATTTCATTTTTTTTTCAAATGACTTTGATTGGCTTAAATAGACTTTAAATAGGCCTATGCTTAGCCTTTATATTTAAGGCCACGTCGAGCCTGCGACAAAAGTCTATTACAGATAATATGCCAAACTTGGGTCTAAACTTAGTAAAACAGGTTCAGACCTTCTAACAAAACCCAGCTTAGCTTGGCACATTTGGATTAGCACTAGGGGTGTGCAGGGGACGTGGAGATCACCGAACCCGAACCAATATCCGAAGCGAAAAATATTCGAACCAAAAATATCCGTTGACTTTTTTACTTTCCCCCGAACCGAACCGTTCCGAAAATTTTCATGGTACGGTTCTGGAGATTTTTCAAATATCCATACCGAGAACCGTACCGAACCATACTGAAATGTACCGAACCGAATATCCGAAACTAGAACTAATTTTAAAATAAATTTTATATATACATATATAATATTTTTATCTTATATATATATTTTGATATTGAATTAACTAAACATTTCTTTGAAATTCAATACTATATAATACTAAAAATTATCAAATTAAAAATTTGGCATATTTTATCAATATATCAAATGAATAATTGAATATATATTTAATTTACTAATAGTTACATTTATTTAAATGAACCCAATGAATAAAATTATAAAATCATATTTAATTTATAGAAAATGTTTAAATTTGATGATGTTTTACTTACTAAGGATCATAAATAAACTCATCCTCTAATCAAGAAAATTAATTGAATTAAAATTAGTTAAATTATTAATACATTGCACACAAACTAAAGTAATCGTCTAACCAAGAAATTAAGACATTGAGACTATAGAATTTTGTTTCATATTAGTTTATCAAAGTTATTAGTCAATTATATTTTTCTTAAGTTAAGAGCCAATGACAATGTACCAAGATTATAGAATATTATTGTGTAATAGAGACTACTAAATTTATCATTCTTTGAGATTCTAAACTTTTACTACTAATACAAATGACATAATATTTGAAATATATTATGTTAAAATCAAAAAAGAAAAATCAATACTTTTAATTATAAATTAGATGAAAATGATTTGAAAGTTAAATTGATAACTAATATGTAGTATAGTTTATATCATGAAAGAAAGATTTATAATTACAATATTAAAAATTTAGCAATTAAATATGAATTAAAGAAATTTTATGTATAAGTTAAATATAAAATATCAAAAAGTTCGGGACATAGATTTTTTTATGGTTCGATTCTGGAGATTTAATTTTGGGATCTCCGAACTTCGAATCTCCGGACCGGACCGACCGGACCGTGCACACCCCTAATTAGCACAGTAGCCACGGGTATTACTCCTCAGTGAAGGGGTCCGAATTCGAGTCTCTGCAATGACAGGTCCGAATTTAAAAAAAAAAATTGCCAAGTGATGAATGACTTGATATAATATCAAAATAAAGTACAATAAATAAGGATAAACCATCCTAAGGGCCCCACAACCACACACTTGAGCTTTGTGGAGGAGGTGAATTATGAGATATATCTCAACGAGCCAATGTTCTGAGTTGTTTTAGACAGAATAAACCCTCCTACAATCTGTTATCAGTCGGATTCGAACCGCCACATTGTGGGTACCAGTGTAGTGGATATCACATACCAGGTTTTTTGCATCAATTGAGCTATGCCCGGAGCAAATAGAATACCATAATTAATTGTGAATGTAAAACATATTGACTGTAAACCTCATAATCCATTTAAACCTGATTAACATCACTTCAGTTTGACCGAAATTCCTACATGAAAAAAAAAAACCTTTTAAAATTTTAAATTAATAATTGCGTCAATTGACTGTAAGGTTTAATATAATAATCTTAAAGAAATGTCTACTTATAATTTCCCGAATACACGAGTCAAGATTCAAGAAGAAAGGGGTTTGCACTTTTGCAGTGCTTTGGGCAAGAGTTAAAACTATTTTAATGTCCGAGTAAAATTCCTCTTTAGTTCCAAACCCATTTTGCATTTTTGCTACGGTGCTACCCAAGTTATTATCGACGCAAAGAATGAAGATGAAGGGCTTTTGCTTGGGCCAATTTCTAACTTCTTCTCTAAAATGCTATGAATCAGGTAAGTCCCATTTCTTCTCTCATAGCCCACTTCGTTTTCTCTCCGTCATTCATTGTTTCGGTACAAAAAAATCTGCTACAAATTGCAATTCCCGTGAGGAAATCAAGGTTGTGCTGGAAAATATTAGGGATTTGGATGATGCTCTTTGTTTGTATGAGAATATGGTCAGGATGAGACCTCTTCCTTGTGTGGAACAATTTAATCAATTGCTTTCGTGTGTGGTCAATCTGAAAGATTATTCCACAGGCATTTACCTTTTGAAAGATGTATGTAATTTAGGGATTTCGGTTAGTGAGTATACTATGAATATTGGTATTAACTGTTGCTGCTTGTCTGACCGGGTCAATTACGGGTTTTCGATTCTGGGTTTGTTCTTCAAGCGTGGTTGTGTTCCCAATGTAGTCACTTTCAGCACCTTATTGAAGGGTTTGTTTCGAGAAAACAGAATTAATGAGGCGCAAGAATTGTTTAGGAAGATACTAAGAGAAGGGATGTGTGAGCTAAGTGTTGTAACTTATGGGACTGTGATTGATGGACTTTGCAAGGCAGGTAACACTGCAATGGCAATTGAACTACTCAAGAGTAATGGAAAAAGGGAGTTGTAAGCCTAACATCCACATATATAGCTCGGTTATTGACGGCTTATGCAAAGATAGGGTGATAGACTCCGCCGTGAAGCTTTTTGCTGAAATGACCGAAAAAGGCATCACACCTAACATTGTCACTTACAATATTCTGGTTTGCGGCTTTTGTAATTTGGGTCGTTGGAGAGAAGTTAAAATGTTTTTAAAGGAGATGATGGATTGCAAAATATGTCCAGATGTAAGGACGTTCAGTACCTTGATTGATGCTTTATGTAAGGAAGGATTGGTGGATGAAGCTAAAGATATACTCCACCTCATGATGGAAAGAAATGTTGTTCCTAATGTAGTCTCGTACACTGCATTGATGGATGGATATTGTCTTCAAGGACGCATGATTGAAGCTAGGAATGTTTTTGATTCTATGGCTAGCACGAATACTGCTCCTAATATTAATAGTTTTAACATATTAATAAATGGATATTGCAAGAAGATGAAGATAGATGACGCCGTTCATCTCTTTCGTGAAATGCGCCTTAAAGGGTTGACGCCTGATATTGTGACATATTCTACTCTATTACAGGGGTTGTTTCGGGTTGGCAGATGTTCTTATGCACTTAAGCTTTTTGACGAGTTACAAGCTGCTCGACTAAAACCAGACTTTCATACTTACTGTAACTTGTTGGATGGACTATGTAAGAACAAGCATGTTAAACGAGCATTGTTGTCGTTGAATGCACTAGAGCAGAATGGAGAACTACTTCATATTTCTTACTACAATATTGTTATGGATGGATTTTGCAAAGCCGAAAATTTTCACAAAGCTCAATCTATTTTTAGCGATCTCCCTTCTAAAGGATTGGAACCTGATGTGATAACCTACACTATCCTGATTAAAGGATGTTGTCAAAACGGGTTTGTAACACAAATTTTTATTGTCTGCGAATAAACAAACAAGAAAAAGCGTACAAATTAAATATATATATGAATCAAAATGAAAATATATAGGTTACAATCCCTATTTCTCCTCTGATTCTTTTCTTCAAGAACAAAATATCCGAGATTTGAGAGTTTGGAGTTGAACTCTTCAGTTTAATCTTCTCCAAACTTGGATTTGAACTTCAATATCGTTAATTCGAGGGCTTGACAGCTTGATCTCGAATCAAACGTGATATATTTGATGATATTTGATTTGAATATATAAACTTCTTGGAGAAATTGACCTTTTGATCTTCCTCCAAGATGGTTTGGACTTCAATTACGTCAACCCGAGGGCTTGGAAGCTTATTCCCGAATCAAACGCCGTATTTGAATGGACACCGCGATGAACGCCTTGACTTTCGCCTTGAACACCGTGGATCTCCTTGAATATATTCTTCTTGCCTTGAGAGAATTTCCCCCGCCGCCTTCTCGCTTGGATTTCTTCTCTTTGAATTGTCCTTTAATTCCTTGAGAATGACCCCTATTTATACTTGTAGGAGAAGGGTTCTTGGATACTTATATGGTGAAGACTCTAATTTGATTGGTCCTTCAAGATTTAATATTTATCTCTTTAATCACAAATTGTGATAATTATCAAAAGAGATAATAATGACATTTGACAATCTTTAATTGGCCAATAAAATATATATATATATATATATATATATATTAAGATATCAATAAATTAACTATTTAATCTAGGAATTAAATTTAATTAAATTCCCAAATATAAATAGAAAATATATAATTGATATTTAATATATATAATTTCACATGTGTCACCATTCGATTTGTGCAAATTTCATTTGTCTACAAATGCCCCCTCGAGATTTGTTCACGGACGACGTGTCTTGGAGTGAATAAGTCGCGACAATGGCTTAACTTGGGCTTTGAGGAAATACATATGAATATTTGGGCTTGTCAAATGAGCCAAATAATTGGACATCTAACCCGCACGTATGGGTTTTGAAGCTTTCAATTTCACGGGCATAGAAGAATCACATGGGCGCAACCCACAACATTTACAACTTTGGCCCATATGCAATTTGAAAGGATATAAATCCAATCTGCCAAGAACTCTTGGTTCATCCACTGATTTGTTTTTTTTTTTTCTTTTTCAAATCTAGGCCCACATTTGTATTAGATGCTACCCATATGGTTTAAGACTTCTGCCCATGTGTATATGAAGAGAAGAAAATCTCCTGCCAATTGTTCAACAACTAACTTCTTTATCATTCTTGCCGGGCCCACACATACAATGTATATGAATTGAGTTAGAACTCAACTAACTTCTTTATCATTCTGCAAGACTCCTCAGTCTATTATAACTCCTTGTAAGACTACATCCTCCCCGATCTACAAGTGTACTCCTAACCGAATTATGAATCTTTTTCTGATAAGAACTTCTCAAATTCCACCAATAGTAACACTCTTCTGCGTCTATAAAAGGGAAGCCATAGGTGCTCTATTTTCTACACCTCAGGAAAAGAATTCGCATTGACAACATACTTCTTCGGCTGAAGCTTCTCTTTTTCCTTTGCTGCCGCTGCTGCTTGATTTAATAATCGGGGTGAAATCCATATGCAGCATGTATTCAATTTTGATTTGTAATTCCGCCCGCCACGTGTTTGATAAATTGATGAAAAGAAGCTGGTTCTCAATACTTCGATTCGATTGCGAGCAGAGCAATTATCAAACCCATCAATTGGTTTCTGCATATTATTTATTCCTTTGTCGACTTCTGAGAGCAACGCATAGTTGTCTAATCTTTTTGTCTTGAAATTTCACATTGAGTGGTTCTTTGAAATCCTTCAATAAATTGGTAGACATATTATACTAGCAACTGAATTCCTTTTACTTTACCCCTTCTCCCCAAAAGCATAATTGATTTATTTTTTTTTTGCAGCGAGATGATTTATTTCAAGGATATTTTTTTCGTTCGTGCAACACTTGATTATTCTTTACAATGAGAGTCGATCCAACGAAAGAGTACCATCCTGGCAATTCATGATCCACACATCGGTCGATCGCAAAGTTGTGGCTAAAGTTGACGAATCAACTTCACTTAAGGGGAATGATCTCGCGAGATTCCACCAATCAATGAATCAAGCGGTGGTCTTTGCAAGCAACTTATCATTGACCATCGGAGGAGCCAACTTCCTTGATATTTTTGAGGCGTCGTACTATCAAAGTCAAAGCCACGTAGGGAGATGCCAAGGTGTGTATATTGCAAACGACTTGCCACCATCAACAGACTCGCCACGGGGGGAAAAGCCATAAAGGATGTGGATTTCGCCAGGAAGCATCATTCAAAATTAAGCCATGCGGAGAGACGCCATGTGGAAGCAACTCGTCGAAGTAGGGAGAATCCATGTAGGTCTCGAAAGCAACTCATCACCAACGCCGTTAAGGGTGTGGGTTTATCAAGCAATTCGACATCAACAATAGGTTCGTCCGACGGAGAGATGCCATTAAGGGCGTGGATTTAGCAAGCAACTCGTCACCAACAATATGCTCGCCAGGCGGGGAGACGCCGTCAATAATATGCTCGCCAAGTAAGGATACGTCATCGATGGTATGGAATTAGCAAGCAACTCGTCGTCGAGGATAGACTCGCCAAGCTGGGAGAGACCTCAAGGGTGTTGAGTTTACAAGCAACTATCAACAACCAACACAAGAGTTGATTCGATGGCCACACCGTCACATTATTGAAGGTCAGGATGGTGAACAGGAGAGAAGATGCCCCCAGTGAAGCGTCACTGGAAGGGATTAAAAAGAGTCCCAAATCTCCGGAGCCACGAGAAGCCAATGTAAATGATGTTGCACACGACAACAAACGGGGAACATTGTTGAAGAGGTTGTTTCCTAACTCCTTTTCTTTTCTGCAATGAACATAATTCATCTCAATTATGTGACTGAGCTTAGAAAAATTCTAAGCTGCCTACGTACCCTAACAAAGAGATCAAGTCAAAACGTAGTTTATAAAACATATTTTTTGGAGTGCCATAAACAGTTTATATTCATGTAAGCCAGGAGTATATATTTGATTTGAGATATTTTGATAGTTTTACTCGTATCAAGGAGTACTCATATGAATTTCAAACATATTGATAGTTTATACTCGTATCAAGGAGTATTCATTTGAATTGGACATATGTTGATAGTTTATACTCGTATCGAGGAGTCTTTATTTGAATTTGAGATATATTGATAGTTTATACTCGTACCAAGGAGTCGACATTTGAATTTGAGACATGTTGATAGTTTATACTCGTGTATGAAGGAGTAAACATTTGAACTTGAGACATGTTGATAGTTTATACTCGTATCAAGGAGTAATCATTTGAACTTGAGATATGGACATTTTATACTCATGTCAAGGAGTGTTATTGATAGTTTAGGCTCTTATCAAGGAGCATTTGAACATAGTTTAATTTGTCAAGTTTAGATGGTTTATGCTCGCATTTAGGAGCGTTGAGAAGTTGAAGATGGCTCCACTTCCTCTTCTTCTTCATCACCATCACTGAAATCACTTGGGCATTCTTGTTGGTCAAAGTTCAAACTTATCTCAATGGTATGTGCTCGAGTTGCTAACTCTTCAAAAGTTTTTGGCTTTATTCCTTGGAGTATGTAGCATAGGCTCCAGTGCATTCCTTGGATACACATATCAATTCCTGAAGCCTCTGACAATTGATCTTTGCAGTTGAGGCTTAAGTCCCTCCAACGATTGATGTAGTCAATGACACACTCTTTCCTCCACTGGCGTGAATTTGATAGTTCAATCATGCTAACAGTTCGTCGGGTGCTATAGAAACGGTTGAGAAACTCTTGTTCTAACTGCTCCCAAGTATCAATTGAATTTACCCCCAAGTCGGTGTACCAATCAAATGCACTTCCTCTCAAGGACCGGACAAATTGCTTCACTAAATGATCACCATAAGTCCCAGCATCATTGCACGTTTCAATAAAGTGAGCCACATGCTGCTTTGGATTGCCAATGCCATCAAATTGTTGGAACTTCGGAGGTTGATAACCATCAGACATCTTCAAGTTGCCAATTCTCTGTGTGTACGGCTTGGCGTAAGTTATAGATGACTTGGAACTTCCATCGAAATTGTCTTTGATAGTCCCCATAATGAACTCCTTGAGTTGGTCAACCGGAATCAAGCCATCAGACGAGATTTGCAACTCCTTTGCGGGAGACTCCTCTTTTTCGTTTGGTTGTTGCCTTGTGGACATTTCAACACCATCTTGAGTTTCGACTTGTTTATCCATCATACGATTTGAATCAACTTGGTCTACTTTGTCTATCAACTTCATGATTTGGGAGTCTCGCTCTTGAACATGTTTTGCAAGTCCTTCAATGGCCTTCGTCAAATTTGCAAGTTGCTCTTCGAGCGAAGTAGTTTGGACCACCATAATCTGCCGATTTCAAGGCTTGAGCTTGTAGAAGGTTCATGCATACATATTGGATCTAACAACTTTTTCTTTGCAACTCTAGAGTTTTGATTTGCCTCCAGCTTGAGTGAAAATCCAATTGGCAATGTCGAATCACCTTGTGTACATGTCCCCTTGTTTGCTGGAGAAATAACTACGTGGTCCACTGACTCGCCATCTTTCCTTGCCCCCTTATGCTTGTATATTGGAGCAGTGGCTTCAAAATGGTTGGCCATCATCGTTGATATTTGAACTTGATTTTAAGAGAAGAGATGAGAGGTAGAGATTGTCCCACCGGGCGTGCCAAAAATTTGTAACACAAATTTTTATTGTCTGCGAATAAATAAACAAGAAAAAGCGTACAAATTAAATATATATATATATATGAATCAAAATGAAAATATATAGGTTACAATCCCTATTTCTCCTCTGATCTTTTCTTCAAGAACAAAATATTCGAGATTTGAGAGTTTGGAGTTGAACTCTTCAGTTTAATCTTCTCCAAACTTGGATTTGAATTTCAATATCGTTAATTCGAGGGCTTGACAGCTTGATCTCGAATCAAACGTGATATATTTGATGATATTTGATTTGAATATATAAACTTCTTGGAGAAATTGACCTTTTGATCTTCCTCCAAGATGGTTTGGACTTCAATTACGTCAACTCGAGGGCTTGGAAGCTTATTCCCGAATCAAACGCCGTATTTGAATGGACTCGCGATGAACGCCTTGACTTTCGCCTTGAACACCGGATCTCCTCAATATATTCTTCTTGCGGCTTGAGAGAATTTTCTCCGCCGCCTTCTCGCTGGATTTCTTCTTTTTGAATTGTCCTTTAATTCCTTGAGAATGACCCCTATTTATACTTGTAGGAGAGGGGTTCTTGGATACTTATATGGTGAAGACTCTAATTTGATTGGTCCTTCAAGATTTAATATTTATCTCTTTAATCACAAATTGTGATAATTATCAAAAGAGATAATAATGACATTTGACAATCTTTAATTGGCCAATAAAATATATATATATATATATATATATATATTAAGATATCAATAAATTAACTATTTAATCTAGAATTAAATTTAATTAAATTCCCAAATATAAATAGAAAAATATATAATTGATATTTAATATATATAATTTCACATGTGTCACCATTCGATTTGTGCAAATTTCATTTGTCTACAAATGCCCCCTCGAGATTTGTTCACGGACGACGTGTCTTGGAGTGAATAAGTCGCGACAATGGCTTAACTTGGGCTTTGAGGAAATACATATGAATATTTGGGCTTGTCAAATGAGCCAAATAATTGGACATCTAACCCGCACGTATGGGTTTTGAAGCTTTCAATTTCACGGGCATAGAAGAATCACATGGGCGCAACCCACAACATTTACAACTTTGGCCCATATGCAATTTGAAAGGATATAAATCCAATCTGCCAAGAACTCTTGGTTCATCCACTGATTTGTTTTTTTTTTTCCTTTTCAAATCTAGGCCCACATTTGTATTAGATGCTACCCATATGGTTTAAGACTTCTGCCCATGTGTATATGAAGAGAAGAAAATCTCCTGCCAATTGTTCAACAACTAACTTCTTTATCATTCTTGCCGGGCCCACACATACAATGTATATGAATTGAGTTAGAACTCAACTAACTTCTTTATCATTCTGCAAGACTCCTCAGTCTATTATAACTCCTTGTAAGACTACATCCTCCCCGATCTACAAGTGTACTCCTAACCGAATTATGAATCTTTTTCTGATAAGAACTTCTCAAATTCCACCAATAGTAACACTCTTCTGCGTCTATAAAAGGGAAGCCATAGGTGCTCTATTTTCTACACCTCAGGAAAAGAATTCGCATTGACAACATACTTCTTCGGCTGAAGCTTCTCTTTTCCTTTGCTGCCGCTGCTGCTTGATTTAATAATCGGGGTGAAATCCATATGCAGCATGTATTCAATTTTGATTTGTAATTCCGCCCGCCACGTGTTTGATAAATTGATGAAAAGAAGCTGGTTCTCAATACTTCGATTCGATTGCGAGCAGAGCAATTATCAAACCCATCAATTGGTTTCTGCATATTATTTATTCCTTTGTCGACTTCTGAGAGCAACGCATAGTTGTCTAATCTTTTTGTCTTGAAATTTCACATTGAGTGGTTCTTTGAAATCCTTCAATAAATTGGTAGACATATTATACTAGCAACTGAATTCCTTTTACTTTACCCCTTCTCCCCAAAAGCATAATTGATTTATTTTTTTTTTGCAGCGAGATGATTTATTTCAAGGATATTTTTTTTCGTTCGGCGTGCAACACTTGATTATTCTTTACAATGAGAGTCGATCCAACGAAAGAGTACCATCCTGGCAATTCATGATCCACACATCGGTCGATACGCAAAGTTGTGGCTAAAGTTGACGAATCAACTTCACTTAAGGGAATGATCTCGCGAGATTCCACCAATCAATGAATCCAAGCAGTGGTCTTTGCAAGCAACTTATCATTGACCATCGGAGGAGCCAACTTCCTTGATATTTTTGAGGCGTCGTACTATCAAAGTCAAAGCCACGTAGGAGATGCCAAGGTGTGCATATTGCAAACGACTTGCCACCATCAATGACTGCCACGGGGAAAAGCCATAAAGGATGTGGATTTCGCCGGGAAGCATCATTCAAAATTAAGCCATGCGGAGACGCCATGTGGAAGCAACTCGTCAAGTAGGGAGAATCCATGTAGGTCTCGAAAGCAACTCATCACCAACGCCGTTAAGGGTGTGGGTTTATCAAGCAATTCGACATCAACAATAGGTTCGTCCGACGGAGAGATGCCATTAAGGGCGTGGATTTAGCAAGCAACTCGTCACCAACAATATGCTCGCCAAAGTGAGACGCGCCACAATAATATGCTCGCCAAGTAAGAATACGTCATCGATGGTATGGAATTAGCAAGCAACTCGTCGTCGAGATGATAGACTCGCTGTGGGGAGAGACCTCGAGGTGTTGAGTTTACAAGCAACTATCAACAACCAACACAAGAGTTGATTCGATGGCCACACCATCACATTATTGAAGGTCGGGATGGTGAACAGAGAGAAGATGCCCCAAAGAAGTCACTGGAAGGGATTAAAAAGAGTCCCAAATCTCCGAGCCACGAGAAGCCAATGTAAATGATGTTGCACACGACAACAAACGGGAACATTGTTGAAGAGGTTGTTTCCTAACTCCTTTTCTTTTTTTACGCAATGAACATAATTCATCTCAATTATGTGGTGAGAGCTTAGAAAAATTCTAAGTCGCCACGTATCCTAACAAAGAGATCAAGTCAAAACGTAGTTCATAAAACATATTTTTTGGAGTGCCATAAACAGTTTATATTCATGTAAGCCAGGAGTATATATTTGATTTGAGATATTTTGGAGCTTTTACTCGTATCAAGGAGTACTCATATGAATTTCAAACATATTGATAGTTTATACTCGTATCAAGGAGTATTCATTTGAATTGGACATATGTTGATAGTTTATACTCGTGACGAGGAGTCTTTATTTGAATTTGAGATATATTGATAGTTTATACTGCATCACGGAGTCGACATTTGAATTTGAGACATGTTGATAGTTTATACTCGTGTATGAATGAGTAAACATTTGAACTTGAGACATGTTGATAGTTTATACTCGTGTCGAGGAGTAATCATTTGAACTTGAGATATGGACATTTTATACTCATGTCAAGGAGTGTTATTGATAGTTTAGGCTCTTATCAAGGAGCATTTGAACATAGTTTAATTTGTCGAGTTTAGATGGTTTATGCTCGCATTTAGGAGCGTTGAGAAGTTGAAGATGGCTCCACTTCCTCTTCTTCTTCATCACCATCACGAAATCACTTGGGCATTCTTGTTGGTCAAAGTTCAAACTTATCTCAATGGTATGTGCTCGAGTTGCTAACTCTTCAAAAGTTTTGGCTTTATTCCTTGAGTATGTAGCATAGGCTCGAGCATTCCTTGATACACATATCAATTCCTGAAGCCTCGACAATTGATCTTTGCGATTGAGGCTTAAGTCCTCCAACGATTGATGTAGTCAATGACACACTCTTTCCTCCACCGGGCGTGAATTTGATAGTTCAATCATGCTTTAACAGGTTAAATCGGGTGCTATAAAACGGTTGAGAAACTCTTGTTCTAATCGCTCCCAAGTATCAATTAAATTTACCCCAAGTCGGTGTACCAATCAAATGCACTTCCTCTCAAGGACCGGACAAATTGCTTCACTAAATGATCACCATAAGTCCCAACGCATCATTGCACGTTTCAATAAAGTGAGCCACATGCTGCTTTGGATTGCCAATGCCATCAAATTGTTGGAACTTCGGAGGTTGATAACCATCAGGCATCTTCAAGTTGCCAATTCTCTGTGTGTACGGCTTGGCGTAAGTTATAGATGACTTGGAACTTCCATCGAAATTGTCTTTGATAGTCCCCATAATGAACTCCTTGAGTTGGTCAACCGGAATCAAGCCATCAGACGAGATTTGCAACTCCTTTGCGGGAGACTCCTCTTTTTCGTTTGGTTGTTGCCTTGTGGACATTTCAACACCATCTTGAGTTTCGACTTGTTTATCCATCATACGATTTGAATCAACTTGGTCTACTTTGTCTATCAACTTCATGATTTGGGAGTCTCGCTCTTGAACATGTTTTGCAAGTCCTTCAATGGCCTTCGTCAAATTTGCAAGTTGCTCTTCGAGCGAAGTAGTTTGGACCACCATAACTGCTGCAGTTTCAAGACTTGAGCTTGTAGAAGGTTCATGCATACATATTGGATCTAACAATTTTTCTTTGCAACTCTAGAGTTTTGATTTGCCTCCAGCTTGAGTGAAAATCCAATTGGCAATGTCGAATCACCTTGTGTACATGTCCCCTTGTTTGCTGGAGAAATAACTACGTGGTCCACTGACTCGCCATCTTTCCTTGCCCCCTTATGCTTGTATATTGGAGCAGTGGCTTCAAAATGGTTGGCCATCATCGTTGATATTTGAACTTGATTTTAAGAGAAGAGATGAGAGGTAGAGATTGTCCCACCGGGCGTGCCAAAAATTTGTAACACAAATTTTTATTGTCTGCGAATAAATAAACAAGAAAAAGCGTACAAATTAAATATATATATATATATATATGAATCAAAATGAAAATATATAGGTTACAATCCCTATTTCTCCTCTGATCTTTTCTTCAAGAACAAAATATCCGAGATTTGAGAGTTTGGAGTTGAACTCTTCAGTTTAATCTTCTCCAAACTTGGATTTGAATTTCAATATCGTTAATTCGAGGGCTTGACAGCTTGATCTCGAATCAAACGTGATATATTTGATGATATTTGATTTGAATATATAAACTTCTTGGAGAAATTGACCTTTTGATCTTCCTCCAAGATGGTTTGGACTTCAATTACGTCAACTCGAGGGCTTGGAAGCTTATTCCCGAATCAAACGCCGTATTTGAATGGACTCCGCGATGAACGCCTTGACTTTCGCCTTGAACACCGTGGATCTCCTTGAATATATTCTTCTTGCCTTGAGAGAATTTCCTCCGCCGCCTTCTCGCTTGGATTTCTTCTTTTTGAATTGTCCTTTAATTCCTTGAGAATGACCCCTATTTATACTTGTAGGAGAGGGGTTCTTGGATACTTATATGGTGAAGACTCTAATTTGATTGGTCCTTCAAGATTTAATATTTATCTCTTTAATCACAAATTGTGATAATTATCAAAAGAGATAATAATGACATTTGACAATCTTTAATTGGCCAATAAAATATATATATATATATATATATTAAGATATCAATAAATTAACTATTTAATCTAGGAATTAAATTTAATTAAATTCTCAAATATAAATAGAAAATATATAATTGATATTTAATATATATAATTTCACATGTGTCACCATTCGATTTGTGCAAATTTCATTTGTCTACAGGGTTATTGGACGAAGCTAAAGATTTTCTTTTGAAGATGGAACAGGCAAGTTTGTCGCCAGATGGGTTTACCTACAACATTATTGTTCAAGGAAATCTGAGGAGGGGCAAATATGATGATGCCTCAAAGTTTTTTGAGGAAATGTGTACTAAAGGATTCTCTCCAGATGCATCGACGTTTGCCTTGCTGCTTGATTTGCTCGGGACTGTGGAACACAATCCGACTATTTTGAAAATGATTCAAAAGTTGGCTCCAAGTACTTTGAAACAAACATTATGAGCCAAAGAACTCGTTTGGCTTTGTGCTACTTTTCTAGTGTATATGGAAGGAAATTTCAAAGTGCATAAGAACAGATAATAGTGTTGAGGATATCTTGAGAGTTTGATGATTCAGGAAGGTATGGAGAAACTGATATGCAGACGAAATAGAATTTTAAAATAATCTGTTTGAGGAGATATATGGTAAATTGAGAATATGCACGCAACAGAGTGGTGGTTTGAGGTGGTTTTAACTTTGACATGACTTCGAATTATTTAGTGTTGGAGATAGGCCTTTTTTTTATTTTTGGTTTGAACAGCTTCAATTTTTTCTTTATTTTTCTGCATGATTATTTAGTGAAAATATAATAATATAAAGTGCTTGTTCAGTGAATTTCATTTCATATAATTTTTCTGCTACCATGTACTGTTGCAGTAGCACAACAGAACCAGCTAAATCTAGCATCCAATATTCTCAGAATCACCTTTGACATTTGAATTAGTCCCATCATGTATGGCTATAGTATGTGTATGTGAAATAGTTGCAAGGCCTATTGATAAAAAAACTATACAGATTTAAATAAATTTTATAACTAAACAAATCTAGATCTGTGGAATTAAAATATGTATCGATGAAATTGAATAGTTGATCTCACTTGTGTCATAAATCATTGGGTAATGATTTTTTAAAGGAACCTTGTGATTTGTGAACAAAAGTCCAACACAAACTTTTTTTATTTTTTTTTGAAGGAACAACACAAACTTATTTAACTACAAACAAAATTCACATATTGGGGATAAACAAAAGTCACATGTATGGACATATTTATTCATGAAAAGAGATAAAAAAAAAATAGAAAATCACTTCTCTTATCCTCCACAAAGGATGAGGGAATAAAGGAAGGAAGACAATGGTGTACCACAAATTTCGTGTTTATAAATTAAGAAACAAGATGAAAAATGAGAAGACTGCTAGTATTTTCCGTCTTCTATTTAATTAAATGGTTATAAGAAATGAAAATGAAAGTAATATTATTTCATAAAACAAATTAAAAAACATACTTTCGATATTTAATATAATAGAAAAAAAAAACATTTAAAAATCAACCATATATACACCAAAAGAAAAAAACACACGTCACCACGTTATTATTACGAAACATATGACAATTTCTCATTCTTCCTATTACACGTAGCGACTTCACATTTATTCATCATCAACTATTTTTTCCATATATTCTAAAAGTTAAAAAATAATATAAAAATAAAATAATAAACTACACAATCTACCTATAATTTTATATAATCTTAATAGGTAAACTACTCTAAAAAAAAGAAATATACTTATTGATAAAATTACGAAATTGACTATGTGTTTTTTCAAACGTAAAAAAAAAAATTTAAATATCAACCATTACAATATACAATTAATTTGTGAAAAATTAATGCGAAAATAGTCGTACAATGTAAATAAAAATTAACAAATTCATGTCCTTTTGGCGAGCAAAAACACAAATAAATATAGAAAGTTTATTAATAATAACTTGTTTGCCGCTTAACAAATATCTTGTGAATTTAATTGAAGTAATTTTGCTCAAATACATTTTGTGCAAAAATTAAATAAATAGTGTTTTTCCACCTATTTAAATCTTATAAAAATTTAAAAAATTGGAAGATATTATTTAATACTTTTAATTAATAAAATTAATTAAGTGATTCTTTAAGCGCCAAAGTATAATGACGGTACACTTAGATATTTTTATTGAATATAGTTAAAATGTAAGATTTATATTATACTCTCCGAAATTTTGATATTTTTTATTATTTTGCGTCTATTATAACTATCAAACTGCAAGATCAAAATTTTATCTTTCGACAAATCATGTGTAACACATTCGACAATGGTGTTGTTTTAGACTCAATGTTCTAAAAAGCGCTAGGCGCTAGTCGGGCGGCAGACGGGGTCTAGCGCCTAGGCGGAGCCTGGGCAGGGTTAGGAGGGACCTGAGCGTGGTTAGACGGGGCTTAATCGGAAGAAAAATTTAGACGGATAAGAGAAGCCTAGCGCATAGACGGGGACTAATCGGAGTTAGACGGAGATTTTTAGACCAGTGGTTTTAGTGTTCAAGTTTCAACCCCCTCATTTTTGCGGGAATATAATATAATAAATAAATAAATAAAAATATATCATAATTTCGTTTTCCATTTCCATCTTTCAATGGATATCTTCTCCATCTCCTCCGTTCACTGTTCCCACACTCCAACACCCTTCTCCACCTCCAATCTCGCCGGAAAACAGCACTACGCCACCACCAGCACGCCCCCGGCCTTAGTCATTCTCGCTTCCAACTCACCACAAGACTTCGGTCACAACCCCACCACCAACTCCGCCGCCCTCCGCCGCCCCACCACTCACAAGCCTCTAAAAACCTCCACCTCGCACTCCACTCAACTTCCAGAGAACCCCCTTAAGAAATTTATTAATTCCCAAAATATCCCCCCCGTCACCAGTTCACCATCCCATGATACTCTCAGTAATAAGCTATGGTTATCCAGCAAGCTCACCCCTCCGCCCCCTCCTCCTCCCCCACCCTTTGCTCCATTGCAAGGAACACTCCAAGAAAATGAAATTGAAGATGAGGTTTTTGAAAATTCTGAAGAAAATGAAAAAGAAGTGGAGTTTAGGGAAAAGGGCAAGATTTTTGTGGGTAATTTACCACTGTGGATAAAGAAACACGAGGTAGCCGAGTTTTTCAGGCAATTTGGGCCCATAAAGAATGTGATTCTGATAAAGGGTCATGATGATCTGGAGAGGAATATGGGATTTGGGTTTGTGATATATAGTGGGCATACGGCTGAAAAGGCTGCAATGCAAGCTGTGGAGTTTGATGGGGTGGAGTTTCATGGGAGGGTTTTAACTGTGAAGTTGGATAATGGGAAGAGAATGAAGGGTAAATATGCGGAGAGAGCAAGGTGGGTGGAGGTAAAAGATGGGGATGAGGGAGATTACAGGTCTAAGTGGCATGAAGAGAGGGAAGGTTCACGAAAGGAGTTCCGGAAGGTTTTGGAATCTCAACCCGAGAACTGGCAGGCGGTTGTGCGAGCTTTCGACAGGATTAAGAAGGTAAACTTTGTTTTTTTGTAATCCATGTGCTTATAATTGATGTTCAGTTAACTTAGTATAGAGCTGCTATAACCGATAAAAAAAAAAGTATAGAGCTGCTATAATCCTATTACGGTTCGTGCATTACATATGCTATCATTGGTAAACTTCACTGCATGAATACAATACATATGAATTCAATTTTGTTAGTCAAGTTAAAAAGTGCCTTGGTGTAGATGAGCACATTTATACTGCTTATGATAGTCTTAGCAATGAAACACGAGCATGCTTCCAAAGAAAATAACCATACACTCGTCTGTAATGCGAATATATAGCGTTTCTATGGTGTGCAAAAGCTATTTTGAAATTTATTAACATGCATTAGAAAAGGCTTATAATCTTATGCGGGGCTCGATCTTCCACTAGAATGAAACTCTTTAATTGTAGTTTATTAAGACTTATATAGCTAAAAGTTAGTGTATTATAGCCATAATAACATTCATAAGTCTAGGAAGCAGTTAATGGGCATCTTCATAGATAATGTTGTGATAAAATACAGTGGTCATACCTATTCGTATAGTTTTTTATTTTTGGGAATGGAAGCAACACAGTATATATGAATTATAATGTATTAGGCTGGATCCCAATAGTTGAATGACTTCGTCTGGCAGTAGCATTTTGTACTATGGGTGTATAATACGGTACCAAGTTCGGTGCTTTTGAATGTGAGAACTGGACAAAACTACTGCAGTAATGTGACGTATCTTGCTTTGCTCCAGCAGTTAATGAACAAATTGTTGAGAGCAATGCATGAATCATACATATGCTTTGCATAAGTTTGTGGTTCGCTCCATATCATACCAAATGGCAGCTCTTTACTTGCCAAGAATAGAATGGTCTTCTCTAAAAGTTGTTTGGCGGATTGTACTCCATCCATTTATCCCCATTTATTAATTTCTTACTTGTTTGTAGCCCTCCAGAAGAGAGTTTGGGTTGATGGTGAACTATTATGCAAGGAGAGGAGACATGCATCGTGCACGTGAAACATTTGAGAAGATGCGGGCCGGGAATAGAGCCAACATTACATGTATATACAAAGTAAAAATTATTACATTTTAGTTTTAGCTCTTCAATGATTCACTTTTAGCCCATTGGTATTTCTGGTATTGTACAGGCCCCAGTGGCTACACATAATAATGAATGGATCGTCGTTCTTTTATTATCGTAAATAGAATCTCAAACTCATTTTATATATCTTTCGTGTGTCTGTATACTAATTTGATAGAACTTATCCAAATATTTGTCAATTTTCAAATATTCGGGTGCCTACTCAATCAAGCAGATGCCAAGAAATTATGACGGTATGTTTATCCATGAATAAACAATAAATTTGCTTTGCCTTGTGCAGCCTCATTCATGCTTATGCAGTAGGAAGAGATATGGAAGAAGCATTATCATGCGTGAGGAAGATGAGAGATGAGGGAATTGAAATGAGTTTGGTGACATACAGCATTCTTGTTGGAGGATTTGCAAAAATTGGGAACGTTCAGTAAGTAATTGCATACCATATGACATGGCTCTTTTAACTAGTTTTAATGACCTTCGATCTGAGTGTTTCTAACAATATGACATTTGTTTTCTTATTAATATATTAAGCCAACTAACTAAACTTAGTTAGTGTTTTAACACTCGTTAAGGCACCTGAAAGTGTGTCCCTTGTAACTAGATTCAGTGCTCCTCCAAATGAAACTAGACTGGGTGCAAGTGTTGATGACTTTGTCACGCTTTCTGTATGTATCAATATAAATGGTCGAGGTAGAATGGTTAGAGTGTTGGTTAAATTATTGTAATTTGAGCTTGATGGGCACAGTGCCATAGAAACTCGACTTCTTCCGACACCTAGTTGGAGTGCAAATAAGAGGATCCATTTCTGATTCTCATGCTTTCCTTGTTGTTATTCTTGTAATTTGTAAACATATGATATTAAAACAAATAGAGTTGTGATTTTCATTGAAAGACTTGGAATAGTGAAACAACACAAATATTTTTTTTTTTTGAATTCTTGAACTTGTAGTTCGACTACTTTTTTTGCGCAAGCACCCTTCATTAATTTGAAATGTGAGTTTCAGAGTTTAAAACCTTTGTTATGTATATGTCACTTATCTACGTTAGTGTAAGCGCCCCTGTTTTCGACATTTTCCACTTCCTTTATTTTTAGATGGTTAATATTTTATTCGTTTTTTTTGTTTCTCTGTGTGGGCCATTGATTTTTGGATTGATAGCAGTTGTTTTCTATTCGCCCTTACATTTTGAACTAATCTTTGATACTTCTTCTGCAATTTTCTTCCTCTACTTCTGAAAGAGCTGCAGAGCTTTGGTTTAAGGAGGCAAAAGACAGACTTACAGCCTTAAATGCAATCATATATGGGAACATCATTTACGCATGTTGGTGGGTAAATTTCGTTTTTCCACAAGTAATGCTTTTTATTTTTATTTTATTATCTTCATCATGAAAAGATGCCATTTTACGACTTTTATTACTGGATGAGCGTATGAAAATCCACGAAACTTTCATGCAATATAATATCTTTTGACATGCATGTAAGTCTCTGGATGTGTGTGAGGACGTGTTCTTTGTAATGCTGCCTTTGACTATTGGTTTCCATTTGAAGTAGGGGGTGGGTTTTTGGTGATGAAGGCTATGGTTCAGAAATCTGTTCTGCCAATGATATCAATTAATTTTCATGGAAGTGCAAACAAACTTCTTAAATCTACCACATATTTTCTGTTGCAATGTAAACTTTGGTTATTGCGTCAGAGCAACATCTGATTCCTTGAACATACATTTCTATATCTAACGTCTTCCGCCTGTTGGTGTTGGATTTAACGGAATTTGGTTTAAGCATTTTGGTGGGTAGGAAAATCTGATTAGTACTGCCGCACATCAGTTGTTTGTTTCAAGTTGGGAGTACTCATTACTGGAAGTAGCTCCGCAATGTTATCCATATGTCCTATATCATTTATAAGAAAAACACCTTCATGTAATTGGTTTTTTGTTTTTGAAAATTTGGAATAGACATGGGAAACTTGGATTATTTAAGTATGAATATGAGTATTCAAAATCCATAAAGAAATGTAGGCGGATATTGCATTCTCTAAACAAGCATATGGAGATATTCCTCTGCAGACTTTGAAATTTGAATAATGTCTCATCCAGGTGGGATTTTATTAACCCTAAGTACTTTAAAAAAATCTTACTGTTATTTATCTATTTCGGAATCCCTCTTTCATTCATGGGGATCACTGTTAAAAACTGTTATAAACTTTAATTAGTTTAGGAATGATAATTTGACCCGCCCCGTTGGGCCGCACAACCCCGTGACCTGCGGCGTGGCTGAGCGAGTTTGGGTATCACCCTACCCCATGGGTACCCACCCCGCCTAGTATTTTTATTTATTTTGAATATATTTTATATATGTTTTACATATATGTTATATACGATAATATAATGATAATTTTTATAAATAATATGTATTAATAGTACAAAATATAAGATAAGAAACTATTAATAATACAAAATACAAGATAAAAGACTTGCAATAATAAGATTTTATTCCACATGGGGCGCCCCGCCACGTGGGGTGGACGGGGTGGGTCTGGTCTTCAAGTACCCGCTCCGCCCCATTGCCATCCCTAAATTATTTTCTATACTTTCTTTGGCTTGTAAGATAATCTCTGATGATATTAATCTTCCTATATCACAGACTATTGTGGACCCATCTAACGGCAAGCAAAAATGACTTTTAGGATCTTTGTGGTTAGGAACACATGCCTATGCAATTCTGGAGAGGAAATCGAGTATGATTAGGAACTTATGCTTGATTTGCTGTATATTTGCGTCTGAAAAATAAAAGCCAGTAAAGATGTCATGTCACTGATTGCAAGTGATATGAATAAGGCCAACTTATATGCAGTTCTTTAATGTTACCGCTTTCATTTATCAACCTGTGATTGTGTTGATGCTGCATTGCATCATCTAATAAGTGAGTTTATCAAGGCCTTATTATATTTTCATTCTTAGAGAATTGATGTCAGTTGTAATTCATAACAGTACATTGAGGTCCTTCCCACATTTCTTGACAGGCTGGACATCTTCTATTGGTTGGTTTGTTGCAGCTCCAAAGTTTATACTTTCTTTGTTATCTATTTATTTTCTATGTCATCTTTGCTGCTTCTTTAGATATATACAATTGCTTTTTCGTCTCCCATTGAGATCATATTTTAATTTGTCACGAATGCAGTCAAACATGTAACATGAACCGTGCTGAAGAATTGGTAAGAGAGATGGAAGAAGCAGGGATAGATGCTCCAATTGACATATATCACACCATGATGGATGGTTATACCATGATTAAAAATGAAGAGAAATGTATCATGGTTTTTGACAGACTTAAGGTAATTGCTTATGGAATTACTTGAAGTGTCATTGATACTGAAGGCCATTATTTCAAACTATGAATCATGAATTAGTGATATGCAAACACTCTTTATGAATTACTTCAAGTATTATGGATATGAAGGCCAAATTTTCAATTTAAGAATTTGTGTGATGTAAACATACTTCGGCCGTTCTAGTTGAATCTATATCTATCTATCTATCTATCTATCTATCTATCTATCTATCTATCTATCTATCTATCTATATATATATATATTTAAAGTATCCTCTATTTAATTCAGTTTGTCAATGGGAAGCTTTTATAAAAACGACATTTACAATTGACATTTTAATGCTTAGAGGCAACTTGTTTGTCAAGAATCAGTCCCAAGCAAGGGATCTCATTATTAACTGTTGGGTATATTTTAAATGGCCAGGATCTTGTAATATCCACATTGCTTTAAGATTGATTTCAAGCCAATGATGTCTGGATCCTTTTCAATATCAAAGGTGGAATTGCCATCAAGCTTTTTTCCATTTAACTCTCTACTTCTTAACTTCTTTCTTGGAGCACACTGGTGGATAGATTTGTTTGTAGTTGGCAATTTATAGAACCATTAAAGATAAATTTTTTGAAAACACCCAAGGAAGAGGACACCAGAATCATCCTAGAAAATTCGGTGCTATTTGTGCAATATATTTCCACCGTGTAATGTTATTGATTGGTTTTTCTGTGAGAATTTCTCTACAAATGCTTGGAGAAAGAGCCTGAATTAGTAAAGCTGTGGTATAAAGGATGGAATTTGTGCTACTGTATTTAATTTCTGTTTATATCAATATTGCATGCTGATGCTTATTGTTGCTGTAGGAATGTGGCTTTGCACCTTCGGTAGTTACTTGTGGATGTCTCATCAATCTTTATACAAAGGTAGCTGATACACAATCCTTCTCCATAGTTCAGTTGCTTGTTTTTCTGAGATCTGGTGCTATACCATCTGTTTTCTTTTTTCTTCTCTCTTTTTGGCCCCTCGACTAGTGAATATATATATATATATATATACCTGCATATTTTCTGAATCCAATTGTACATGATATAAATTGAAGGAGTGGCTATATTAGAATCTTGGTTCAAGAATATTTGGACCTCAGTTATGTACTATCAAATATGTATAAGTGCACACATATATTATTTTAAAGACTCCATAATCCATATTGATATTTTGATTCTGGGTTATAAAAGAGTGTATTTTTCAGAATCTGCTTAAAATCATTGTTTTTTGACATTATCTTTTGAAAAGTTATCTGGATAAGGAAGGCAAGTGATTTTGTGACTCATTTCATTAACTTTAAGAACGTGTAAAATTTTACAAAATATAGCCTTTAGATCTTATTTAATCCTCATTACTGGTACTTTCCCTCGTTCCTGTTCTCTTTCCCTCTCACTCTCCACCCCAATGCATTAAAGAGCAAGTTTTCTTGTCCTTCCTTTTTCTGGTGAATATAACCCTAGTGTTGTTCATCCTCCACTAAATGTCTTTGGGAGAATTAAGACGAGTGAACTTGGCAGCCCATCTGATGAAATTTCATGCTTCTTTAGAGTATATGTAATACCAATGCTACATTCGTGGATTGCAATTTTTATACAAATAATTCCTTATTCTTAATGAAGCAGGAAGATGTTCCTATTTACCAATTTGAGCTTTCCTGTCCCTGCCCATAAATTTTCCCCCTCTCTTTCAGTAAACAGTTGAATGATCAATTATTTGTGTCATTTGTTCAGTGCATATCACATACTTGTCTAATTTTACATGGTATACTCGTGAGTATTTGAGTAGATACTACTAGGTACCGGTGTTCTAAAAGCGCTGGGTGCTAGTCGGGCGGCGAGTCGGGCCTAACGCCTGGCGGGGACTAATTGGGGATAGGCGGGACCTGGGGCGGGGCTTAATCGGAAGAATAACCTAGGCGGATAAGTAAGGCCTAGCGCCTAGGAAGGCCTAGCGCCTAGGCGGGTATTAATCGGGGCTAGGCGGGGATTTTTAGAACAGTGCTTGGTACACTACTCTGGTCTGTGAAAAATACATTAACTTGTTGTCTACATGTATTGCCCTCTGCTGGCTATCATATCCTGTTTATTAGTAAACTCAGATAGTTATGAATGGCAATGTGTTAACCTGTCCTATTTTATTGGATTTTGACTTACTCAGATGTTATGAAATTGCTTTTGTTATTACCTTCACAGATGGGAAAAGTTTACAAAGCTTTGGAAGTCAGTGACATGATGAAATCGGCAGGCATAAAGCATAACTTGAAGACGTACTCCATGTTGATCAATGGTTTTATAAATCTGAAAGACTGGGCAAATGCTTTTTCAATTTTTGAAGATGTAATCAGGGATGGTTTAAAGCCAGATGTCATTCTTTACAATAACATCATAAGAGCATTTTGTGGCATGGGTAACGTGGAACGTGCTATTCGTACTGTTGAAGAAATGAAAAAGGAGAGGCATAGACCAACATCGAGAACATTTATGCCCATAATTCATTGTTTTGCTAGAGCTGGAGAAATGAGAAGAGCTCTCGATGTTTTTGATATGATGAGGAGAAGTGGATGCATTCCCACTGTGCACACATATAATTCTTTGATTCTTGGCCTTGTCGAAAAGCGTCAGGTACAGTATTCATGGCAATGACAGATGACTAAGATTATATTTTAGGGATAATTACAAAAAGCCCCCCTAAGGTTTGGGTTAATTGCAAAAAAAACCAAGAGATTTTTGAAAATTACAAAAACCATTTGAGGTTTGATATTGTCTCAAATTTGAGGGATAACTGTAATACTTTGATAACTATAAGGGGAGATTTTGAAAATATTTCTCATTTGATAACTGTATTAGGTAAGATCTTACATTTTCCCATTTCATATGTAAAAAACATTTCAAAAATCCCTTTTGACATTTATAGAAATATTACAGTTAGCCCCATAATTTAAGATAAAATCAAACCTGATGGGGTATTTCGTAATTTTGAAACATCTCTGGACCTTTTTGTAATTAGCCCAAACCCTAGGGGGAGTTTTTGTAATTATCCCTTATTTATTTCTCTGGGTAGTGGGGACAACCTTCAGAGTGCATACATTATTGATCTTAGTTGTATGATATTTCACTCAACATTATTTCAATCAGCTTTGTATATTTTCTGGTCTGATATGATGTTGGACATCTATTAAGGCAGATCCGTTTCTTGTTTAGCGTTTAGGATCACTTCTCATTTCTTTTTCTGTTTCCTCATGGCCATATTCTTTTACGTAACTTCATGTTATTGCATTAATATGTTTATTTTTTTATAGATGGAGAAGGCCGTGGATATATTAGACGAGATGTTGCTTGCTGGCATGAGTCCCAATGAGCATTCATACACCACGACCATTATGCATGGTTATGCATCATTGGGTGATACTGGAAAAGCATTCGAATACTTTTCTAAAATGAAAACGAGGGGCTTGAGCTTGACGTTTATACTTACGAGGCCTTACTCAAGGCATGCTGTAAAGCCGGCAGGATGCAAAGTGCTTTAGCAGTCACGAAAGAGATGAAAGCTCAAAATATCCCCAGGAATACTTTTATCTACAACATATTAATTGATGGGTATGGATTAGTATATATTTGGATTGTTATGTACTTAAGCTGAATTACAGAGAAGTTTCAAAATTACAAAACCTTAAGGTTTGATTCCTTCTTACACTTTCACCCCAACCATTAGTTGACCCGGCAGAATTTGCTGCTTCATCAAATATTTTTCAGTTACATCCTTGAATTTTTTTTCTAAATATTACAATTACTCTGACAAAAAATTGGGGCTATTTGTAATATATAGAAAAGTTGAAGGATGTTATTATAAAAAATATTTGATGACGCCAACAAGTCTGGTCAACTAACGATTGGGCGAAATGTAAGACGGAATCAAATCTCAGAGTTTTTGTAATTATCTCTTGCTTTTATTTTTTCCTTATTTTTTTCCATGAATGCAGATGGGCCCGCCGAGGCGATGTTTGGGAGGCTGCAGATTTGATGCAGCAAATGAGACAAGAAGGGGTACAACCAGACATCCATACTTACACATCTTTCATTAATGCTTGTTGCAAAGCTGGAGACATGCTGGTATGTATTGTATTAAGTTTATGTCACTTTGGTTTAGACTTATATTTTCCTTAAGTAATACCCAAATCTGAGAGTTGCTTGGTGACTTATGTCTCAATTTAAAATCATACAAACGGTTCGACGGTTATTTTAATTTTTTGAAGCGAGCAATGAAAACAATCGAGGAAATGGAAGCACTTGGAGTGAAAGCAAACGTAAAGACCTATACAACACTCATACACGGGTGGTCCCGGCATCTCTCCCGGAGAAAGCATTGAAATGCTTCGAGGAGATGAAACACGCGATTGAAACCAGACAAAGCCGTATACCATTGCTTAATGACATCGTTGTTATCAAGGGCTACCGTTACTGAAGACTACATCCACATGGGAATCCTTAGCTTGTGCGAAGAGATGGTCGAGCGTGGTCTAACTGTCGATATGGGCACCGCAGTTCACTGGTCCAAATGCTTACACAAAATCGAACGGTGTGGCGGTGGAATTACAGAAGCCCTTCAAAAGACCTTCCCACCTGACTGGAATTCGCACAAGACAACACTTAATGCGATTTCTGATGTTAGCGATCGTGAGGATGATGATGAGTTGGACGAAAATGATTACAACGAACGCCGTTTTAACCACAGTGATACTGATAATGAAGATGACGCGGATTTTGATCGAAGGTTTCGGTTTTGAACTTCATCCGGGAGTATTAGGACATCTATTCTTGCATAGTCTCCAGAGTTTAGTTATAAACTGAATTAGCTTAATTTGATTTTGCTCGAATTTTTCGTGCCGTCTCATTAGTTCTTATTCGATTCTCTATTAAGGGAATTTTCTGTGGGGATTTAGAATTGATCACCGTTTTGGATGTAGGAAAATACTATGTAAATTTGTTCATATGTCTGTAGTGCTTTTAGGCTGCTTCTTCCTTATTTGTTGGATTGTTGGCTAACACATATCTTGAAAGAACAAGAATTGTGTACCATTGACTTTATAAGTATATATGTTAATTAAGTTTATGAATGCAAATTGGGTGGTAATCAATCGTATGTCGTAATCTAACTTAATCGTATACGTACATCACTATCTAAATTGGATTCGTAAAGTTGATTAATCAATTTCACTTTTTTTCATTTCAAAAAATAAGGAGTTCATAAAGAAAATTCCCACTGGATTAGCCAAATATCTGTTCACTTATTCAAAATTAAAGAAAGCCTGTCACTTTTTCAATAATTTTCTTATTAATTATTTTTCAGAAATTCATATTTCAAGGACATGCAACAACAAAATAATTAATTATTTCCTATCTTAATCCGATATGATGATTTCTTTTTTTGAATAATTATATTCAAATGCCATATTTATCATCGATATGATCGATCAATTGCATGTCTCATCTTAGTGCATGCCTCCAATATTATTAATATGAATTCAATCTCATACAGACAGACATTATGACTGGTTGGTATGTTTCATAATCACTAATTAAGTTAATTGTAGTTTAGTACAATTAATAATTATTATGTAGTTGGTCAATGATTAAGGTTCCAAGTGATAATCATGCAAATGGTCAACTCACCATGTGCCTCTTCTTACAACCTTCTTAGCTAATGGAGGATGGGGGACAAAACAGTTCATAGCACACCATTTTTGATCCTCAAGTATTGATTAATATTAGGATTATAATCTCAAGGTTCCAACAGGAAAATCTTCAACCACACGAACAAAGGATTATTATTTAGCTAGGATATTTTATTTTATAATTGATGCAATTAAATTAATATGTGATGTTTTTGCATGTTAATGAGAGTTCCTAATGATGATTATGATCAACTAATTACTCAGGAGTGGAGAATATCAACTGTCTTAAGGGGCGAAGAATTTTAATTGGGCCGACCTTAGTAAAACTAACAATTATTAATTTCAAGCTCCGTTCGTCTTTTTTTTTTTTTAATCGTGGTTCTAGGCTTGCGCGCTGATTAGCCCACAAGGTGACAACTCCAACCCATCAAGATTGGCTCAGGTTAAATCGAGGGATGTGCACTAGCGGCAGGGACCTAAGTAGGGATGGCAATGGGTAGGATTCGGGTAGGATTCTATATCCTCCATCCCCATACCCATTTATTATATTCATACCCATACCCATACCCATCGGGTATTCAGTTTTCATACCCATCCCCATACCCATCGGAGGATCGGGTATTCATACCCTACCCATACCCTCTTACCACTTACAATTGTATTTTTTTCAAATTTAAATTATTTCTTTTTTTAAAGAGAAATTTGAGTTATTTAAATAAAAATATAGATATTTACTAAATTCTTAAGGAAACAATAAGGCAAAAAGAATATAGATAAGAATTAGCGAACTATATATTATAAAAATATAGCAAAATATTAAAAAGGATTAAACAAAAGTGTTAGTGGGTTAGTAGATTTTGGTTGAGACTTGGGGAAAAATCATTTTCTTTAAATATAAATAAATAGAGTTGTATAAATAAATAAATATATGTAAAATATTATAAATAAATATATATGTAGATATATTATATATATATAATATTATTATTTAATCGGGATCGGGTAGGGTATGGGTAGGATGTACCTAGACCCACCTCCATACCCATACCCGAAAAATACCCATACCTGTGTACCCATTTATTTAATCGGTACAAAATTACCCTCCATACCCTCCTCCGTTAGGGTCGGGTCTGGATCCTCCGTCGGGTTCGGAGGAAATTGCCATCCCTAGACCTAAGGGAGAGAATCACATGACACAAACCCCAAACAACATTCTCAATAATATTTCAGCCAGCAACTGTCCCACACGGGACTTGAAGCTGCGTTGCCGGGAAAGAAGTTCTCACGTAACCTTAGGCCTTGTCGCTAGTCTATACTTGAGGGCAATTTCAAGCCTGTTCTGATTTTAAGTAGGGATGCCAATGGGTTGGGTCTAGGTTGGATTCACATAAAGTACCCAAAACCCGACCCACTGAGGTTTGTGTAAATTGGAAACATATAATACTTATTTAAAAAAAATACATAAACTAAATTGTTCTGGTTCCGAGTCTGAAAAGAAATACCAGACTCAGGCCCATGCTCATTTATTATACTGCGAAAACATACCCCAGATGGGGTTGGTTCCGGGTCTTATTCGGATCCGTTGACATCCCTAACTTTACGGAATTAAGGTTCTAAATGACCATAATGCCCTCTAGTGCATTTCTTTCAACCTTTATATCTTTTCCAAAGAAGCCATGACCATCATACTCAAAGTCTCAAACAAGCTTACAAATTCCATTAGAGTACCAAAAGATTAAAGGCAATGTTGTCACCTTTCACAATGCTTAGACAATTGTAGCAATATTCTCAGATATAATTGATCATTTTCAACTAATTTTGGAATGAACTACACAAACAGATTAGTAGTTGAACCAAAACAATTGGATGAATATTACTATATTAATTAGTACTAGAAATAGTGAAATTCTTGGATGGATCAAGTGAAATTTCATGTGTATGCAGAAGAGCACATGCTCTTGGTTTGTCCACAAGCCAAACAAAGCATAGCCACATTTGATGCAACTTTGCAATTCATGAAAATGTGAAAGTGTAATTCAGTCTATGCTTTTGTTCTTTTCTGAAACAATGATGAAAATATTTCATTAATTGTAATTTCATTGGTTATTTCAAGAGTTCAAGGGTCCAGTATAATGATGAGGTTTGTTTGGATGTGGAATTTAGTGCAAGATTTAAAAAATGGAAAATAATAATCTAACAAATTCAAATTTGCTTGTGTAATATCTTTTTCAATTTTGGGTCATGTTCCATGATGTACATGTTGATTTTTATAATATCAATCATGTAATGGGACATGACTAGAGGAACTATCTCAACTCATCGTCGTCTCGTCGTATTTTCTATGCAAGTGGAATAACATATGATGATGATGGTTTTGGAATTTAATTCATCTCATTTCTCATTCGTATGAAGGTTGCGTCGGGAAGGCGATTCGATGTAAAACTTTGCCACTTTGTCTTTTGTGTGAATTTGTAGTGTTAACTAATATTGACAATTAATCGACACTATAAACTTCATACCACCGACCCTATATAGTGGGACAGGCGGATGTAGGGGCTCCCCTGGCCCCGCCCCCCCCCCAAAAAAAAAAAAATTTGCATTTTTTATAAGGTAAAAAAATAAAAAAATTATATGTTTTTTTTAATGGGAAAAAAATAGTTGAGCTAGGGGGAAAATTTTTTGGGCTAGGCGTACTAAAATCGGTTGACTACGCCCCTGTAGTGGGATAAGGTGCAATTGACGATGATGAATATTTTTCCAGAACTATTTAAATAGTTTTAATGTACATAAGTACGATAAGTCACTTATGTGTCGTGAATCAAATAAAAAATAAATAAAACATTATGAACCACTGATTAGTTTGAGACTATATTTATTTATTATTTATTTGAGATTTTATTTTAATAAATAATAAGAGTGGATATTTGGACAGTCTGACAAGTTCATATGAACTATTCAATTAATGGACAACTCTATTATTGCCAGCAAGTCCTGTGCCCCAACTTAATTAGCACAATTAAACAGAAGAAAATGATTTGTCCAGAAAAGCTTGCAATGGCCCGATATTATTCATTATTTTCGCATAACTATCATAATTTTCATTAATTCATTGGTTGGTAGGTCTTTAAAAACTTTATGTAATGAGGGGTACAAATTTTTTACAATAATAATTATGAATAGGTTGCACCAAGAAACCAAAATAAAGAATTGAAATAAGTACATCTACCCTCAATTTGTCACTTCACTAACTAAATTTGATATATAGATGTTCCCATGCGTACTTGTGAAGTTCTTGAAATTAATTGTATTAATTAATTAAAATAATTATTATTCATAAATTGCTAAGTGCTGTGAGCTCAGACTAACTAAAATTAAAAGTGAAAAAATAAAGTAAAATAAAGTTGTTGATATGTACGAGAATGTCGACTTAAGACAATTATTGGTAACCACTACTTATAGCTATGATAATTTATTGGTAAGCATTTTGGTCCTATAATTTGGAGATATAATCCGGAAAACTCAAAAAAAAAAAATTAAGAAAATGTCGGTCTAGGAATCAAATAGTGGCCCAGTACTGGTTAACACACTCAACCTAGGCAGAAGTTTGGGTTCGATTTTCATCATCTTTCCTCTCTCGGGATATGTACTTAACAACAAGGAAAGAAATTTCTCGGTTTTAGTTATCCGGAGGGAAAATTGGAACTATACGCTCTTATACTAGGTCTTCTTTGGGGCATTTTTATAGGGAAAAGTATATAGAGATTTTCCTCCAATTTATACATCCCATAATTTTACGGTCCCATACATAAAATCAATTCCGAAAATAGAGATAACAATCACAACGATAAAATGTCTGAGAGAAATAGATGATGTAAAAGCACATTTATTATTACATGACCATATTTAATGGACAAAATCACAGACAGGGAAAGTGATTGGATAAATAATAAATGGAAGATAGTACTTAGGTCCCTATCAATCCTCATACCTCTTTTATTACATTGGCAAGGAATAGTATGCATCTCTCTCAACTATTCATACATATATTCAATAACTCACATGATTTATGCCTCTTTTTGCTTTGAGTTACAAGTTTTTTTTGCCAATTGGGCTATATATTGATTTTCCAAAAGAAACCATTTTAGCCTTTTTCAATTACAATAATTTTTAAATGATGTGTGGGTTTGAGCTAGTTAGGGAAATGTGGGACTATTAGTATACTTTTATAATAGTTTCTTGCAGTTAGTTTGATTATACTCTCTTTTTTTTATATATAAAACTCAGCTTTCATGCTTACGTCTGACTATACCTTAGAACAACAACTATTAAATTAGTTTTTTTATGGTTGTATTTAATCAATTTTTGACGTGCATCTTTGAAGGAAATTATGGAATGCTAAAAATGATTAAAAGAACTAATGAATGCAATGTATCTTTCTGGAATTCTAAAAGTAGTACTCCTATATATATAGGAGATCAATTATGTCGTCTCTCCATAACCCTAAAAACACAAATATAACATGAAATGCTTTTAGGATGCACCATATATAAATAGAACAAATCTTCAATGAATTTTGTGTATGGGTGAAAATTAAATAAAAATATTTGATTTTGACTTTAAAATCAATCATTTATAGTCTATGTTCGTTCACTTAACAAACAACACATAAACATATTTTTTCTCGTTATATAGCACTACAAAAGAAAACTTTCATTTTACTGACATGATTTACCAACATAAATGATTTTATCAACTCCATTAGCAAAGAAAATAAATAATATGTGTAAATAATGGAGCTACTTGAGGTTGATTAGCTTTTTTTTGGGGTTTTGAGCGAAGAGATTGATTAGTACTTTTAGTTATATTTTTACATGACTTTAACTAGTTCATGGTTAATTCGGTGAGCTACCAAACAAAATCCAAATACAATTCTTAAAACTTTTTAAAAAATGAAACAAATTTAAATACTAACTTGTTTGACTCAAATGTGGTTCATACACACCGGTAAGTTTGTGCCTATATAAAAACGCCAATCAAACTTGCAAGGAGAGGAGAGGGGGTGAAAATAAACATGACCATATTTCCTGTTCCACTTCTTATTCTATTGTCGTGGATGTTTGACAAGTAAAAATGCATTTAAAATATCAAAATTACATGTTCATCTTATTAAACTAGCTTGTCGATCATGGAAAATTTGGAAAATTGTCTCTCCATCTAGGGATATTTTTGAAAAATGCCCCCAAATATTAAAACTTGGTTTATGCTCTTGCACCCCTACTGACCACCTAATTGCCCACCAAATTATGTTCAGAAAAAAAAAATTAAATTCGCAAATTTTCTGCACATTTCAAGAACAATTATAATTATATACTCATTATCTATAGTATAAATTGACATTGTTAGATATAATATGGAGAATAAGTATGTAGTTGTAATTATTCTTGAAATATGCAAAAAATTGCAAATTCGATTTTCTATTGAAACAGAACTAGGTGGGCAGTGAGGTGGACAGTAGGATACATGTGTGTAAATCAAGTTTTAATACTTTGAGGACATTTTTCAAAAACACCTTTAGATGGAGGGTAATTTCCCAAATTTCCCGTCAATCATCAATAATAATGCAATAAGAAGTGGAACAGTAAACCTCATATTGGAGCGGAGAGAAGAAGGGGTTGATGGGGGCTACACCTAGAGAACATGTAGTTTCCTGGAGGATGATTGTCATTAAATTATATATACATGCACACCTAAGCATAAGATGATCGAAATATCTTGTGTGGTTTTTGGCCCCATACAATATCTGGAATTTAGCTTTTACTAAAAGGAAAAGTATCACAAAATAAAATATAAAATTATTGTTAAATTAGGAGGACTTGGTACAGTCCCACACATGAAGCGTACTCAATTAGAGGGGGAGAGTCAAGCACACTAAGTGAGGTTTTATACTAAAACCAATTGGTGATCATAGGATGAGTAGCTCACTTGGGTTATAAGTAAGACTTTTTTTTTCCTAATTAATCAATATGAGACAACTCACAAATGACATATTTTAACAATGTATTATTTAATAGTGACGAAAATAGCGTAGCCCAAAAGTTTTACGTAGTTTATATCACATGAGATTTTTTATTATATTCTCTATCCCATCTTATATTTCAATACATAAGATGAATGTCACGTGTAGAATAATGATATCATCTTAAAACATCAATATCATTATATGAATAGAAAATGAATAAGGGAGATAAGAGATATGAACTAAATGTATATAGTTCAAAGAATGTGACCTGGCTATTATTGAATTTATAATGACACCATGGGAGGTGCATTTGGGGATTGTATCTCCTATTCCACTTTTCCTATTCCACTCCTATTCCATTGCATTGGATGAAATACACGTGTGCAAGATGATGTCACGTGATGTCACAATTGTACACGTGTCTTTCATCCAACATATGAAATAGGGAGTGGAATAGAGAAAGTGGAATAGGAGATCTCAACCCGTGCATTTGGGAGTTGAAATCACACTTATTATAACAAGAATTGATTAATTAATTGAATCCACCCCCCCCACACACACACACACATATATAGAAAAAAAAAAAAAGAAATAGTGATTCCAATTGTTGTGAGGTTGCATTTACTCACATTAAATTCTTGCAACCCTAATTAAATACACACATGAGAGGTCCTACCACCCCCCATTTCCTTTCCACCTTCCTCCCACCTTTTTTATTCCATCACATTATAATCTTCTCTTCCCACCTCACAAGCTATTAATACCACAACCAAAACTATTTCTCACAACTCACCCATCCCATTACACACAAAAAAAAAAAAAAAGTCTCTCATTCGCAAATAAACTCCCAAAAACCAAAAACAAAAAAAAAATGTCCAAGAAAATGAAAATCCCTTCTATTTTCAAGAACAAACTAGAAACCACCACCAAGCAACCATGGCAATGGCCCTCATGCAAACACCCGAAAACACAATCCTTCCGAGACGACGACGTTTTCAAGACCGTGAACTCCGTATTCCTCGACACATCGGACGGCCTAGAAACCCCCGAGTCATGGTTCACCAACTCCTCCTCTGCAGCCAGTACTTTCTCAGCAGACGAACTGTCCGACAACAACAACAACAACAGCAACAACAACGAATCATCAGAATCATCACTGGAGATGATCATCCGCGGCGTGAGATCGTCGGAGAGGCTATTTTTCGAGCCGGGGACACGAGCTCGTCGATCGTGAAAGCAGACGAAGAAGAATCGGAGAAAAATATTGTAAGCGGCGGAGTGGGCTTGCTGCCGTTCAAAGAGAGCGTGGCGCTGGCGTTGGAATCGGACGACCCGTATTCGGATTTCAAGAGATCGATGGCGGAGATGGTGGAGAGCCATGGATTGAAGGAGTGGGATTGCTTGGAGGAGTTGCTTGGGTGGTATTTGAGGATGAATGGGAAGAATAATCATGGCTTTATTGTTGGGGCGTTTGTGGATTTACTCGTAGGGATGGTTGATGATCATCATCACATGAATTTTTCTTCTTCGTCTTCTAGGGGTTCTTCAATGGCGGTGTGTTGTACGGATTCGACGACGTCGTATTCGTCGGCGGATTCTTGTTTTTCGTCTCCTTCTTCTCCCCCGCTTTCTCCGACATTAGTGGTGGTTGGTCGTGATCAGTTGGGAATTGATGAGGATAGAAATGTCATTTCACAATCCTAGTTTTTAATGTCCATCACCTTTCTTTTTAGTATAATAGAGATAGTAAGGGATGGGACACACTCGTATGGAATCAAATCTCGATCAATCGTCCTTACAACATAAGAGTGTATACTCGAGCACAAGATTGACCCCTGTTTTGTTTTGTTTTTTGTTTGATGTGTATATTAATATAATATAGACTACTATACTAGGTTGCAAGAAGAAATGGGCTATGAGAATTCACGGTTTTGCTCTCTTTCTTTCTCCAAAAAAAAAAGAAAAGAAATGGGTTTGGGTGTAAATACTATTTAAATAAGGGTGTAAATAAATAGTTTGGATTTTTAATTTAATTTTTGCATATTATCAGTATATGTATTGTGTAGATCAGTGTTCCAAAAAGCATTAAGCGCTAGTCGAACGGCAGACTGGGGCCTAGCGCCTAGATGAGACTAATCAAGGCTAGGCGAGACCTGGGCGGGTTAAGCAGGACCTAATGAAAAGGGAGGCTTAGTGCCTAGGTGGGAACTAATTGGGGCTAGACGGAGATTTTTAGAACAGTAGCGTAGATAAATAAACAAATTTTAAGTTTATATTTTATATGGGATATTCATGTTAAATACGTGGCTTGCATGTGCTATCTGCATTATAAGATGTAAACATAAAACATGGATAAAAATCTAAATCAGTAAAAAAATTTAATCAACAGCCTGGAGTGATAAAACAGTACCAATTTCCACCTCATTTTCATCCATATATACCAGAGTGTACAAAAAAGGGGGACCCATCTATTTGCTTCAATTTCAACTCCATTTTTTTATGCACAAAAGGCTACCTACATCCAACTACTGCAAATACAAAATAATGGTCAACTAAAAATAACGTAATATTTGTATTGTGTCATTTAAAATAATAATATTACATCACTAACAAACATGATTTCATTTTTAGTTATAAGAAAAGAAATCAATTATCTTGCAAAAAAATTACAAATACCTACTTCATGTATTATGAATGAATACCCATTTAAAATTTGTGTTTTTATACAAAAATACCCCTTAAAAAGTTACCTTATAAAAAGGACACCATAACAAACCAAACCTTGGTGATTAATTAAGCAAACTGGGGTTAATGTATATCATAAACCCATCTGAGGCTGCAAGACATATAAGTCGTACAGGCTCAAAGAACTAGCAAAAATCAAACCCGAGCAATCTGAATAAGAAAAGTGAAGCCAACTTTGTAACATAATAATCGCAAAGCCACAAGCAGCATTTCTCGTAAAATCGGCTCATCTAAGTTTGCAAGAGTTATAAGCCGTATAGGCTGATAGCAAAAGCAGGATAAATACCCTCAAGTCCGGTGACAGAATAAAGCAAAGATTCAATCCGAGCAATTTCAATAAGAAATGTGAAGCTAAACATTGTAAACACAATACATGCAAACTCAACAAAGCAGCATGGAGCCACAAAAACTCATAAGCAGTCACAAATTTCGAAATCTTTGTCACTTTGGTAATAGATAACAGGGAGAATGGCTCATCTTAATCTGAATCCTCGTAAAATTCTCCTTCGTCGGATGGCTCGTCAAAGGATCGCATGTCGAGCTGGTAACGAAGAATTCCCCCAATGCCACCAAATCCTCGGCAGAACTGTGAACCCTCTTGGGATCGATTTGTGACGAATTCAAGTGAACAGCCAAAGTTTCTGTATTCATTGGCAAACCACTCCAGTAGTGGCATTTTCTCTTGAACCTCCAATTCTGCTGGTGTGATTGAATCCTTGAAGTTGCTCTGGTCATTCTCTTGATCCTTGTTCAAGTATTTGATGACAATCTCACTGGTCACGCTGTTTTTGAGCATATAGCGATTTATATCCAAATTTTCCCACACTATCAATGTCTCAACAGCTCCCATTTCCAAAGCTTTTATCGTGTCGTCAACACCAAAGACGTATTTTCCAGTGTCTTGACTGATTTCTTCAAAGAATTTCCCGATTAAGCGCTTTTCTTGTATGAACTTCACATTAGACAGGATTTCAGCAGATAATTCAATGGCCTGATTGAAACCATTTTCCCCTCCATAGGACACATCTACCACATTTAGTATCTTCGCCTGGAGGCGAGGATCAAACATATCAGATTGACTCAGCTCGGTCTTGAAATCAGCTGAACCAGCTAATATTAGCCCTGATACATTTGGCTGGCTGGTAGCAGGGTTAATGAAGAATTGTGTAGCAAGCTCTGCAGTCTTCCTTACATAGTTGTGACGTTTCTCCATTCGAAGACGAGCAAATCGAAGAGCTGATTGTCCACCTCTTCCGTGTTTTTTCGGAAGATCAACTGTGAACTTGTGAAGCACTTCTCTAGTGTTACCACTCAAAGTTCCAAACAGGGTCCCATTTCCATCCATGACAATAAAGCCAAACTTCTCGTCAGATTCTAAGAGCTGAGTTAACGGTTCGGTGTGAAATTTATTGTCGCAGAGGTATAAAGAAGCATTTATGGGCTTAAAAGGTGCAAAGTCAAAGGTGACCTTTTTTTCTTTTCCATCGTCAGTCACTATAGTTCCAGTATAGAGCACTAGTCCATTAGGGGGAACCTTGTTATACAATTTAAGCCTCTGCTGAGCAGAAGTGATTGCACCTAGCACAGATTGACGATTTACCCTGCTTTTAATATTCGAAGCAGTCCCATACTCTTCTGCCAGCATTTTAGTGACCCGGGCTATTTGATCACCTGGGGGAATGATGAGGGATATCATGCTTGTACCATTTCCTCTAGCAGATTCCAGAGCCTTAATCAATTTCTTTATTTTCCATATTTCAATATTCTTGTCATTTTCCTGACTTTCTGCCATTTCGTTTTGTACTACACCTACACGTCAACAGCCTGACAAGAGAGCCATTACGATAACTTATATAATCCATTATAACAAGAATTTAACCCAAATAGAAACGAATGCACAGATGTTAATGATTAAAGATAGAACGAACATACAACAGAAAACAGACATGATTAATCCTTGCACAATAAGGATCTACCATATCCAAGTTACGCTAGTATACATGTAATTACTTTGTATTACTGTAAACTCACATCTTGGAAAGTCACAAATTCATTTATCCTAGAACATTAATAATGTGGTCCCATAATACCAACGATACGTCACCATGGATGAAAAGGAAAAACACTAAATAACTCAAGTCTCAAATGAAAAAATTAAGGTGAAAATGCACGCAAGTAGCACTTAAGAAAACTACATGATAATAAAGATACCAAAGGAACAGAATAAATACAACTACACTGAAAAAATTAAATTCTCAGAAAGTAAGCAGACATCCAGGATTTAGCATCTTTTCTTGCAAGTATTAAATATGACATATAAACAGGACTATTGAGACTTCATGTCATTATTGATGATGTTTAGGCTGTGGAAAACTAAACTGTACAAGAAGCGTAATGCTTCATTGCTTTATACTTATCTTATGTTGGCAACCTAATAAGATGGTGTTCCAATCTTGACTAAGCCCTGACGATACTTCATTTTGCTCTCCTGCAGGCTATGTAATAGAATTTCACCAAAGGCATATACAGGCACATTTTATTTGTTCCAAGGATACTTTGTATCATTAAATAACTTTAAACTTGGAAACGGAGACATTTATGAGCTTTTTTACCTGACTTTCTTCTGTTCATGTTTCTGCTAACCAGGCTCATCATCTTTAATTCTATCATGCCCAACAATGCATGATGTGTTGCTTTCATTGATTCTAGGATTATATCTTCAACCTCTCTTGAGTGGAAGAATTAATGAAGGTCATAAAGCCCTATCCAACTATTAATATGCAGATGAACTCCAACTTTTATTTAAAATCACAAATAGGGTCATTATCTATTATTCGTTAGACTATATCAACCAGTTAAATCAGATATCTAACAGTATGATTTTCTGCATTCAGATAAAGAAAACTACTCATATAGCGTGTGCTAAAGGATTTCACGGCAACAATTGGATTCTACAGTAGCCAATCTGAAGCATTTTACAACATTGAAATAGCCCCACCACCTATCCTCACACACTATTTTCGTTAACAGCCGAAATTATCATAGTCAAAAGTATATTATAACCTTGAAAGCTGCCTTTTTGGCACCTTGCAACCAAAGAAACTTTTTTGCTCTTTGCTAAGTTACCCAATGGCAACGAAAATGCGCTTCATGACTTACAAACTTCTTTGGGACTTTTGTATCTCAGTTTCTTTTTAACATCTCTTTCTACCTCGGAGACTTAGTAATCCTCCTTGGTACTTGAAGAAATTATCCACTTTAAAATTCTCCTAAGTCCTACCTAAGACAAATTTCTACTAACTGATTTTATACGCCTATAAGTTAAGCTTCTAGATGTAGGAAATTCTTTTATCTACAATTTCCTGCCTTTAGTATAACATGTCTAGCATATAATTATATGCAATGCCTTTCCTAAATTTTCTAATAACTCCCTACAACTCCATGCCAGCTCACCTGTGACATATCCCATTTCTGACTCTCATAACAAAATTTTGAGGAAAATTTGCGAAGTATTATTGATTGGCTTGAAATACATATAGTTGGTTGGAATAATTTCTAAGTATTAAAATTTTCAATTTTGAAGTTCATCGAAGAAAGCAAAGTATCCTGCCTTCTTATCCAAATCAGGACTAAGAGGGAACCTGACCAATACTTTGCGGAATTTTCGAGTTACCAAACCAGCCACATTTTGCCTAACTTCTATTACTTAGAAGATATAATGAGGAAGAGAATTTTGAAAAAGTGGAAAAAGAAAGTATTAATTATAAAAAGAGGCAGAAATATGATAAGTTTTTCATCGGATATTAAATGTAAGTCCTCGTATAGTTTTTTAAGCTGAAAATGACGAGGGAAGAGACTTTTAGCGTTATTAAAGAATCACATGATAAAACATTAAATGGTTGCTTGGGTGCAATTGTTGACTTGAGGAAAGTGGCAAAAGAAGTAATATTTTAAGTACTACCAAACAATCTTACGCACGCATACGGCCAACCTAAAGGGAATGAGATAGGTGCCAAGCTACCCTTTTTCCAATAAAATCCAGGGAAAGAAAAAAGGGAAACCAAAAAAAAGCAATGTATGAAACCACCATAAGTCGTCCCATAACAACCAGCCATTCCATAACCATTAACTGACAAAAATCCAAGTTCGCCATTACTCCTCCCCTCAGTAACCTCAGACTGAAAGAACACCAAAAGAATCCTCAACTTTGAGTGGTTAATGTAAATTTATAGTCACTACATCTACACTTATAATATGGAACAAAAAATTGACAAAAGGACTTTTCTTTTGATAGAGTAAGATGGCAAAATAGTAAAGTTACATCAAATTCTCCTTTCACTTGAACGTCCATACATGTAAAAATGTAATTTAGACTGAAACAGAATCATGCCATCAACCATAGAAGTTTACGCAAAAATCTTTCTACAATTTGAAAGAGATAGGAGAACTCTGCTTCAACAGCTATACCATACCAGGGCATACATCATTGGGTTCTTCACTAATTCCTGACTTTTTGTAAATTTTGTAGATCTTACACTAGTACAAAAACCTAAACTCACAGAAAACTTTTGCACTGAAACAATTACAGCACGTAGAATTTTGATTTCTTTTCACTTCATCAGTCTTTTAAATATGAAGCAACATTGACTAGTGAATGAAACAACTCAGTTCACCTATCCAATAATGACACGGAAATATTTTAGTGAGAAAGCCCTTTTTGTTTTTTCCAACTATTACAACCTTAAAAAATATTCCATCTTGCATGTTATTAATAAGAATTACCTTAGGCAAAACTTTCTAATAAATTCATACAAGTGTAAATAAAGGCCAATCAGACCACAAAAATACATTTTCTTTTATCACTCTCTTAGGGATGCAAAAGAAAATTGTGGAACATTCTTAAGTTTATGTAACTGTCATTCACTATAAGTTAAGTCAAACATTAAATTTCGACTCTACACATTTATGGTCAGAGTAGGAAGCCAATGTCCCCTTATCTTCCTAACCAAACGACACCTCCTCTTCCTTTGTGTCCAAATTATGGTCCAATTAAGGGCATCCTAGCATCACCCATATCCAACCTTTTTATAATAACACCACAACAGCTAACTCACCAAGTGCGGCCCTTCTCAGAAAGTTGGGAAATTTTTCATTAAAAGAAACCCATCATGACTCAACAACTTATAGACGTAATGCCCATCCCGCATGAAGGCCCTCCAAGTTGACAGCTCATCGCTTTCCAAACTTCCAAGGGGCAGTAACCAAAAATATGGGCAACAAAGCAACAGACTTGCACCAAATATTACCATCAGACATCAATTACTATGAGATTAATGCTAAACGAATTAGAATAGATGTTGCTAGATCTGTTGGTTTGAAAGATTTTGAAGAATTTTATGAGTTTCAATTTATGGATTCATTTATGTGTGCTCGGGTATATACTTTTGTGTCTATAAATGCATGTGTATATAGATACTTATAGAATTCAAATATACTTGTATATGTGTGTCTAAGCAAGAGAGTTGTATGAACACCAGAACACATCACACTCGTATATCATTCCCCCAACCCCCCACCCAACACAAATGTATATATCAAATCTTCATCCACAACTATAAACACACACACTCATTCATACTTCTACATATGCACAATTTTCTCTCTTTTGCTTTACCCAAAAAGACAGTGTGTGGAAACAAACAAAAATAACAAACAAACAAGAAAAACAAGCAGCAGCAGCTTATAACAAAACCTAGTTTAACTCTGACTTTCATATCGTGCAGATCTAACAACATTTATCCATCTAATCTCATCTATCATCAATATCTCGTAATCTTCCCAAAGACGCCTTTGACCCCCACTCACCCAGATTTTACCAGCTTCCTTTAATCAGATTCCGGTAAATAAAAACTCAAAAAGTGGGATTCCGGCACGACCAAGCCAAAAACCACCCAAGTAGACAACAACACAAGAGCTAATCGGTGCAATTTCAGAAGACAAGTGAAAAACAGTAAATCCTAACAGATTATGCAAATCAAATCTAACATCACAAAATTGAACCATAGAGAAAAGCAAGGCTACGCTAATCTCGTAGAAGAATACGCACCTTAAAATTGAAGAAAATAACCAAAAGGGTGCCGGAAAAAACCACTCAAACCGCTCTACAATTTTGTAGGAATTTATCTGGTTAAAGATACATAAGGATAAATACAGAAAATAAAATTAAAAAATGGAAAAGGAGAATGGAATGCGAGGACTAATTTACAGTGGGATTTATAGTTAGGTTTGACAGCTTTCACTCACTTGGCTGCTGGTGGCGGAGTGACGCCAATGAGAGAGGTCGGCACTCGGCAATGTGTGGTTAGGTTTCCAATTTTTATTTAGTGCTCAAAATGAATTTTGATAATTCATTGATTTTCATGTGAAAATAAAATAAAAAATATTTGGATTAATGAATGAAAAAAAAATATATTTTGTATAAGTTTAGAAATGAAAATCTTTCTTTCAAAAAAGGAAAAAAGTTATAAAAGTTCATTCTTAATAAACGGAGACTTTGTTTTCCAAAAAAAAAAAATGAATAAACGGAAACTTTTGTTAATATATTTCGTTGAGGGACTTCTGACTTTTGAGTCAGAATGAAATTATGTTTAATTGTATATTTTTTACGGATATGGATCAAATAGATCATCCTACTTGGGGTGAGTCCATGAGGACACATTCAAATAATAGATTAATAATTTTGGGTGGTCCATATTTTTATGCCGTTTTTATGTTTATTTTTTTCTTTTCAGCAACTAAGAAAGGTAGGGTGGTCAATTTGCATTATAGAATCAGTTATTGAGATTTCATTCCCTCTTTCACGCGATTTCACTCACTCTTCACGCACACTCTCTCTCCAAATAAGCGTTTGCTTTCAAAACAAATTCTCTGTTGCTTATGTAGTATAGGGTTGTTGCTTATGACTTGCTTATGTAGTTAATGTATCTGTGATGCATGTGTAGTGTATATTCGTTGTTTATGTAGTATAGGTTTATCGCTTATGTAGTATGAGTTTGTTGCTTATGACTTGCTTATGTAGTTAATGTATTTGTGGTGCATACGTAGTGTATATTCATTGCTTATGTAATATAGACTTATTGCTTATGTAGTATGAATTTGTTGCTTATGACTTGCTTTTGTAGTTAATGTATCCGTGGTGCATACATAGTGTATATTCGTTGCTTATGTAGTATAGGCTTGTTGCTTATGTAGTATGGGTTTATTGCTATGACTTGCTTATGTAGTTAATGTATTCATGGTGCATACGTAGTGTATATTTGTTGCTTATGTAGTATAGGATTGTTGCTTATGTAGTATGGTTTTGTTGCTTATGACTTGCTTATGTAGTTAATGGTATATAAAAGCACCATGACACATCTACACAAGCAACAAATTACATCTTCATAAGTGATGGCTCAAAAGCTACCTTTAAAACCGTAGGCAAGTGCACCTATCGTTTTATAGTATAGGTTATTGAGTACCGAGTGTCATTCCCACGAGGATTGTAAGTACTAATAATTACCGTCTTTTTGTTATTTAATCTAACAAATTTGAGTTTTTGTTTGATGAAAAAGGAAAACAAATTATAAATTGTAAAAATGAAGTAAAATTTGTAGAATAAGAAATCAAGAGATAGAAGTGTGTTTGAATGTAAATCCTCTGAATGTTTTGTGATTTGACAAGTAAAAATTCAACCATAAGCCCTTAAGCAAAAAAACCAACCTCTTTTAATAAAATCCCATGTCTTGTGGACCGTAGAAATTCCCAATTTAAGTTAAACCATTTCTCGGCGCGAAAAACTTCTAATCTCAAGTTGATTAATCAAATCTCTTTCTAGTTAAAACCCCAAGACAAAGATTATAACGATTTGTGAATTCCCATATTAGGTTTGACCCTAATCCGGAAGATTTATGTCGTCTTATATCTAGGATTGCATGCAACTCTTTTCACTTATATATGTTCTATTTCACCATGAATCTCTCGATTTCCCGGATGAAAAATAAACTTCAAATCAATATTGCGCATATATTAATTCGAATGAACGAAGCATAATATAAGTGAATCACACAAAATATGAAGATTTTATTAAAAACATACACACCTTAATCACAAATCCATTCTAGAGTTCATTACATTCAAACACTAGGAGTTTAGCTACACATGGCTTTGATAAAAGAGTATACTACACAAGATGATTTGAATAAAATGAACATGGTGTACTTAGCTCTTATTCAAGACCAATACAAGACTTCCTCCTTGGTTGATGATGTTGCTCCAAGCCTTCTTCTCCAATATTGCCCCAAGCTTTCTCCTCCAAGACCCCTTGATCCCAATTCTACTTAATGAAATGAATACAATGAATATTTCCCGAGTATCCAATGAATGAATCTCCCAATTTCAACCCTTGGCTTTTATAGCAACCAATACATTGATAGTATTTCTTTTATTAAACAATCACCCTCATTTTCCTTGTTGGTTGGTGAATTCTTGTATTCAAGTGATGAGGAGGGACATGGAGACATGTTTCAAAAAAATAGGGTGTTAAAAGTGTACAAAAGTGGCCAAAATGGGTTGGTTGGTGAGTTTTCCCAAATTCCGCAAAGAAAAGTTGCAAAAAGAGGTCCACGCGACACGCCCGAGCGCCGCAACGTCCGTTTTATCATCACACAGGACTCGGGAAACATGGTCGTGCTCCCAACACGGCCAGGCCGTGTCTCGGACACGGCCAGTTGGGGAACACGGCCTGGCCGTGTCGGGAGGTCAAGTTTTGTGCGAAAAATCGAGTTTTTAGCTCCGTGAACACGGCCGTGTTGCCCGACACCCGCCTGCCCGTGTTGGACCAAAAGGCCCCGAAATGACGCGTTTGGCTTGGAATTTCGAGCGTTTTTGCATCCTTAAACTCCCTGTATGTTTTGACATGAATCCATGGTCCGAAATTCACCAAAATTAGCCCCGAATGGTCAATCTACATCAATAAAAGCACTCGGAGTAATATGAACTATGTACAATCAAAAATTTATAAAACTAACAATAAAATAACTCGAATACTACTCAAATATACACATAAAACATGCATAAAAAGACCCTTATCAAACCACCTCCAACTTTGAACTTTGCTTGTCCTCAAGCAAAACATTATATCAAAAAGAGGGATTCAATAAATCACAACACAAAAAAAAATTTCTTTTTTTTTTTTCCAACACATTGAACACAAGCAATCAAGTTCTTAGCCTTCTCAACCCGAATTAACCATTCAAGAAAAATTGTTTTGCAAAGCGATCGATCGTCAAGAAAGACCAATATCGAGTGGCATTATTGAGACTTGAAATCATCACGCCACAAATATTGATAGTTATGAACAACTTCAATTCAATAATGCTATGAAAATACAAGAACTCAATGGATCATAGTAGTTAGCTTCGGGTCATATAACCAAGCTTCTTGAACTTTATTGGAATGAGAAGTCAGGAGTATTCATTCTCCTCTTTTTTTCGTTCTTTTTTTTTTTTTTTAGGACCTTTCAAGCATGCTTCCACTAGGTTTAAATTTTGAATTTCTGTTCAAACCTCCTAGGGTGGTTTCCCATACTCATATTTGTGTCGCCGTTTTACGTAAAAGACAAACATGGGGCTCATGAATGCTCCTAGTTACTAAGCAACAACAAATATAGGAGTATAACCTCGATTGGTCCATTTTTTTTTCTTTTTCTTTTTTTTTTTTTTCGCTTTTTTTTTTCGCAAGCTTGGTTTAACAACTAGTTAACAACTACTAAATCACGAGTTTTCAGACGTTCATAGCGCTCGGTATCGTCGTATATGCATTAACACATCAAATATTTATGGTGTTAGAAATCTCATCAAAATTTTGTCTGCATCCACGTCAATCTATCCTAAACAATCAATTGCTTCACCTTGAAAACACAAATTAACAAGTTAATGTAGGTATAATTGGGCCAAGTTATTGACTAGCAACATTCAATTTGTTAAAAATAAAAAATAAGAAACACATCTCTCACAAACAAGCATACAAGCATTCCGAAAATATTATTGTACCCACCTCCAACTTTTAAAATTCACATTGTCCTCAATGTGAAACAAAGAAATGGACAAACACACACCAAACACTCAAAAAGCAAAGAAATTAGAATGATATAAAAGAGGTGGAAAAAGAAAATACGACCTTTCTACAATAGTGGAATCGGTGTTGGGCGATCATTGGGTTGTTTTGCACGGGGACCTTCAACGACATCTTCATACCTAATCAAAGTTAAGCAACACACAACTCGAATACCGTGAAATCTCAAATATTCCCAATTAAGACAACCAAGAAGATGTTCAAGTGAGTTTTTTTTTTGATTTGAAAATGACTCTAAGACTTGTGATTATTTTGAAAGAAAATAAAATAAAAAAATAAAAATAAATGAAAACAATTGCACACAAACATCGGGTTGCCTCCCCCGGTAGCGCTTTAACGTCATATAGCCGGACCATTTCACCTAAATGTGAAGATTTAATCGGGCGAGCCTTGAACTTATGAAAAAATTATCTCTTTGAACAACATCGCCACCCGTATCGATTTTCGAACAATTGACCTTCATGGTCCTATTTTTACGTATGTTATTCTTAAAATGGGATTTATCTGTGGAAACTTTTGCACATTGAACATCACATACTTTCAAGGATTTATTAGAAGACATATCGAGCAAAGAATCATTTATCCTTGTCTCAATCAAGTTTATAGGAAAACAAGTATCATTTATAGGATTTCTCAAAGGAATTTTAAAGATAACTTGTTCACCCCTACTACTCAAAGTAAGCTTTCCATCATGCACATCAATGAGAGATTTAGCGGTAGCCAAAAAGGACGCCTAGAATTAAGGGAACTTATATCATCATGCATGTCAAGAATAATAAAATCAACTCGGAATATGAATTTATCAATCTTAACTAGCACATCTTTAACAATACCTCTAGGATGTTTAATCGATTTATCGGCTAATTGAATGTCCATCCTAATAGGTTTAAGTTCACTTAATTCCGCATGCTTGAATGTTTCATAAGACATCACGTTGATACTAGCTCCCAAGTCGGCTAGTGCCCTATCAACAGTAAACCATCAATTGTGCAGGGATAATAAAGCTTCCCGGATCATTAAATTTTTGTGGTAGTTCATTGGAAGGATCATTCAATCGCACATTTGATAATTTATTAAGCTTATTTTCACTAGGAATGATGTCATTAAGATCCCTAACATGCTTTGAATGAGGGTCAACAAATGGATTATTGGCATGTAATTGTTTGAAAAAAATCAAGGTACTTACCAAATTTGTCCTCCCTTCTATCTTCTTCTTAGACTCAGACTAAGGGATCTTGGGCTTGTATTCTCGCAACCTCTTTTTCATGAGATTTTCTTTGGGCATGTCATCCTCCACGTATTTCTGCATGGCGGCATTGGCATAATCATGCTCATGTGGAAAACGATGGTGATTGCCTTACGTGCTCCCGGGGTTTGGCTCGATTACCCTAAAAACTACCTTGTGGCCTTTCGAAATCATCTTCGCAATCCGCCTATTTGGTTTTCCAGTTATGGATAGATGCCTCTTGATTTCTCAAGGATGTTTCCACCGCCGAATCGGGTATCTCGGTGATTGCACAAACTTTGTTATAAGATCTTCCAAGTTAGGCTTACCTTGATTTGGGCTGAAATCCGGAGACGTGTGTAGATCGGGATTGGGATTAGGTCGTGGTTGGCCTTGATTTTCCCAACCGAAATTAGGATGTTGTCGCCACCCAGGATTATATGTGTTCTTTGTAAGGATTACTTGGGTAATTTCGCCTTGATTCCCAACGTAATTAGCATGTTCGGCGTGAGGTATTGTGTGTGGGACAGTCTTGATGATTATGCGAATCCGCCGCAAGTTTCACAAGATAAAACGTGCGGTGGTGGTGGTTTAGAGTCGCTAGATCGTCGATCTTTTGGGTCAAAGCTTCGACTGTGCGGCCAGTGTAACCACCGCATCCGCATTATAAACACCCACGCTCGTTAGGTTTACCTCAAACGGATTGCCATTGATAGCCATTCATGGCCATTCCTTCTATCGATCTTGGGCGAGCTTTCCTCGGTATTTTATTGTACAAAGTTCCCCACCGCGATCAATCATTTGCCTTGTTGACGAGTAGCCCATTGTAAAATGTTTGGACTTGCATCCAAATAGGAAGACCATGATGTGGGCATTTCGCAATAATTCTTTGAATCTCTCCCAAGTGTCGTACAAGGTCTCGTCATCTTCTTGAGTGAATGAAGAGATTTCATTCCTCAATCGTGCGCTTTTGGCCGGTGGAAAATATTTCAAAAGGAACTTTTCGCCATGATGTTCCATGTTGTAATCGTTCCTTTGGCAAAGTATTTAGCCATTGTTCACCGGCCCCAAGAGTAAATGGGAATAGGCGTAAACGGGTGGCATCATCGAGAGACCCCATTGATTTTGAATGTATCGCAAATTTCGAGGAAATTTGCGATATGATTATTCGAATCTTAAATGGTAGTCGTCGAATTGAACGAATTGTTGCACCATTTGAATGACATTCGGTTTGATTTCAAAATTATCAGCGGCAACAAATGGCCTTACAATGCTAGATGACGTGCCATCCATTGATGGTTTGGTATAGTCATACATAGTTCTTTGTTCATCCTCCATGACGAAATCTTTACTTTCGTTAGTATCCTCTTCGTGGTCTGTGTTAGTATTTTCCTCAGTGTTGCTACCGCGGTGTCGCGCTTCCAAATTCGGCGACGAGTAGGCATACACTGCGCGTAAACAAAGAGGATAAGTATAAACCAAGACTTACAAAGATAGATAAAAAGGAAGATAATGGTAAAAAAATAAAAAATAAAAAATGATTAAATTAACAAAAATAAAGCGTTCTTAATATTACAATCCCTTTGCAACGGCGCCAAAACTTGATGGCTCAAAAGCTACCTTTAAAACCGTAGGCAAGTGCACCTATCGTTTATAGTATAGGTTATTGAGTACCGAGTGTCATTCCCACGAGGATTGTAAGTACTAATAATTACCGTCTTTTTGTTATTTAATCTAACAAATTTCGAGTTTTTGTTTGATGAAAAAGGAAAACAAATTATAAATTGTAAAAATGAAGTAAAATTTGTAGAATAAGAAATCAAGAGATAGAAGTGTGTTTGAATGTAAATCCTCTAGAATGTTTTTGTGATTTGACAAGTAAAAATTCAACCATAAGCCCTTACAAAAACCAACCTCTTTTAATAAAATCTCATGTCTTGTGGACCGTAGAAATTCCCAATTTAAGTTAAACCCTTTCTCAAGGCGAAAAACTTCTAATCTCAAGTTGATTAACTCAAATCTCTTTCTAGTTAAAACCCCAAGATAGCATTATAACGATTTGTGAATTCCCATATTAGGTTTGACCCTAATCCGTAAGATTTATGTCGTCCCTATATCTAGATTGCATGCAACTCTTTTCACTTATATATGTTCTATTTCACCATGAATCTCTCGATTTCCCGATGAAAAATAAACTTCAAATCAATATTGCGCATATATTAATTCGAATGAACGAAGCATAATATAAGTGAATCACACAAAATATGAAGATTTTATTAAAAACATACACACCTTAATCACAAATCCATTCTAGAGTTCATTACATTCAAACACTAGGAGTTTAGCTACACATGGCTTTGATAAAAGAGTATACTACACAAGATGATTTGAATAAAATGAATATGGTGTACTTAGCTCTTATTCAAGACCAATACAAGACTTCCTCCTTGGTTGATGATGTTGCTCCAAGCCTTCTTCTCTCCAATATTGCCCCAAGCTTTCTCCTCCAAGACCCTCGATCCCAATTCTACTTAATGAAATGAATATAATGAATATTTCCTGAGTATCTAATGAATGAATCTCCCAATTTCAACCCTTGGCTTTTATAGGCAACCAATACATTGATAGTACTTCTTTTATTAAACAATCACCCTCATTTTCCTTGTTGGTTGGTGAATTATTGTATTCAAGTGATGAGGAGGGGACATGGAGACATGTTTCAAAGAAAATAGGGTGTTAAAAGTGTACAAAAGTGGCCAAAATGGGTTGGTTGGTGAGTTTTCCCCAAATTCCGCAAAGAAAAGTTGCAAAAAGAGGTCCGACACGCCTGTCGCCCCGAACGGCCGGCCGTGTTTTTTATCACACAGGACTCGGGAAACATGGCCGTGCTCCCCAACACGGCCAGGCCGTGTCTCCGACACGGCCGTGTTAAAGGGGAACACGGCCTGGCCGTGTCGGAGGCTGTTTTGTGCGAAAAAATCGAGTTTTTAGCTCCGTGAACATGGCCGTGTTGCCCGACACCCCCTGCCCGTGTTGGACCAAAAAGGCCCCGAAATGACGCGTTTGGCTTGGAATTTCGAGCGTTTTTGCATCCTTAAACTCCCCGGTATGTTTTGACATGAATCCATGGTCCGAAATTCACCAAAATTAGCCCCGAATGGTCAATCTACATCAATAAAAGCACCTCGGAGTAATATGAACTATGTACAATCAAAAATTTATAAAACTAACAATAAAATAACTCGAATACTACTCAAATATACACATAAAACATGCATAAAAAGACCCTTATCAATAAGCAAACTTCGAACTGAAATCGAGCTCTAGCAACTATGACGAATTGTCTGCAACTTTTTTTCACACAATAGTGCATTGAAGAAGAAGGATGAATGATTTCTCACAGTAGTGCATTGAAGAAGAAGATAGATGATTGTTCACGTTGATTTGCTATGAGATTTGGAAGGATTGTCTATGTTCTATCCAAGCAAAAGTGACTGGTTCTTGTTCTCTCATGAAGAGCGTTCGAAGAAGAAGGAGAATGAGATTTGTTCACGTTGAAGTTGACGTGAGATTTGGAGAGATTGTGTGATCATAATGTGAACAGAATCCCATGAATATTGGGTAATTTTGTAGGATTACTAATTTACCCCTCCCTCTATTTTCGAGCATTTAATTTGTAATTTTAGCTCTAAAATCACAACCATTAGAAAATCTAGATATGTGGCTAGGATTGGTCCCTATGGACTCACCATATGAGGTGGTATCATATAACCCCCTCCCTATTTTTTACTACTATTTTCAAAATTTTATGTATATAATAATTTGAAAAAATTGATAATGATGGAATATTGGAGTCCATTTTTAATATTTAATTAGAGTATGTATATATACATTTATACTGTAAGAATTGGAGATGGTCATCCCTTGGGATTATGGGTGGAAATAGGTCAGATTATCTAATAGGGCCTATGACCCCGCTTACTAAGGGTCTGGCTTAGCTTGGCCTATTTAACAATTGGGCCAGTCTCATGCCTTTTACAAAGTCTATTTAAGTAGTTGAGTGAGGTCTGAGCTTTTAAAAAAGTTATTTAAGCTCAACAAGCAGACCTATTTAAGGCCTACGTATAATATATATAATATTATATATAGTACATATATAATATATAAAATAAATAATATTATATAGAATACATGTATGCATTATATTTTATGTATATATATATATATTGAAGATATATATGGTATAAAAATATTACATATATCTTATATATAAATATAATATTAGAATACTAATGACACACTGATTTTGTATTTGGATTTGCTATTTTTATGGATTTATTGGATATTGTATTATCGTATTTTATGTTCTTTGTAGATGTAGCGTAATGGATTCTATTGTCATGTGCATTTTGTTGTTTTCATTATGAATCTTGTATTGAATATCGTGATAGTTGTGTGTTTTTGTAGTTACTAATTTTTTTTTTTGAAAATTGACTTTAATAGGCTTAAAAAGGCTTTAAATAGGCTCAGACTGGGCCTTTTTACTTAAAGAGACCAGGCCGAGACTATGAAAAAGTCTATTACAGATAATAGGTCATTCTTAGGCCTAAACTTAACAAACCAGGCCCAGACCTTCCAACTCAAAGCCCTGCTAGGCTTGACCCATTTCCACCTCACTTGGGATGACAATATGGCTGATCAGGTCGGGTTGGGTATCTAAAGACCCAGACTTCCCTCGTCCCTAGAATGAGGCAGAACGACCCACCGCGGGTCATGGGGCAGGATGAGTCAACCTGTTCTAACCCGAATTAAATATAAAAAATAGAAAAAAGAAAAAATATACATATTTATAAAATATTCCGTACAAAAGTTGTTATTATCAATTTATAAATGCTAGATATAATACTAATATATAAAAATTATATTATAATATATATTATACATGCAAAATGTATATTAAATATATTAAAAATAATAAATTTGTTATGCGGGGCAGGTATTCATATGTCGGGGCGGAATTGTCATCGCTAGTCATCCCTTGGGATTCCCATCCCCGTTGCACTCATGGACTTTTCATCGCTAGCCATCCCTTGTGATGCAGACAGAAGCTAAACGAAAACAACAAAGAACACAAATACTACCATTGATTCTCGAGAATACCAGAAGTATTGAACAAAGCAATATAATTTTCGAAAGAACATGTATTGCAAAGAGAATAATCTCAAAATTAATAATATTCAACCTCCCTAAAAATAATAACAAAATAACTGTTTATAGGATTAAACTCCTACAATAATAAAACTTCTAACTATTGAAAAGTCTTAAAAAATAATCAAATAACCTAATAAACTAATCTTAAAAGATAATAAGATATCTTTAATCCTTATCTCCATCATTCTCTCCAGGGTCGAGACGATTCGTCCTCGAATCGGAAGGGAGACCTTGACTAAAAGAATTGTCAAACCACGGAGGGGCACGAGGAGGACGAGATGGAAAAACAAGGTGAATAGCAATATGTTTTTGAACTGGATCAAAAACAAAATAATCTCGCTTGAGTTCTAGAAAACCATCAATCATCATCTTGTAGGCTTCAATACCATTATAGGATGACATGCGACTCTGCGAATTATATGCTCCAGTAATGCGGACACCAACAAACGTCTTCTCTGGTCTTGTCAATTCTGTCAAAGAAGACAATAATCTACTCTTAATAAACAATTTTTTATCCCTATGATAAGAGAGTAAAATTGTTGGAAGGGGTGAGACATCAACAATATCTTCGATCTCTAGTGGAGAAAAAAAATATCCATTTCCCATCAACGAATCAATATTCTCAATTTTTTTTATCGAAAATTGGGGGGTCGTCATAACCACCATATTCGCCTTCATCGAAAATTGATGGGTCATCATAACTGCGATCTTCCTCGTCAAAAATTGGTGGGCCATCATAGCCACCATTATCCTCGTCAAATTGCAAAGGGTTTTTATAGCCAACCTCTGAAACAGTGTCTTCATCTTCCTCATCAAAAATTAGTGGTCCATCATATCCACCATCTTCAATGTAACTTGAGCATAAAACATCCATGTCTGTGGAATAGGTTTCCAATGGGGTGGACTGGATGGGCACAATATCGCAGGCAAACTCACAACCATCAAGAAATCGTTTTTCAACAAGCCTTTTGATTTCTTGAAATCGATCGCGACGATATAGAATTGTTTTGTCAGCAAGTCGATCTGCTGACGGATCTATGCGATGTCGTTCATATGTTGTGGATTCGGTCTAGACAACATGGTTCAAGGAGCGTAGACTGGTCTGTGAATACCAACTGATGCAGACAGAAGCCACGAATAAACGAACAACGAACAAAAGCAATACGAGACTTCGCGAAGAAACGTAAATTGCAATGAAAAGAGATAACTCTCAAAATTTAATAATATTCAACCTCCCTAAAAATAATAACAAAATAATTGTTTATAGGATTAAACTCCTACAATAATAAAACTTCTAACTATTGAAAAATCTTAAAAAATAATCAAATAACCTAATAAACTAATCTTAAAAGATAATAAGATATCTTTAATCCTTATCTCCATCACCTTGGAATTTATTATCAAATTTTTTAAATAAAAAATAATTATGTTTTAAACAAATTGGTAACATCGTGTCAGATTCGTGTTAGTTGTTTTCGTGTTCGGGTTTCTCTTAGTAACTTCGGGTCAGGTCCGTGTTGGGTTATCGTGTCGTGTCAGGGATTGCTCACGCGTATGTGTGTATATGTAGGTGTAACTTTTGTATATAGAAAGTTATAATATCTTTCATCCATGGAAGGTCTCGAAGAAAAGGGTATACAAAACTGGTCCTGTCTGATATGAAATTCGCAATATAGTCCTGCAACTAAAAAAGTTTAGCGGATTGAGGACTTTTTTTCGCCGGAATTTTCGAATGTTGCCGGAATCTTACACATGATGCTCACGACGTGACCCGAATTAATGAAACCCTTTGCTGACATGGACCCATTTTTTTTTTTGAATAAAGAAGAAGTTTCATTAATCAACCAAATCATTCTCAGCGATGCAGAGAGAAAAAGCGGAGGCACGACCACCACTCTTTGATACCAGTCGTAGAATTAGATGCCCTAGCTAGAGTATGAGCAACATAATTCGCTGATCTCTTAATGAATACACAAGAAACATTAGGTAAATCAACTAACAAAGCCCTACAATCTTTCACAACGCTACTAAAATACGAATTATCCGTTGAATTCCCTCGAATAGCTTTAATAACCGACCATGAGTCCGACTCTACTTGAATATGCGATGATCCAAAGCTTCGTTTAATCCAGCTTAAAGCTTCCCGAAACGATTCCTTCCGCAAGAGCCGGGTCCAGAATTCCCTTGAAACTCCTTGTATAGCCGCTATGAAAAGCCCCTCCGAATGCGCGCATGACACGGCCGTATCCAATTGTTTCCATAATGAGCAAAGATTGCTGCATCCATTGTGCAATTGAGCCACCCTCCAGGGTTTTTGCCACTTTACCTTTCCATCATTATGACTCAGCTTCCAATCACAAACATCTAAATTTTGGGCACATTCCCATTGGAATAACATCATACTTGTTGTATTCAAAATTTGCTGAGCATTCTTGCTTCTTTTGCCGCCAAACTACTTCATTCCTTGTCTTCCAAATCATCCACAAAACCATTGCAAATAAGCTAAGTTTCTCAAATTGATAAAGAGGACCAAATTAAACTCACCAATCAATCCACAAACATTCCACAGAGTCTACCCTTATACACCCTGGAAAAATCTCCCAAAGAAGCTCGAGCCAATTGACACCCACAAACACATGCAACTCTGTTTCATTTCCATATTACACGTAGGACACAATGGTGATCTGACAGCCACCCTCCTAAATATAAGCTTTTCCTTTGTTGGCAAACAATTGTGACATGCGCGCCAAATGAGATTCTTGGCTTTTGATGGAATTTTGAGTGCCCATATTTTCTTCCAAGCAAAATTCTTTGGGATTGAGGTTATCTTATGCAGATTCTGTTGTCAAAATTTTGTCGCGCGACTTTCACAATATACTTCCCATTTATCCCCCAACCACATCCATTTATCATCATCCACACTATCACTAATTGGAATACAACTAACTGCTTCATATCCCTTTCATTAAACAGATCATTTAGTATATCTTCATCCCACCTCCTTTCCCCAACCCTCATCAAGCTATTCACCCCGATATTAGTTAATTCCGGTAAATTAGAAGTAATATACCCGTTGCCTTCTCCAAAGAACCATGGATCGATACCACCGAATAGTGCTCCCATCACCTACTTTTTTTTCTTGCCCAAATGACCACTATGTCTTTTCTTTGCAAACACACTTCTCCACACATAACTCGGATTATGCCCCAATTGTGCTTGAAAAAATTAATCGTAGGGAAGATCGTGCTTTAAATTAATCCGAGCTGCTTTAATGAATTTGGTTCCAAACAAATTTCCATCCCCTGTTTGCCCAAAAGAGCAAGATTAAATTCATGCAAACATTTAAAACCCAATCCCCTTTATCTTTTGAAACACATAATTTTTTCCATGATAACCAATGAATTCCTTTACCTTCATTTCCACTTCTCCCCCAAAAATGAATTCATTAATTTTTCTAGCTCATCACACAAAGAATTAGGAATGAGAAAGATACTCATAAAGCATATATGGGTACAAATGAGCAACGGTTTTCAACAATATTTCTTTCCTGGCTCGCGATAAAATCTTACTCTTCCAACATTGTAGCCTATTCCACACCTTTCTTTTAATAAAAGCAAAATTTTGCTTTTTATTCCGGCCCTATCAATGATGGTAAACCAAGGTAGGAACCATGATTAGTAGTAGGACTGACATTCAATAAATTACAAATAGCCACCCGAATATCCTCTCGCAGGTGTTTACACTAAAACAAATAGAGGACTTCGAAATTAACCCACGACTGATGCTCTTGAGTAGATGTTCAGACTTCCAATAAATTGTTGCATTCTCCACTTGAGCTCGAAAGAAAAGGAAGCTATCATCCGCAAAAAAATAAGTGTGAAATGCTAGCCCTCTAGCAATTTTACACCCATGTAAAAGGCCCCTTCTTTCATAATCATGAAGTAGCGCGGAAAAGCCCTCTCGCACACAATATGAATAAATAAGGAGATAACGGATCACCTTGTCGAAGTCCACGGCTCGAATAATATAATCGGATTCAAACTCCCATGAGTTATCTTATATCGAATCAGAGACACAAAGCATCATCGATTGAATCCATCTTGGGTGAAATCCCGGTTTGAAAGATCATCAACTTCAAAAATCCCATTCAATACGATCGTGATTTTACTCATATCAATTTTAAGGGGTCGCGATACCATATTTTCCTTGTCTTTTCCTCTTGAGATAATGATTAATTTCAACGCCACCATAATGTTATCCGAAATCAACCGACGGGTACAAACGCACTCTGCGTTTAAGACAAATGGACGGCAATATGTGTTTTTGAGACGGTTAGCTAACATCTTTGAGACAACCTTGTAAGCAACATTGCAAAGAGCGATGGGTCTCATATCCGTAATGAACTCGGATTTTTTTTTCTTAGGAATTAAAACAATATGAGTATCATTCAATCCTACTTAAATGAACAAGAATTAATATAATTTAGACAGGCTTGACCATAGTCGTTCCGTTATGTCCCAAAATCTCTGAAAAATGCTTCGGATTCATCCCGCCTGGCCCGGTGATTTGTCCGGGAACATGGAGAAAACCGCTTCCTTCACATCTACTTCCGGAAAATGGCGCCGTAAGGAAATTATTTTGAGTAGCCGAGACTTTTGGTCCCACACATTCAAACAGGCCCTCTCCTTCACACCCTTCGATTCATACAAGGTTGAGAAATATTGTACAATGTGATCTCCCAAGCCTCGTATTCCAATCTAAATGAATATTATCCACTCGTACGTAAGCTATTTATAAAATTCGACCTCTTTCTCGTGGACGCCACTTGATGGAAATATTTCGTATTGGCATCTCCTCCCTTTAACCAATATAATTTGGAACGCGTTGCTTCCAATAATCTTCTTGTTGAGCCAATAAACGATTATAATCACATTGCGCCTTATTATATTCCCTTTGAGACCATACATCTCGAACTCCTCTCAAAAGTTTCAATCTCCTCTTAGCATTCGCAATTCGATCCCGAATTTACTCCTAAGTATTGACCCCGTTTAGAGAGATGATTTCCACATGATTTGATCCTCGAAATAATACATCATGCGTGCATTCATTCCATCCTCGCCGGATAATCTCACGACATTCCTTTTCGCGAATCCATGAATTTTCAAATCTAAATCTTTTAGCTCTCTTCTGACGAAACCGCAAGCCCAACTCCATAAAAATTGGTGAATGATCGGACATGGTGGCTTAAAATTCCAAACTCGACACTTTGGAAATAAGGAAAGCCAACCTTGAGTGACTAGAGCTCGATCCAACCTTTCTTCCACCCATTTTCCGTGCCTCTCCCCTCTCCCAAGTATACGGATAACCCCGCATGCCCACATCCCGAAGATAACAATCATCTACCACCTTTGAAACCCGCCATCAACCACCGAGGGTGTTCGACCGCATCTCTTTTCGGATGGTGAGAGGAGATCGTTAAAATCTCCTATACACATAAACGGTAAAGAAGATTGATTATAGAGTCCTCGCAAAACTCCCACGATCGTTTTCTTCTATTCGTTCCTGTATCCATAGAAACCTCGTTAGTCGCCACGTCTCTGTGTCTTTCATATTTACTACCACATCAATATGATTATCGAAAAGCTTCGAACATGAGCCATATCTTGAGCTTTCCATAGTAATGCGATACCTCCACCATGACCTTCTCGATCTACAAGAAATAAACCTTCATACCCTAACTTAACTCGTATCTCTTCTATCTTACTCCGTTCAAGTCATTGTTTCGATTAAAAAAATAAAAGATGGCCTTTTAATTGGACAAGGTCCAATAAAACTTGAACTCGTCCGTGAGTTGCCAAGCCCTACGGCGCCTCAACTAAGGTACTATTCATTGTGTTAGGTGGGCCTGGCAACCAGGACCCACCTCTTTCACGCTTTTTTGGATCGCCAAGTGTTCACCAACCAAGTTATAATCCTCATTGGGCTCAACATCCTTCACCCCAATAGTATCCTCGTTTATCCACTCTACGCCTTTTTAGTTCCGCACTTTGTTCTTTTCCTTTCGAGCCACGTCATTAACTTGTTCCCCACATGTCACCCCCACGTACATAGCTTCCTTCCCATGCATGCATTGAATCAACTCCACGGAACCACTACCAACTTCCATGATCGACCCACGTTTCTCCTTTCTGTCAGAAATTTTCGCTAACCGCCTTCGTACACCCGGGCCAGACCGCCATGTTGTGGTCGTTCCTCCCCGCCGAATCTGTTTCCGGCACCTTGTTGCGCAGCCCAACGAGATCCAATATTGACGCCTTTCCGATTTAGATGAGCTTTAAGCCATAACCCATATGCCCGTCGGACGAAACCATCGGGACATTAAACAATCGCCGCAAAACTTATCGAGAATGTCCCGAATAGACCACAATAGAAACAAAGTAGGTAGTCGTTCATATTTGAAATTTATCCATACCCATTCTCCTCCTGGTTTTCTTCAATTTCATGCGACGTTTAAGCGCACCTCGAACGCCGAACGCTATGCGAATGCGCATGTACTTTCCAAACCCCGTCGAAATTGTGTTGATCTCGATTCGATGAATATCCCGATATAGTTGCCAATCTCCTTGGCGATACGTTAACATAAAACCAAGTGGCATGTCATATATTTGCACCCATAATTCAGTATGGAATGCAGATCTACTTTCATTGGTTGCTCCCCACTCGCAGCCTTTTAGTGATCAAGAGCCAGGTTATCAAACGCGTCCACGCCCATTAGCTTCGACCCTCGCAACATCCAATTCATGAAAGAATTGAAATAGGAATAGATTGGGACTCAGATCTTTGATAAATACTCCTTTAACAGGTCTCCGGATAGCTGCTAGAGTATTTTTCATCGACTGAAAATTGACATGACGATTCGCTAAAAATCTTCCAACCAAACACCAACGTAAATCTTGTGTCTGTTTCTCGATTTCACCCTCATCAATTACTAAACCCCCTTCTTCCTCCTCCTCCAACTGTAGGTTACCACAAAGATCCTCAATAGTATGTACTTGTTCAGCCATCGCACCAGAAGAAATCAGACTGTGAATAAGACCAGTAACTAAAGATTAATGAATGCTTAAAGGAAAGAAAAACTTATCATCTGATAAGACAAAACAAAAGCTTGTCACCAGACAAGAGAGTCCGTTTTTTTTTTTCAGGTTGACATGGACCCATTTAAGTGAACTTGAATTGTGAAATCACTCCCGTAATTATAGAAAGTTGTAATTTGTCCCGGTCAAATTCAATTTATTCATTTTTTATAATTAAAATAGTTAAGTTATGAAAACAAAATGTAATATTTTTCAGAATTAAAAAGTTTTTCTCATACTAAATTGAGAGTTGTTTTAAAATCATGGATTATTTTTTTTTTGTTTTTGCCAAATTGAATTTGAACGGGGCTAATATTATTATTATAGTAATGCCATTATAAATTGTCATTTGATTATTATGATCTTATTATATAAGGTCCTAAGGCTACTTTATTTGATACATGAACAATGAGTAGATACAAAATACTATTCAAATTAGGAGATTATCGGCACCCTACTTGAATAGTATATAAATACTCATTGGTTATGATTCTCAATATACTAAATCACAAAATAGTTTCCACTTCTTCCCATGTGGAAGGAAAAAAAAACCGACGAATTCATAAAGGAGTAAGGTATTTAGTTGAGAAAAATCACGAAACCAAAACCTCAGGGTGCATTTGGATGGGGGGATTTGGGAGGGGATTTGGGAGGAGGGATTTAAAATCCTTAGCTAAATCAACACCACTGTTTGACATATAAATCCAAATCAATGGATTTCAAATCCCTCTTTAAGTTTTAGTTCATTTTCAAAGGATTTCAAATCTCTCCCAAAACTTAGTCATTTGAAATCCATTCTTTTTTCTCTTTACACTCACTTGTATTTTCACACACATTTACACACACTGCACACATTTACACACACATTTACAACACACTACACACATCACACAAATTTACACACACTGCACACACTACACACACTGCACGCATATCTACACACACTGCACACTTTTACACACACTACACACACTGCACACATTTACACACATTTACACACACTACACACACTGCACACATTTACACACACATGCACACATTTACACACACTGCATACTTTTACACACACTACATACATTTACACACACTGCACACATTACACACATTTACACACACACACACACTCACACTCACACTCACACATACTCTCCTTATATATGCACACGCATTATCATCACACATATTTAGACATAATAAAAGTTATATATTTCATATTTTTATTAGTGTATAAAATTATAATTATTTAAAAAATAATAAAATTATATCTTTTATTTTTATTTATTAAATATCAATCAAGAAAATAAATAGAGCTTCTAATTTTTTTTATCAAAACTTACGATGGATTTGAAATCCTTACACAAATTCACATCATCCAAACAAGAGGTGAATTTCAAATCCAATGACTTTGAAATCCATTCATTTGAAATCCCTTGTAATTTCAAATCATTCCATCCAAATGGGCCCTCAGTTTCTTTTGATGGATTTGTGGATTGTTTATCAAAGGTTCTCCATAAGCTGTAAAAAGCAATTCCTATTAATAAACTGATGTTATGTTTTTTTTTTTTTTTTGAGGGAAACTGATGTTATGTTTAACTTCGGCTAGAAGTGTGAGAAGTCGTCGTCACACTTTTTTACAAAGATGGGAATAAAACACGTAACACTTTTTTTGGCATTTATGTACATAAATTAGTATTAGTGATAATTACAAATACTAACATTGAAGCTTAGTCTAATTAAAAAAAAAATCCCAATTGTCTTATCAAAATTAGACTAAACCTTAGGGGCAGTTTCTGTAATTACTGCTTAATATTACAATGCAGCGAAAAGTAATACAAAAATCAAGAATTTTGGAAAGCAATTACAGATTTTAAAATGTGATTAGAGAATAATTTAATTACAAGGTAAAATTGCTGCCTTCTGATTCTTGAAGAATCTTGAGCATGATTTCTCTTGGTCTACACATAACCTCTAGTGGCTTCAATTTTGGCATGCTTATCCCAACTCCTTCGGTTAAATCAACTTCTTCCATATTTACTCTCTCCCAATCAAAGCACTGAATTAATGACCCCAAAGCCAATCCCACCATCCGTTGGCCCAGCCCTGCCCCGGGACAAGCCCTTCTTCCCATTCCAAATGGCATCAACATTTGTGTTTCCACCTCTTTCCCTTCAAATCTCTCGGGCCTGAAGGTCGTGGGCTCGTCCCACACTTCCGAGTCTCTCTGAATAGCCCAAGCGTTAACCAATAATATCGTTTCACGTGGAACATCGTATCCCCCGATTTCACAGTCGACGGACGCCTCGCGTGGCACCACCAAGGGTCCGGCCGGGAACATTCGGAATGTCTCGGAGATGATGTTGCGGAGGTAATGCAGGTTGGACAGGTCTTGTTCCTCTAACAAGCGTTGATGGCCAACGTGTGAGTCGAGCTCTAGTTTAGCCTTTTGGAGGACGTGTGGATGGTTGAGCAGAACGGACATCGCCCATTCTATGGTTAGAATGGTTGTATCCGTGCCCGCAACTATTACGTTCTGCGCACATAATTCATTGTTTTAGTTGAACCCCAAAATAAATGAAAATAAACTTGGACGTCACTGTAAGAAAAAATCAGTTTAATTATAGAAAAATCTGTAGGTAAATATTAAAATAACTGTAAAGTGTAGGTAAAATCGTTATAGGTAAAATCATTGTAAATAAATATTTACCTACGTAATATAAAACTGCTGGTAAATATTTAGAGTATTTCTGTCAGTTATTTTAAAAATTGTACTGTCAGTCTATCAATAATTTGTCGGTATAATTTGGTGGTAAATAATATTTTATAGGTAACTGTAAATTTAGTAATTTGAAATTTTCTTATAGTGTGTGGTGTAATTAATCATATGATATGAAGTTTTAGCCTCAAAAGAGTTTTGCAACAAAATTATTACGTACTATATCAATAAGTTCTAACTAATATCCAAATTTTTTAAACAGAAAATACCTACTACAATGTAATTTACCAAGAACTATAATCTAATTAAGTAAATAGCGATTAAATCTTACAACAAAGTTAAACTGAATTTAAAAATAATATTTAAAGCTAATTTGGTCATTGTTCATAGTACAAGATGACAAATAGTATTGTGAAAGTATAAGGAAGTAAAGAGATAGGCCAAGTGAAAAAAAAGAAAAAGTGAGAGAATAATTGAGATTACAAGAGATAAAGTGATATTAGAAAAAAGAGCAAATGGTGGAAATTACCCACTTGGGATAGGTGAGAGAGTTTTTTGACATGTATGATAAAAAACATAATTGTCTATCAACTTTTGGGGTTCTTTTACCACAATACCCTTAAAGCTTTAAATACAAGTCTTTAAAGTATGTAGGTGTGTATTTCTCTCTTTTGTGAAATACATACGTACATACGTTTGCCCTCATTTTTCTCTTCATTTTTTTTCTCTCTCTTCTTCTTCTTCTTCACAAAATTTCAAGAAGTTCTTTTTGTGGTCTTTCGTAACCAAAATCGCACCAAAAAATCGAATAACAAGATAATGTTGCTTCTCCTTTTAGTTACTTAACCTTGCTTAAATTGTTCAAGACCAATATATTTACAAGATATGTGAAATATATCGTGAAATGTGAAATTTTTTGAACCTAAGATGTCATGTGCACGATATATCGTGCCAAAATAACCATGTGGCACGATATCGTGCCCATATCTCTTCGTCTTCTTCACTATATCGTGCCAAGGAAACCAGGGATTTCGAAAAAAAGATCCAACATTACGCCGATCCCATTTCTAACTCAACACACAAAATCTTACAACACAAACATCAACAAAACAACATTCATGCATATTATCAAGTAAAATCAAACATTCATACACCAACCACTAAAGATTTCGAACAAAAAAAAATCCAATATTACATCCAAAATACCGAAAATTTATTAGAAAACTCTAAACCCTAAAAACCCTAACATGTGGACTGTATGCACGATATGTTTGTGTTCTTTTTTTTTTTTTTTTTGCTTTTGTTACTTTTTGCTTACACCTATTTTGTCTTGTAGTGGGTGTAGTATACGGTATTGGGGGAGGGTTATACGGTTTTGACTTGTCATTCAATTTCAAAATTCAGAAACACTCAACTCAAAGAAGGGCGATTTTGTCAATTTTGGTAGAAAAGAGTTTTGTTATGTTGGTGGGTAGAAAAGAGTACCCACTTAAAAAATTTCCCCAAAAAGAAAAAAAGTACATACAGCAGTGAGATTTATCATTTAAATAAAGAAGCTGGAAAAACAGAATTAAAAACCAGACTAATAATTTGATTATATTAATTAGGATACGGAAAATTGCTTTGAAAATGAAATAGCTAGATAGAATTGATCTTACGGCCACAAATCCTTTGATGGTTTGATCAGTATAGAATTGAGGATCTGATTCTTGCAGAGACAGCAAATGGCCAATAATGGTGTTCCTCTTCTCTTTGCGGTGCTCCTCTAGCAAACCCTGGTAAAAATCGTCCAGTTTTTTACCAAGAGCGGTCAACTCCTTCTTCAAACCTCTATAATCAATCCAATTCAAAAACGGCAAAAAATCCTCTGGATTGGACGCTTCAGCCTTCTCAAAAACCATGCTCACCATCTCCAGGAACTGATCCCCTGAATAACATGATTTATTGTCCTCTTCTTCGCTATTGAAATATCGATTCCCGGCGAGCATCCTCGTTATCGTGTTGAAGATGAGTTTGAATAGCGTCGGCCTCAATTCGACTTTTGTGAATCCGTTATTCGCGTGGATTAGCGTTTTCAGCGTTCGTCTCACTTCGTCTTGTCTGATGTGCGAGAAGGCGTTGAGGCGGGCGGGCGAGAGCACCTCCTGCGTCCCTAGGCGGCGGAGGTTGCGCCAGTGGGGGCCGTAGGGAGTGCCGACGATGGTGGTGTGATTGTAGCCTATGTACTCGTCGACCAGGATCCGGGGGCGGTTGGAGAATACGACGTCGTTTGTGGTGAAGCATTGCTCCACTAGATCTGGGGACGACACCACCACGATGCGGCGGACGCCGAGTTTGAGTGAGAAAATAGGGCCGTGTGTTTGTGAGAAACGGTGGAGGGTTCGGTGGATCGGTTGTTTTAGGAGGTGGAGGTGGCCGATGACCGGAAGGGCTAGGGCGGGGCTTGGAGGCAAATTATGTTGTTTTCTTGTGAAGTGTTTGAGGATTTGAAAGACGAAAAACAGAGCAAAACAAGTGTAAAACAGAGTTATTATAAGTTCCATGCTATGCTTTTCTAGTTTTGTAGGTTAGTTTGAGATAATTGCAATTTTAGTCAGTGCAACTTTTAGGAATTGGTAATCTTATTTATGTAGGTTCTTGATCAAGCGGTTTCAGTCCTTTACGTGTTTACTATTTAGTGAAAATAGCAATTCTGATAAGACAGTGAGCTCATAAAATTTCTGTGCAATGAGTGCCTGTAGAAATGGGTCACCCCTGAGCCCTAATCCAACCCGAACCCTGGAATGGGCCTTACCCGAGATCACGGACCATCGATCTTCCCGACAAAAAGATAAGTAAACCCACCCTTCGATGATTACACTTGGCGAATAACCATTAGTCGGAATATCTATAAATATCTGATAAAGAATTTACGTGAATTATTCATTCTGTCACTTTTACTATTCACTTTTCACATTTTATTGTCTTCATACCCCATACCTCAAGTACCCGAATCGACTTAAGATCGTAGGTGTTAGCCGACCACCCCGCCACTGACGCACGTGTGTGTTCGTCTATCTCGCGTCACGAAGAACCTCAACCCGATTACCCGAAAGTCCACAACCCGAAGATAACTAACTGATCTAAATCAAATTCCAATTAAATAACTTGGTCATTGGTATTTTGGATATTTTTTTAATAGGACAAGCGTATTATAAGAATAAATGAAATGTTGAAATAACATGCTGGGATCAAAATTACACAAAATCAGAACTGGTAAAATCAAAATTGCACAAACCATAAACAATTCTTTAAACAAAGCATTGTGCCCGCGTAACAGTTTATGAACAGCTCTTTAAACAAAGCATTGTGCCCTACACAAATCTATCCAAATCTTTTACTTTCACCTTAAGCAAAAATGTGAAGACTTCTAAGGCCAGTTTAGGAAGTTGAATGATATTTTTCAGAAGTCAATGCATTTCCGGAGACTATCAAAAAAATATGTCTTGCACGTAGTATTAATTAAGTACTTAAATTATTTAAATTAAAATATTTCAAAGTGTTTTATTATATATTTTATTTTTTCTGTAAATATAGATCGATTGTCACGCCCAATTTCAATAAATTAAAATAATCAAAATAATCTCAATTATTGGAGTACGACTCTCAATACAGATCCCATAAGATGAGTTATCCAAAGGTATGATAAAAATCTATAACATAATAGAATCTAAGTCCACAGAAAATTTATAAATTACAGTGAGCTTATTAATATACATAAACTAAATCCATTACAAATATTACGACAAAAGTCTTAAATTACAAAATAGTTTAACGACAAATTATATAAAATAATTTATAAGATTACAACAAATTCGTGGTTATTGAAATGACACCCAATTTAAGGCCAATTTAGCAAAGCGAGGAATAATATTTTTAAGAAGCCAACTATTTCTAACATGCCTGCATTTCTGGACATGTTAGGCATTTCCGATCTCTTAAAGGTGGTGCCATGGTGGTGTTGGAATTTGTGGTGTCTCCAAGATATTTCTTAGATCTTAACACAATACTCAAAAATCTATAATTAATGTTTCAAATCAGAAGTGATCCTCGTAGATTTTTCTTGTATTTTCATGAGATCAAGAAGATACGCTTCATGTTACGGGAAAGGTATACATGTAATAAAATTTCAATTTGTAATAGTTGACTAAGTTGGGAAGTGGGACAAATAGTATTAATTTGCAAATATGGTAAGATACTCGACTCAAAGAAATGGCATTTGAAAATGATATTTCATCTTCTATTCTATCGAGAATTGCCAAAAAAAAAAAAAAATTATGTACAATTTTATTTGTATCATAAAACTTTGTAAATGGGATTATACTTCTTACTTTATGATAAACCGGGTAAAAGAAAGAAAAAAGAAAAAAAATCGATTTTTTTGTGCATGCTTGCTTAGTCGAGATTTTTCCTTTTTTTTTTTTTTTATTTCACGTTTGTTTTTCAGAAAATTTAAACGGGAATTACATAAAGATTACTAAATGAAAATTCAACCTAAAGAGTTTGATATAAAGGTAGGAAGAATAATTTTTATTGATACATCTTGACAGTATTTATACACAAAGATACAGACTTTACAATGGAATGAAATAAAAAATATCTACACAAATCAATTCATGATTTTACATATCAATTAAATTAATGATTTGTTGGCTATGATTGTGGAGTTGTGTTTGATGAGTGATTTTCTCCAAGATCATTGGTCTGATCGATTCCTTCCTAATATGCCCCCGAAGATGGAATTTCCGTCGAAAGCCCAATCTTGGAACAAAGATCGATGAAGCGTGATTTGGATAGGGGCTTCCGTGAGCATCGGCTAGTTGATCATGTGTAGAAACATGAGCTACCTGAAGCAAGCCATTGGCAACTTGATCGCGGACAAAATGGTAGTCAATAGCAATGTGTTTCATACGGAGTGAAATACGGGATTAGCACAAAGATAAGTGGCACCCGTTATCACAGGAGGGCGTGGCTTGGTTGGAAGAGAAAATACCCGGTTCAATTAATAGGTTTTGGAGCCAAGAAAGTTCAAAGCGTGATGCAATAGATCTATATTCCGCTTCAATGAGAACGAGCAACTATCCGTTGTTTCTTTGAACACCAAGAGATAGGGTTGCCTCCGAGATAAATAAGGAAAGAGGAAACCGAAGTATAATCATCGCGGTTTCAATCGAGATCTGAGTAAGCAATCAAGTTAAAAGCACCGCGACGTCCTAAAATGAAGACCATGGTGGATTGTATGTTTGAGGTACCGAAAGAGGCGTTTGGTTGCGGCATCAATGAACGATGATGGAGCATGCATGAATTGAGCCAGTTTGTTCACAGAGTAAGCAATATCGGGCGAGTTAAGGAGAGGTATTGTAGGGCTCCAATAGCACTTCTATATTGAGTGGCATCCGTGCTTGGGTGACCATCATGAAGAACAAGTTTGGTAGAGGTGGACAATGGTGTACTAGCATCTTTTTTGCACTGTCCATTTTAAATCTCTCAAGTAATTCACGAATATATTTATGTTGAGAGAGAAAAATGCCTTGAGAAGTAGATATAACTTCCACACCAAGAAAAAGTGGAGATCACCAAGATCCTTGATAGAAAATCGTTGAGAGAGAGCACCGATAAATTTGTTGATGAGCTTAGGAGAATTTCTGTAATAAGAAGATCATCAACATATACCAAAAATAAGCAATTTCGGATTGATGACGGTAAATAAAAAGAGATGTATCTGTTTTGGAGTTGGTGAAACCATAGGATACGACAAAAGGATTTCAACTCTTGGTACCACGCCCGTGGGGCCTGTTTGAGGCCATACAATGCTTTGTGAAGTTGGCAAACATAAGAGGGTCGAGTGTTGTCAATAAAGCCCAAAATTTGCATATAAACCTCTTCATCAATCTACCATGAAGAAAGCATTATTCACATCAAGTCGGTGAATTCGCCATCCTTTGTGAATAGCAATAGAGAGAAATCAATCGAATGGTAGTCGGCTTGACTACAGTAATGTAAGTGTCATGAAAGTCAACACCAGGTCTTTGGTGAAATCCTTTAGCGACAAGCGAGAGCCTCAGATCGGCCAATGCTACCATCGATTTCGTTTGATTCGAATACCCATTTACAACCAACCACATTGTAACGATTTGCGTGGGACAAGACTCCAAGTGCCATTTCGCAATAGAGCATTAAATTCATCAAACATTGCATTCCTCCATTTAGGGTCTTTGAGGGCCCGAGAAGCCAAGTAGGTTCGGGAGATAAAGGAAGTGGGTGTTTAGTAGTATGATTTATTTTTTTTTTGGTTGGAAAATATGATTCTTGGAGCGAGTTTGCATAGCATGATTATTGAGGTCGATGGTGGTTTATGAATGGTGGGAAGTTGAGTTAGATATAGTGAAGAAGATGGGTGCACATCCCCGCACAGTAAGGAAGGAAGGTCCGTCATGGTAGAATCACCATAGTGAGATCCATTGGGAGCAATGCATTTGTAGCATTGGACTTGTTCATAGACCCTGGGGGATGGGGATACGGGAGGTGAAGTACGAACAATAGGATTAGGTGACACTTGTGAATGTGAGGAATTTTGTCTTTGGTGAATTGTAAGATGGACAATTGTTAGTTGTGGTTTGAGTTTTGATACTGGGTTGGATTATGGGTATGAAAAAAATGAGCAAGATTTGTGAGTGATGGAGATGCGATGAGTCCATTCGTTGAGAAATCGAAACGGGTGTAGTCGAAATTTGAGATAGTGAAAAAGAAAACGTTCCTCAATAAATTCTACATGTCGTGAGATAAAAATCTTTTTGTCAATAGGATCGTAACATTTATATGCATTATGAATGTTAGAGTAGCCTAAGAAAGTGCATGGTTTTGATCGGGATTCCAATTTGACGAGTATAGGGGACGGAACCAAGGATAGCAAAGACATCCAAATACTCGTAATTTGGAATAATTAGGAAGAGTTTGAAAAAGGCTTTCAAAAGGAGTTTTAAATTGTAAAATTGGAGTTGGCAAACGATTGATCAAATAAATCACTGTTTGAAAAGATGTGACTTAATGGAAGAGGAAGAGATGCCTTGTGTAATAAAGACAATCCAGCTTTCCACAATATGTCGATGTCGACGTTCAATGGAGGCAATATGTTGCGGAGTGTATGGTGGAGAGACAAGGTGTTGAATTCCATGAGTTTCGAAAAAACTTTTAGACCTTGATATTCACCCCCACCATCGGAATAAATTGTGACAATAGGAGTTTTAAAAAACTTTTCCACCATGACTTTGAATTTAGGAAATAAAGAAAAACATCGATTTTTTTGTTAGAGGAAAAATCCAAGAATATTTAGTAAAATGGTCAACAAACAAAATATAATAAGAAAATCCATCAATCGACTTAACTGGCGAAGGCCCCATACATCAAGATAAAACAAATCTAGTGGACCACGACTTTGAAGAGATGATACACCAAAAGGTAGTTTATGACTTTTATTGCTTAAACATGAATCACAAATGATACGAGATGTAGAGTGGCTTTAAATTGGAAGCATTTTATTGGATACTAAAATTGAAGAATTTTTCTAGACGGATGGCCAAGTCTATTGTGCCAATGGTCAAGCGGTGCCCGAATAGTAACACAAGCTTGCTTATTTGTGCGATTGTTTCCAATGTGGTAGGCCATTCATACACATTATTCCGATTCCTTCCATGCGCGAGAGTTGCCTTCGTTTTTAGATCCTTCACAAGAAATGAGATGGAAAAAATTCAATAGAGGTGTTATTTGATTTGCAAAATTGTGAAACAGATATTAATTTTTGTTGCATTGTAGGTACACAAAGAACATTAGATAAGGAAAACGAATTAGAAAGAGATTTGAGATTAGAGAAACCAAGTGTGTGTAATTGGGAGTCCTGTCCATCGCCGATGAATATTTCATCGTGTCCTTCATATGGTTGATGTAGTGAGAGGTTACTCAAATCGCTTGTAACATGATGAGAGGCGTGAGAATCCATTAGCCAATTGGAAGAAGAATTACCTCCTGCAGTTGTGTGATTAACAATAGGAGCATAGTTGTTGTTATTGTTATTGTCTCGCAACAATATTTTTTTGCGGTAGCACTCGACGAGCCGTGTGTCCTTTTTTTTCACAAACCGGCGGATACGGATAGTGTTTTTCTCTTCATTAAAGAGATGTCCAGTTTATTGTTGAAGTTTTGCTCTCTATTTTTCTGAAAATTATTATTACCTTGAGAGCGATTTTGACCATTATAGTGTGCTCCTCTCACGATTACCACTTTTGTTATTATTGTACCGAGTAGCATTAGTCGTGATAGAGAAGGATTGGTTCCCTTCACGTTTGAGAAATGACTCGTAATCTACGAGTTTATCGTACAACTCTTCAAAAGATATAATAGAATCTCTTGCACGTATGGCCGGTGGATTTCTTTAAAATCGACCCAAGTCCATTGAGTGTGTGCATCACCAGGTTGAGGTTATCAAGAGGAGCTCCTGCGAGTGCAAGCTCATCAAAATAATACTTTTAACGGATCCGAGATAGTTAGCCACCGGACTTGAACCCCGAGACAACTTTAAATGGACTTTCTTGAAGTCCCATGATTCGAGTGCATGAGCGATTGGCATACATGCTTTCAAGTTTCTTCCACGCAATAAGTTTTCAAGATGAAACCAAAGGGATAATTGATTGATCAAGTGACCCAATTATTGCTAGATACAACAATTGATCTTGTCGCACCCAAAAAGTGAATGCGGGATTCTCGACTTTCTCTCCATTATTTTCAATAGTTGGTGACGGACATGGCTTTGTGCCGTCGATGTAGCCTGTGAGATCGTATCCACATAGTAAGGCATCAAATTGAGCCTTCCATGATGGATAAAACAGAGGCTTCAACTTGAGTGGGAGTTGGTTGGAGTTTACAACAACAAGTTGATTGGAAAATGTTTGGGTATCGAAAAATGGTTTTGACCGCATGTCCCGTGAAAGTTGAGGAACTTTCTGTTTCCATTGAAGATGAAGAAAGCAGAGTTTTGGATCTTTTTTTTTTCTTTTCTACTCGTAGGAGTGCTAGGCTCTTATACCATAAAGAGTTTGATATAAAGGTAGGAAGAATAATTTTTATTGATACATCTTGACAGTATTTATACACAAAGATACAGACTTTACAATGGAATGAAATAAAAAATATCTACACAAATCAATTCATGATTTTACATATCAATTAAATTAATGATTTGTTGGCTATGATTGTGGAGTTGTGTTTGATGAGTGATTTTCTCCAAGATCATTGGTCTGATGCGATTCCTTCCTAATACAACCAACTACTAATTATTAGATAATGTATAAATTATAATATTGACTCTTAGTAATAACATTATACTGTAAATTCAAGCGGCTACGATAATCTAGAGGGGGGTGAATAGATTATCTCCATCTTTTCAATATCGCCCTCTTTTTCGAACAAAACAAGCCAATACAATAATAAAGGTGCGGAATGTAAACAACACGCGCCGATTTATAGAGGTTCAACCCACTTAGGGCCTAATCCTCTACCACCCCAGTATCTCCGGGATTGATTTCAAAAAGAAAAAAAGATTTTATTAATTACCAAAATTAATACAACACCTTACAACATCACATTGAAGAGCACCACACTCTTCTACAACACAATCTCTCTTGAAGATTACCACAATCTCTCTTGAAGATTACCACAATCTCCAACAGCACCTTGTGAAGATTACCACAATCTTCAACCTTGAAGAGAACCACACTCCTCAACACCTCGACAAGAAGATTACCACAATCTTCTTACACCTAACACCTAGATCACCCAACTGTGTTCTTACCACAAGAACACTCACAAAGATATCTTGTGTTTGAATGATAACCTAAATTCAAGATTATAACTCGATAATGAATAATACAATTGAGTGCAAGTGTAATCAAGAATAGCCTAGACCTCAAAATGTGAAAGTGAATAGCTAGGCAAATTACAACAAGAATATGAAATATAAGACCAAGAGTATTTGTTTGAAAGTATCTTGTTGTGTTGTGTTGTTCTCTCTTGTAGTTGTCTTCAAATCTTCCTCTATTTATAGAAGATGTCTTGTACATGATAAAGCTCCTCTTGGGGACTTGAAAATCTGGCTTAAAATGCAATTAAAATCAAGATTATAGTCATAGAAATCAACCCCATAATTTAGGGAAAAGTTGTGTCTTTGCCGCACAACGGTTAGAATTTTGTCATTTGTCAAACCATAGGGGCGGCCGTTGGTGGTCGCGCAGAAATAGACGTTTGAAAATAAAAACACAATTTTACAAAGGGGCGACCGGTTGATTTGTCCGACCGGCGACCGACATGCCCAGCCGGTCGACCTCCTCAAGAAAACAAGTCCAGCGTTGCTTTGAAGACACAAGCCCAGTGCGGCCGACAGGGTGTTGGCCGGTCGACCTGGCCGACCGCTATTATGCTCCCGTCGCATTTTCTCGCTTTCAATCACATCTCCAGGCACGGGTTGCCCTATAGGACGACTGGTCCAACGCGAAACGGAAGTGTTGTCCAATTTTGTCGAAAATAAACTTAGAATAAATACTCCGGAAAATATTAAAACCATTTAAAATCATTTAGGAGTATTTGGACCACCTTTAAAAATATTGTTTTGGTATAAAAACAAAATCATCAAAATCATGATAGAAACCATTTATCAAACATATACATAACATTTTTCGTAGAGCGAGGTGTCAAATGGGTCGGGCTGGTGTCGGTCGCCGGGCCAAAGGAGGCAAATCGGGCCGGACCGGACTGGTTCAAACAGCAACCGAACCTCTAATTTTAGATCCCAGTTCGTCCTAGAGCATGAAAAATACACTTAAAACCCGGCCCAACCCGATTTTTCAGGATTGTCGGGTTGGGCTTTTGAGGCCCAATATTTTTCGGGCCTAGAATATTACAACCCAATCCGATAAAAATACCAGACCAGGCCAAAATTGACAGATCTAATTTTTCGTTAAGAAGAAAAACAAGAGCGACATTTAACTAACAGGACTGATCCTATCAATTTTTTGGTCTGAGACGACTTTATAATTGGGCCTTCTTTTCTTCCTCATGCGAAATGTGATTGTAGCAGCAGTGTAACGACTTTTTAATTTGTTGCCTTTTAAATTTGAGAAATTTTAAATTTAGAGTCTTAAAACAAATTAAGTGTGATTTTTGTTAGCAAGACTACAAGGTGATTGAATCTAGGCTCTTCATTCTCGGTGGGAGAGCTTAACCATTAGGATGCAATTAAGAATTTTTAATTTTTCTTTTTATCTACATACTAAAATAATAAAAAATCTTGTGGCAAGCATTTGACCATTTCTCTTGACACATTATTTTATTTATTTGATATATGTACTATATGTAAAAAGTATACAAAAATTTTGGGCCCATAAATTTTGTAATTTTTTCGGGTCCGAGTCGACCGACTCCTTGTCCTAACATAAGCTCGTGATAATATTTTTCAAATTGTTCCCAAAATAATAAGATGTGAATAACCCTTATTTTATGTCACTTGTTTTGTTTGTGGCATTGTTACACCTATTTAATTAGACCTAGTCTCTAATCATAGATTTACAAGTCAGTTCAAATTTATGGTATTTAGGCCAATAAAACTCTATTCAGAGGTTTATTTGCTCCAAACCTAACATGACATGTAAATATCTTAATAGAGACTGAGCCTATATAAGTGTAACAATTCCAAGAACTGAACATATGAAAGAAAATGAAGGATTTTCACATCCTATTCTTCTGGCCCAATTTGAAAAATATTGGTTATTTTGGCCAAAATAGGGCGAGAATTGAAATTGCCACTTCTGAATGATATAGGACTAAAATTGTCAATCTCTAAAAGTTACAGAACTGAAATTGCTATTTAAACCAAACATTTAAGGACAATTTGGAGATAAATGAAAAATCAAAACAACCATAGGGGTTATTACAAATGCAACGTCCTAGAATTTACAGGGCCAAAATTACATGGTTATAAAACTTATGGCGCCATTATTGTGAAAAATTCAAAATTTATGGGACTAAAATTGCTAACTCGAATTTTACGGGATCAAATTGCTAGACCCTTATAATTACGAGGCCAATTTTGCAATTAAACCTTTGCATTAATATAGATTAATTAATTCTATTAACCTGCCTAAACATTCATCTCCGCAATTCGTAAATTGATATCAACACTCCAGTTTGATCTTAATACCCGTTAGTTTTTCTTTATTAAATTATGTTTTTTTTGGGAATTCTTCTTCAATAAATTATGTTAATGAATAATATATTGTACAGTTCACGTGTATAATAAAATAAACTTACGAACTGTCAACAGCTACCAATTAATTTCATCATCTGATCTACCATTGACTTAATCTTAACATGTTTGTTATTGTTTGTATTTGTGTTTTAGTGATACGATTGATTTTGTGTATCCAGCCAACTTAAAGGACCAAAATGCAATTGTACTGCCCCACCAAAAACCAAATAGTGAAAAGAGAAAAAAAGAACCTAAGTGAGAACAATCACTGAATTTACGTAATCTGGTTACAAAACTAAACAAACAGTCTTAGATTTCTTATTTGGCTTGTCTCTAAGTTTTAAAAAATACCAATAGAATAATCAATCAGTCCCAACCAAAAAAAGCATCTCTCAAACTTTCAGATGATGCAGGGTCCATCAGTTCAACGTTTTCTTTTTTTTTTTTTTTATAACTCAGCTTCCAAGCTTACGTCTCACTATGTTTGATGTCGCCGATTCGCCCTCATTTCTCGCTGGCCGCACCAAAGAAACCGCGGATGTGCATGATGCTACTGGTGTTATGTTCGGGGGATGAAGGCATGTATGGACCAAGGGGCACTAGGCCCCCCTCAAATTTTGGAAAAAAAAAGGAGGTATTTTGGTCCTTTTATTTTTAATCTTAAAATAAATAAAAAATAGAAAAAAAGTCTTCAATTATCTTGCAATCTTCTTTCCTGCTTTCATTTGTGAATCGTGAAAAATATGAGTCTTAGTCATTTTGCCCATTTTTTTAAAAATTTATACATTTTTTAAGTTCCGCCATAAACTTTAATTTGAATCTTTGCATTATTCTTTTGTCTCTATTTGTCCCGTTTGGTATATTGATGTAATTGTATTTTGTTATTTATTTTTTAATATTAAGATGTAATTGAATTAATACAATGACTTAAATGAAATTTCTAATTATTTTAAATTTGATGTATTGATTTTAATTTTTACATGTGGTAATGGACAAATTGTCCACTTATGTTTTGTGAAAATGAAAAAAAATCATATTTTTTGAAAACATAATTTTTAGTCATTTTGACACGGTCATACCCTTCTTGTATTCTCTGATGAGGTACTTGGTTATATTCCAGAAAATTGATCCGGTATAGGAAAAAAAACAAAGTGGAAATTTGAACTAAAAAATAGCTAAGAAAACATTGTTAAAAGTATTTTTATTATGGAGAAGTGGCCAAAAATCCGACGGACTCTTTTTATATTAATATTAGTCAGCCCCCTACCCGAGATTTAAAAAGCCACACGGTTATGGTAGGGTCTGCGACGTACAACCAGCCCCCCCTGCAAAGAGAACAATTATGTTCGAACCCCCAAATCTAATAATAATTGATGTGTCCCGAATTGAACCCACACATATACTATTCAGTATGAGTTTCCACTAAATATTCACCAGTTCATTGTTCTCGGAAGATCAAATAAAACACTCATGAGGTTTAGTACAATAAAGTATCATAATAATTTACAAATCAGTTAAAAAGACAAAAGTGTACTGAAACATGTACACTACAATAAAAATGGTCTATCCCAACACCAATTTAATATCACTATCAAAAGCGTCATTATAATTAAGTATTTAATGACACTTTTTAAAAAATGTATATAAATTATAAATATTAGTGACACTTACTAGTTACTAGAAACCGTTAGTATTTTAGTTAAATATAGTGACACTTTTATAGAAGTGTCACTATCTTAATAAACTTATTGAATTTTTTATAAGTGTCACAGTATTTATCGAATTTATTTATGTTTTTATTATTTGTGTCCTTAAAATAATAATGTTTAGTAAAAACGGTCATAAAATTGATAATACTTTCTATTTTACTTATGTTTTGTGTGTGTCACAAAGTTTAATGAATTTACTTATGGTTTTGTTGTTTGTATCATTAAAATGATGACACTTAGCAAAACATGTCTCAAAGTAAATATTAAATATCTATCACACGTTGAAAGATAGAAATATATAGCACGATAATGAGAGTTACTAAATAGAGACCAAGTGGTTTATAGTTTACCAACAACAAATATTTTCAAAATAGATGAAAAATTAAACAAAATAAAATAAATATTAGGTTTATTTTTTTTAAAAAAATAATAATAATAATAATCAATTACATAAAATCTAGAAATATATGAAAAAATATACAACGATTTTAATGATACTAATTTTCAAAAGTGTCACAACTTTAAATTAGACGCTTCTTAATTAGCGTCACTAAATTTAACAACTCGATCTTTTAGCTTTAGCAAAACGTTACCACATAGTGATGCATTTGATAAAAGCGTCAGAAAATGAGTTTTACCCACACATAGATCTTGCATGCATCACAAATATTTTTGTAATGACAAATTTAACTAGGCACCTCATGACGTTTTCAAGTGGGTAATATACACACCTTGTGATCCTAATAAAACATTCACTAAGTGAAGAAAATTAGCGTCACAAAATGCATTTTCTTTTGTAGTGGTAGCAACATAGGTAAATCTAATACAAGTCGTCTACATCGTCCCCATTTGGGTTTGGGTTAGCTGCACCGAACGACGATGGAGCACCGTGATACCCGCGGTGTTGGTCACGATCGGGTACACGTGGATATGACACTGCTTATTGCCTTATATGTTCGACCAAATCGATCAACTAAGTATGTCTAACGACTCTAACGGATTCACCCAAAACTCGCCATGTCGATGTAGTACTTCTCCTAGCTAATTTTGAATGCATAACAACATTAATAAGTCAACAAACTGATTAGACCCAGCAACATTAGTAAAATCCAGTTTTCTCATTAAGTACCATTTTATTGAAGTACATTGAATTGCGTGGGCCAAAAATTTATTCCTTTTTCAGTTAGCAAATCATCAAAAATTAGTTATCTGTACCAATGTTTATTGACGAGATCCAAGAATTGCGTTAATATAGATTAATTAATTCCGTTAATATCCATAAATTGATATCTGCACTCAACTTTGGTCTCAATCCCCATTAGTTTGTCTTCAATATATTATCTTCATTAATTCTATATTGTGCAATTCACGTGTATAATAAAATTAAATGATGAGTTGTCAACAGCTAGTACGAATTAATTTAATTATCTTATCTACCATTAACTTAATCTTAACACATTTGTTTGCATTTTTTTTTTGTAGTGTGATTTTGTGCCTATAAATTGGACCCCTCCTGGGTGCAAAACTATCTAGCAAATCAAAATGTTGTCTTTACAGTTCCCGCCAGTACCTCGAACAATCAACATCAGTTTTTCTTCCCATCACGGGAACAAACTCTTGCCAAACAAAAATATTATTAGAGATGCGCCAAATAATTATGCAAAGTCTTGCAATACTCTAATTAATTCTTCTCTTCTAAAGTTCCGTTTGGCAGGTGTACCAAAATGTGCTACTTCCGAAATTGACAATCAGGAGAAAACTGAAATTGAGTTGCCTGAAGGGCTAGTGCCAGAACTGATGCCCAAACATGTCGCTGTAATCATGGACGGAAATAGAAGGTGGGCTAAAAAGAGAGGGTTGCCAATACAACTTGGTCACCGAGCTGGAGGACGAGTCATAAAACAACTTGCTATAAATTGTAGGAACTATGGAGTGCAAGTTCTCACTGTCTTTGCCTTTTCCACTGAAAATTGGGTTCGCCCGAAGGTACGTGTACAGGAATGCATGTGGAACAGGAGAGACATATGCATATGTAATTTTAATTAATCATATATTGTATCTATATATAATGAGAGACGAAAACAAAATTTAGTCAATCAAAGTGGAATGAGTTGATGATGAGCGTTGGACTGCTATGGATTAAAATAAGAAGGGTAAATTGGTAAAACTGACGGCGTAACTTTTTCGTCAGATTTTCTAATAAGATTGCATTTCATCCGTTGTTCATTTAATTTTCCTAGTTTATTTAGTTTTTGTTTCCTTTTCGATTTTGAATTTGTTCAGGGTTTTTACTTCCTTCAATGTTTTCTTAGATTTTTATTTTGGGTTGTTGAATTATAATTTACTCTAAAACAATAAATAAAGTTTTCTTTCTTTCAAGATTGTTTGACTCTCAATTATTATGTCCCGTGTCAAAATCCAATTAGTGATTATTGTAAATGTCATCAATTTTATGATGCCAGAGAACTTTTTATTGACATAATTTTAAGGTAAAATTGCAAAATTAGTCCTACAACTATATGGCGGTAGCAAAAAGGTCCTGTAAAAATCAAGTTTTGCAAAGAGATCCTATAACTATATAAACATCTCAATTTTGGTCATGCAAAATGCACGGTTTGCAAAATAGTTCTGTAATTGTATGAGAATCTCTATTTTGGTCCCTAATGTCATCGGAAATTGGGAACTACATGTGCCGCTCACGTGATTGGAATCCGGTGAAATTAGTACCAAATTTGAGATTTTCATATAATTACAGGACTATTTTTGCAAATCGTGTATTTTCCAGGACCAAAAGCGAGAGTTTGCTATAGTTACAGGATTTTTTTGCAAAATATAATTTTTATAGGATCTTTTTGCTACCGTACTATAGTTACAGGACCAATTTTGCAATTTTGCCTAACTTTAATGAGCAGGATGAAGTCGATTTTTTGATGAACTTGTTTGAAGAGGTTGTGCAGTCGGATATCGAGGAGCGAATACAGTAAGTCCTTAATAACTTTGTTCAATTTTATAAGGGAAAAAAGGTATTCGTAATATTAAAAGATAACTGATTGTTTTTTTAATAATTAGGCTAAATTTCACGGGTAGTTTTTTTAACTAACGTCCCTTGTTCCATGAACGCAGAAAGGGTGATCGCTCTCTCTGTTGTGGGAAAATATAAGCGGACTTCCGAGTCTCTCCAAAAAGTGTTATATTCAAGCCAGGAGAGCGTTCGGACAACAAAGGATCGCGTATTGTGTTCGCTTTGAACTACAAAGTGGTCGATATGACATAAATCGGCGACCAAAAAAGTCGCATCCAAAGTGAAAGACGGGGTTTTGCAAGTGGAAGACATAAACAGCACTGTATTCGAGCAACATCTGGAAACAAATGGATTACTCAAGTTTCCCAGTCCCGACTTGCCGATAAAGAACAAGTGGCGAATCGAGTGAGCAATTTCATCTTTGTGGCGGATTGGCCTACACCGAACCGATGTTTATCGACAAACTGTTTCCCGACTTTGATGACACGGATCTGGTCGAGGCTCTAACCGCATTCCAGCAGAGGCAAAGACGTTATGGTGGTGGACACTATAAGTACTAGAGATCATATGTGTAATGTGTGTTACGTTTCGGTTTAATGTGTGTGTTTGTTTAATTTTCAGAGTGGAATGATGATAAAATTCATGTGTGCGTGTATTTTGTTTCAAAGTGAAATGCAATAAAAAAATGATGTGTGTTTTGGATAGATTGAGATTTCCTATTCCATTCTTCTATTCCACTTTCTATTCAGTTGCATCGGATGAATAACATGCATGGTACAATGTACAAGATGGTGTCAAAATTGTAAATGTGTCTTTCATCTCGGTTTGGATAGCTACAAATGCTTAAGGTAATAGCTACATTATAATGCTTTATTGATTGATTGGAAACACCTCGATCTATCTCGCTTCATCTTGATAATATATATGGTATTTTCCAAGTTAAAACAAAATAAAGGCGAATCACTCAATTTGCTCGATATATATCTTTCCCTAGATTAATTAGGGTAAATTGCAATTTTATTCCTGTAACTTTGGGGTAGTTGCAGTTTTAGTCCTTTATCTTTAAAAGTTACAGTTTTGGTCCTGGACAATTTTGCCCTTGTGGTTAAATAGTATTTTTGGTCCTTTATCTTTCTAAAGTTAGCAATTTTATAGTGATGGCAATGGGACAGGTTGGGGCGGTGCAGGCGTGCCTAGAATGGGTGGGGCGGTCGACCCACCACAGTCTCGGGCGGGCGGGTCTACCCATTCTCCTAGCTTTAAATTAAATTAAATTAAAAAAATTGGAAAATATATATTTATAAGATATTATTTACAAAATTTATTATTATCAATTTATAAATATAAAATATAATATAAAAATATATAAAAATTATATTATAATATATATTATATATGCCACATATATATTAAAATATATTTTAAAACTAAAAATTATAAAAGGCGTATAGCGGGCGGGTAATCAGCGGGCGAAAGTGATACTCGAGACAATATCTTTGTCAATTTCCCGCATTGTCTCAAGTTCCCTATCACCTCCTGCGAGTTCTTTTTCAACATATTGATTATTCCAATATGTTGTCTTGTCCTTGTATACTTGTGCATACATCGTCAAAATTTGACGATATCTCATGTAGGTATACATCTTGATACTCGCCCGAATCCATTTTCTCTAAAAATTCTCCTCACCAATTGTTAATTATATAAAATAATAAATATAACTGAAAGTTCTTAATAAACCCGGGCTCTGATACCATTTTAGGCAAAGTACTTAGTCAAATAAGCCAATTATGTCCTTTCAAAAAAAAAAGAAGCCAATTATGTGCATAAGGGTATTCTTGGTATTTTGAAAATATGAAATAACCATAGGAGACCAATTTTGCAACAACTTGAAACTTACAGGACCGAAATTGCTTAGGTATAAAACATATAGGACCAATTTTGCAAAAACTTTCAAACTTACAAGACCAATTTTGCAAACACAATATTTACAGGACCGAAATTGCAAACTGCTTATAGTTATAGGACCAATTTTGCAATTTTCCGATTAATTATATGACTTGGATCGGTGAGTCCGGATAATTTAAATAAGTACGTGAGACCAAATTTGGAGCGTTGTCATATTTTTTTAAACGGCCTAGATTTAACTAACGTTTAGTTTAATTTATATTAAATTTATTGTTGGAGAGGGTATATAGATAAATTTTTTTTGATATCAGTTAAATGTGAGAGTTATATTTTAGTAGTGTCTTTTCACGTTCCTAGATTTATGGGAGTTTTCTGCCGATGTACCTTGGTGTATCTATTCCTTCTTAGACGTATCTTTTCACTGTGAATTTTTTTAATCCTTTATCCTTTTTTTTCCGACCCATTGTTGTTGGATAAAAAACACTGAACTGCATAAGCAACAAATATACACTGCCTAAGCAATACATTTGTCCTCAATGAGCAACACTATTGACATAAAGAAGCAACAAAATGCATATATATACAAGATAGATGACCTATTTAAATTAACACATTTGCACTCATCTTAGCAATATTGTCTACCTAAATAAGAAATAAAGTTGACATAAAAAAACAACATAATTACATATATATAAAGACGGATGACCTATTTAAAGCAACACATTTGCACACAACTTACCAACATCGTCTGCTTAAAAAACAACATATTTAATATAAAAGAGCAACAAACATGTTACTATATGTAAGTTTGTTGCTATATTTAACACAAATTCAACACATTCAGTGCTTGTTTGGGAGCACTTATGGAAAAGTCCATTTAGAAAATGGACTCATGTAGAATGGACTTTTCAAAAAGCTTCTCATTCTCACTTCACTAAAATGGACTTTTTGAAGGAGTGACTTATCCAAAAGTTCATTCCAAAATAACCACCAAACATGAAAATTTATTGAAATGGACTTTTAGATCCAAAAGTCCATTTCAAATGTGCTCTCAAACAAGCACTCAATTCGTGGAAATGGCTCCAAAAAATACCCAAATTTTTTATTATTGTTTGCTATATCTACTTTGGTGAAATGAGACTTGTTTGTATGCAAACGCGTGAGAAAGAAATTTGAGGAAACTCATTCTTCCCATTCGTAGAGCTTACGGAAGAGAGCTTCCAAAATGCTAATTTTTGTGAGTTTTTCTTGTTTGTTGGTGAAATGAGTGGAGGTGTTTGGTTATATATATGGTAAGAAGAGGTGTCAAGAAATGGGCCAACTAGGCCTTGATTGGTTCGGCTAAATTCATAACAAAATTTTGAGTTAAAATGGACTTTCAATTGGGCATGAATAAATGGTTAAATAATGGGCTTGGTTCTGGGCTTAAGAAAATGCGCTAACTTTGTCCAGTAAATTGGATAGGAATTGGTGTTTAAAATGAGTCATGATAAGTGGTTAGAAATGGTTAGAAATATGAGTTAAATGGGCTAAGAAACTGGGCTTGGAAGTAAACTAGTTTGTGGGCTTAAAATGAGCCAGAAAATGATTCTAATAGACTTAAGAAGTTATCACTAATTTTTAGTTTAGTCTCACTTAAACTTTATATAATTAACTTAACTCTAATAAACTTAAAAAATAAATTACAAATCAAGACCTAATTCCAAAATCAATGGCCTAATTTTAAGAATCATATTTAATACTAGCTAAGTCTCAAATAGAAACTAGCTAATGTAATTAACTTAAAACTAATAACTCCAAGAATATAAATCTAAGCTCAAGTCTAAACAAGCTTATGTTAATAACATGAAATTAATATACTTAAAACAATTAAAGAACAACAATATTTTATACTACATGAATTCTCAAATTAATATAATTTATTTCTAAAAATAATAATATCGATGATATTATTTAATTTATATTACTAACACATAGTCCAAGAAACTAAGAAAAGTAATAATACGGGAATAAATTAACTTACATACTTAATTTAATCAAGACATTTTAATAAGAAAAACTCAGCCGTAGGAACGTAGATCTCGTAAAAAATATAATTACCTCCAACTATTAATATCTACATAATTAGAGTATTATTCAAATACGGAGCCTGCTTGTGTTTGGGTACGCCGGAAAACCCTTCTGGCCCGTTTTGCAGGTCTCGGGTCAATCGCATATTTGAGTTTGGTTTTATTGTTAAAATCAGATGAGTTTATTTCCTCACAAAAAAAAATCAGATGAGTTTACATGTGTAACGCTCAATCTGAACCAACATCCACCCCTTTTCCCTTTAGGAATCCTTTGGCTTCAACAATATCCTACACGACAAAACCAGAATGTCATAACCAAACCCAACACAAACAGAGAGCTTAATAAGAAATTTTCAAGTTGAGGCTTTCTCTGAACCCCCAGCCTTTTCCCCCACCCGCTAGGAAAAAAGAAACAAAAGAAAAGGGGAACATGAAGAAAAAGGATAGAAAGAAAAAACGCACACACACAACACATGCACCATAACAAGCATCATATAACCCGGGTACTGCAGATATCTCGAAAGAGAGTAAAAAGTGTGAAGATACCTCTTGTAATAGAATTGCCTCCTGTGGGCAAGTTGGAAATCGCATGAGACCAACTCCAACCATTAGCAGACCGTAGGATCCAAGTGATACAATGAAGTACAGAGGTAGCTGAAATTTAATTTAAAAAAAAAAAAAGAGGACCGTAAATGAGAAGAAAAGATTATACTCCCTCAGTCCCAATTATATAGTCCAGTTTGGTTTTTACACAGATTAAGAAAAATATTGGAAAAGCAAATTATACCAACAAACTTCCTATAATACCCTTATTTAGTGTGTACGGGTAGTAAATAAATTCACACCAACTTACCACTTTAAATAAAATATTTGGGTGTTAAATGTTTACTATATCCCATAAAAAATTATTTTCCATGATTTTGGTTATCATTATAATATAGGGGTATATTAGTAAATGAAAGCAAAAAATATTATCAAGAATAGAAATTGGACTATATTATTTCGGACATCCCAAAAAAGAATAATGGACTATATAATTGGGATGGAGGGAGTATATGAGTGTATAACAAAATAGTATATGGAGCTTACCAACCAAGTATAGCTCTCTGGAAGTACTGATGTCTGTAATAGGCTAATCCAGAAGGCTGATAGGGCAACCAACAAAGCCATAATCTTTATAATGTGCTTCATTTGATCTCTAAAAGATAAGACTCTTCCAATTCAATCTCAAAGGTTATGTATGTTTTGGTACCCTTAGACAATTAATCAAACTAGATTAGTTTTCACAAATAAATAACTTCCTATAGGCAAATTAAAAAACAGATCTCATTCAATAAAACCAAGGGAAATCAGTCACATGTGGCGCACGACTCATCGTGGCCTGGAACTCAATTGTTCGTTTGTACTGCCATCAGAAGGAATCGGTATGCTAATTATTTCACGTCCCATCCAAAGAAATATAAAAGGAGGGAATCAAAGCCCTTGCGCAATGTTCCAAACATCATGTGGCAGATCAACTTCATTGTAAACAAGCATTTATCTAGCAAGAACATATTGATCAGTTCTCCTATCAAGATGTTATAACTATTATAGAACATCTACAACCAACTTTCCGAATACGATCAAGATTCATGTGGTATTTAACCATTTGAAAATCAATGCAAGATTTATTTAATCAGCCTCCCATTAATGGACCCGATTTGTCCTTATCATGGGTTTTGCTGCTAAGAAATGTTAAGCTTGGTTGGTTATGGTTCTATCACATTCTACTGGTTCTTACCAGCTAGTTTGTATAAGGCAGAAATACATAGAGTTGGTTGGAATAATTTCTAAGTAAAAAAAAAAAAAAATCAACTTTGAAGTTCATCGAAGAAAGCAAAGTATCCTGCCTTTTTATCCAAATCAGGACTAAGAGGGAACCTGACCAATACTTTGCGGAAGTTTCGAGTTACCAAACCAGCCACATTTTGCCTAACTTCTATTACTTAGAAGATATAATGAGGAAGAGAATTTTGAAAAAGTGGAAAAAGAAAGTATTAATTATAAAAGAGGCAGAAATATGATAAGTTTTTCATTGGATACTAAATGCAAGTCCTCGTATAGTTTTTTAAGCTGAAAATGACGACGGAAGAGACTTTTAGCGTTATTAAAGAATCACGTGATAAAACATTAAATGGTTGCTTGGGTGCAATTGTTGACTTGAGGAAAGTGGCAAAAGAAGTAATATTTTAAGTACTATCAAACAATCTTACACACGCATACGGCCAACCTAAAGGGAATGAAATAGGTGCCAAGCTACCCTTTTTCCTATAAAATCCAGGGAAAGAAAAAAGGGAAACCAAAAAAAACAGCAATGTATGAAACCACCATAAGTCGTCCCATAACAACCAGCCATTCCATAACCATTCACTGACAAAAATCCAAGTTAGCCATTACTCCCCCCCTCAGTAACCTCAAACTGAAAGAACACCAAAAGAATCCTCAACTTTGAATGGTTAATGTAAATTTATAGTCACTACACTTATAATATGGAACAAAAAATTGACAAAAGGACTTTTCTTTTGATAGAGTAAGATGGCAAAAGAGTAAAGTTACATCAAATTCTCCTTCCACTTGAAAGTCCATACAAGTAAAAATGTAATTTAGACTGAAACAGAATCATGCCATCAACCATAAAAGTTTACGCAAAAATCTTTCTACAATTTGAAAGAGATAGGAGAACTCTGCTTCAACTTACCATACCAGGGCATACATCATTTGGTTCTTCACTAATTCCTGAATTTTTGTAAATTTTGTAGATCTTACACTAGTACAAAAACCTAATACTCACAGAAAACTTTTGCACTGAAACAATTACCGCACGTAGAATTTTGATTTCTTTTCACTTCATCAGTCTTTTAAATATGAAGCAACATTGACTAGTGAATGAAACAACTCAGTTCACCTATCCAATAATGACACGGAAATATTTTAGTGAGAAAGCCCTTTTTGCTTTTTCCAACTATTACAACCTTAAAAAATATTCCATCTTGCATGTTATTAATAAGAATTACCTTCGGCAAAACTTTCTAATAAATTCATACAGGTGTAAATAAAGGCCAATCAGACCACAAAAATACATTTTCTTTTATCACTCTCTTAGGGATGCAAAAGAAAATTGTGGAACATTCTTAAGTCTATGTAAATGTCGTTCAATAAGAGTTAAGTCAAACATTAAATTTCGACTCTACACATTTATGGTCAGAGTAGGAAGCCAATGTCCCCTTATCTTCCGACCCAAACGACACCTCCTCTTCCTTTGTGTCCAAATTATGGTCCAATTAAGGGCATCCTAGTATCACCCATATCCAACCTTTTTATAATAACACCACAACAGCTAACTCACCAAGCCTTCTCAGAAAGTTGGGAAAAAATTTCATTGAATAAAACCCATTATGACTCAACAATTTATAGATGTAATGTCCATCCCGCGTGAAGGCCCTCCAAGTTGACAGCTCGTCGCTTTGCAAACTTCCAAGGGGCGGTAACCAAAAGTATGGGCAACAAAGCAACAGACTTGCACCAAATATTACCATCAGACATCAATTACTATGAGATTAATGCTAAAAGAATTGGAATAGATGCTGCTAGATCTGTTGGTTTGAAAGATTTTGAAGAATTTTATGAGTTTCAATTTATGGATTCATTTATGTGTGCTCGGGTATATACTTTTGTGTCTATAAATGCATGTGTATATAGATACTTATAGAATTCAAATATACTTGTATATGTGTGTCTAAGCAAGAGAGTTGTATGAACACCAGAACACATCACACTCGTATATCATTCCCCCAACCCCCCACCCAACACAAATGTATATATCAAATCTTCATCCACAACTATAAACACACACACTCATTCATACATCTACATATGCACAATTTTCTCTCTTTTGCTTTACCCAAAAAGACAGTGTGTGGAAACAAACAAAAATAACAAACAAACAAGAAAAACAAGCAGCAGCAGCTTATAACAAAACCTAGTTTAACTCTGACATTCATATCGTGCAGATCTAACAACATTTATCCATCTAATCTCATCTATCATCAATATCTCATAATCTTCCCAAAGACGCCTTTGACCCCCACTCACCCAGATTTTACCAGCTTCCTTTAATCAGATTCCGGTAAATAAAAACTCAAAAAGTGGGATTCCGGCACGACCAAGCCAAAAACCACCAAAGTAGACAGCAACACAAGAGCTAATCGGTGCAATTTCAGAAGACAAGTGAAAAACAGTAAATCCTAAAAGATTATGCAAATCAAATCTAACATCACAAAATTGAACCATAGAGAAAAGCAAGGCTACGGTAATCTCGTAGAAGAATACGCACCTTAAAATTGAAGAAAATAACCAAAAGGGTGCCGGAAAAACCACTCAAACCGCCCTACAATTTTGTAGGAATTTATCTGGTTAAAGATACATAAGGATAAATACAGAAAATAAAATTAAAAAATGGAAAAGGAGAATGGAATGCGAGGACTAATTTACAGTGGGATTTATAGTTAGGTTTGACAGCTTTACTCACTTGGCTGCTGGTATAGAAAAACACGCATAGTTTGGGGTAAAATAAAATTACCTCTAATGAGATATGATCGCTTATTTTTCTATTATGTGTTTCGAATATAATGTCTTATATGAGTATATCTAATAATTTCAGCTTTCAAATGCTCGGAATATGGCTCGGAGGATATTCATTGGCTAGGATAGAATTATTTATACTTTATAGTAGTGAGAGGGATTTGCATGAGAAAGATTATGAGACACGAGAATGGGATGAAAGATTGAAAGAGAGGTTGGATTTTGTCTCTTGATATATTCATGTGATAATAAACTATTTGTTATTATTCAAACATTGGAGATTGAATAAGAAGGTTTAATCACTTTAGGATTCCTCTTTACATGTAACCTATTAGACCAATGTTCATTTCACATGTACAGGTGACATCTAATGGTAAGCACAATGCAAAACATTTGATTTGCTAGTCAAGGATCTTGAGATCAAAACTCTCTAGGAAATTTTTTATTTCCTATTTTATAATGTGGGCAACGTATTAAAGTAATGCGATTATAATTGTCATTTGGTTATTATGATCTTATTATGTAGAATCCTAAGACTACTTTATTTGATACATGAACACTGAATAGATACAAAATATTATTCAAATTAGGGGATTATCGGCACTCTGCTTGAATAGTATATTAATACTCATTGGTTATGATTCTCAATATACTAAATCACAAAATAGTTTTCACTTATCCTCATGTGGGAAAAAAAACATTGATTTCATAAAGGAATAATTAAGGTATTTAGTTGAGAAAGACCACGAAACCAAAACCTCGTTTCTTTTGATGGATTTGTAGATTGTTTATCAAAGGTTCTCTATAAGCTGTAAAAAGCACTTCCGATTTTGGGAGAAACGGTGGAAGGTTCGGTGGAGCGGTTGTTTTAGGAGGTGGAGGTACGTGGCCGATGATGGGAAGCGCTAGGGCGGGGCTTGGAGGCAAATTATGTTGTTTTCTTGACAAGTGTTTGAGGATTTGAAAGATGAAACCAGAGCAAAACAAGTGTACAAAAGAGTTATTATTAGTTCCATGGTATACTTTTGATCTAGTTATATAGGTTAGTTTGAGAGAATAAATATACATACGGCCTTGACATGTTATAAAATTTGATGTAAAGGATATATTGATGGAATGAGCAATAGAGAGTGGGATATAGTTTTACACTTGGTATATATTCTTTGCAGTGATAATTACAAAAACTAATCATTAGGTTTGAGTTAATTAAAAAAAAAAGAAAAAAAAAACTAAAGATGTTTGAGAATTAGGAAAAACCATTGAGGTATGAGGGTCAGTGGCATTATAGTCTCTTGTGCTTTTAATATTAAACATATTTTAATTTATACGGTCATTTTGATTTTGTTTATGTGGAATGAAAATAACTACTCCTTCCTATTAAAAATAAAAGACATTCTAGGAAAATTACACATATTAAAGAATGTATTAAAATATCCAAAATGCCATTAATTAATCATAAATGTTGTTTTGGAAGAAAACAAATTTAGGCATTATTATTTGTAATGGTAATTTGGGAAAAACACTTTCTCATTAGTGTTGAAAACATTAAAATGTGCCTCCAAGGGCATAACTCAACTGGTAAAGGATCTGAGTGATGTGATGTTTGCTTCGCTGGCACTCGCAGCGTGGAGATTCGAATTTCCCTAGTCATTTTTTTATTGTGTGGTGGCTCAGTCTAAAGCGACTCAAAACCCTGTCTTGTTGAGGCATATCCCTCAATCTACGGGTGAGGCAGTGGGGACCATCAGAGATGAGGTTCATCATTTTGAAAATATCAAAATGTCATTCTTTTTTAAAAGAAAAAAAAAAGAAATTATGTGTCGAGACGATACTTACCGTAAATAGGAGGGAGTATAAGAAAGTAAAACTAACCATTGCCAAAATGCTACAATACCAGGGTACATGTGAGTGATGGTGTGTGCCCCGCGTAGCAGCTTATAAACATTTCTTTAAACAAAGCACTGTGCACAACTCAAATCCATGCAAATCTTTTCCTGTCACCTTAAGCAAAAATATGCAGACTTTTAAGCAATTTTTTTAAATAAAGTATTCTGCCTCAACCATTTTCTAAGGAAAACCAGAGTGGCATCACACTGTCACTCACATTCATTCACGTGGCAATAAATATATAAATGTATTTCATTAAAATATCACCCAATTCAACGCCAATTTAGCACGTCTTCCACTGCAAGGAGCGATATTTTTCACAAGTCAATGCGATTCTGGACATGTTAATTAATTAGGCATTTGCGATATCCTAATGTTTTTGTTGTGTGCATAATTTACTATGATTATTTGCTGAGAAGGGTTGCATGGTTCATTAATGGTTAAATCACTCAACTCTGTTTGTATATTTGTAGGTCAAGAATGGCTTCGTGACGAAAACAAAGGTTAAAGGTCGAAGAAGAAGCTTGAGCATTTTTGAAAGATTGAATGACATGATCATATGGATTTTGTTGCCTTTAGTTGAATGTATATAGTCTTTTTGTTGATTGATGGAACTGGATTATGAATTTGTAGTTGCTTTATCGAAAGGAAACTTCGCTACTGGTACTTTTTGTCGGATTTTGGCTATTGGTAACTTTAGTATTAATGGATTTTTGTTGGTGGGTGGAATTGGATTTCATATTTATTGATATGCAGCTTTGTATTAAGTTTTATATAAAAGGCGTCTGTTATGTTTGATATGTTAGACATCCGATTTGAACCGCTGTCTAAAATTGCTTCTAAAAACATTAAGACAGCAGTTTTGAGGTGATGTCTTTGATTAAACGACACCGGTTTAAAACTGATGTGAACAAAGCGATGTCTATTCATCAAAAGACAGCGGTTCCGAACGGTGTAAAAACATAAACTTTTAACATCAGGGTCTTAGAAAGTGGATATTTTATCTATAAGACAGCGATTTAACCGGTGTCTACTGGTGTCTTAAAGACACCGGTTTAAACCGCTGTCAAAAGTTTATACTTTTAACATCGGTGACTCTAACAGCGATTATTTTATTAATAGACACCGGTTTAAAAAACCGCTGTATATTGGCATTTTTGTAGTAGCCATGGTCTCAAAATATTTCCGGGTAAGCATATTTCTAGCTTTTCAAACAAATTGGGTTATCCTTCGAATTCTCCGATTTCATAAACACCACAAGTCTCCAATTCAACCATCCTTATCAACATTAGTGTCTGGACACCAAATAATAACTTTGAATTTTCCTACAACACGTGAGCAGGGGCGGACCCAGAATTTGTAATTGAGGGGGGGCAATTAGGATATCATGATATGGATGAATAAACGTGAGTACCCACATATGTTCAGACTCTAATGGGACGGTATGAGTAACTTTTTACGAAAAGGTTTAATTTTTTAATAGGATTTGAGATGAGTATGAGTGGTATTAATATCATACAGTTTTGGTAGAGATACTCCAACGCTAACAGTTAAAAAACGAATTATCATATATTTATATATATATAATATAATTATGTTTAAATACTTTATCTTTGTATAAAAAATTACATCAATATTCACATATAGTTAAATATTTCAAAATACACTAAATTCTAATAGAGATGTATACTCCACAATTTTAAATATTATGATATATATCAAGGATCGCACAATAGTTTATTCAAACTTAAAGGTAATAGTCATGGCTTTTACGATTTACAACGCAATTTATTGTAATAATTTGATTTGGGACAAAAACACTAAAACATTTACTTATACACACATATATATATATATATACATATACATATACATAATAATAGTAGAATGAAAAAGTTTGGAAGGGGTACAGGGTCCCCCTTGGTCATAAGCTAGTTCTGCCACTGCACGTGAAATCCTAAAAATATTGTGATTACGATATTGGGAAGGGATCTAGACGGCAGAATTTCAATTTTAGTCATATAACTATGTCGTAAACACTACAGTCATAACCGTGTGATATCAAATATTCCCCGAATTAACTGATATTTATATATTAGCCTAAAACACTAAAACTTATGAAAAACTAAGTTTAATTAGAAGTTAGTATTTTATTTTGCCACTCCTCTAAATTAGTGGACGGAAATGCAATTAGATATAAATTAGTGGACCAAACATGCAATATAGCCAATATATTTGATTTTATTTTAGAAATGAATTCAGACGTTCAATTTGATTTTATTTATGGGGAATGAAAATAATTATAAGAAAATAAAACTAAAATTGCCAAAAAGCTACTTATAACACCTGAGCTTTGTTCTAAAAGACCCCGCCTAGCTCCGATTAGACCCCGCCTAGGCGCTAGGCTCTCCTTGTCTGCCTACGTTAGTTTTCCAATTAGATCCCGCCTAATCCCGCTCAGGTCCCGCCTAGGCGCTAGGCCCCAGTCTACCGCCCGGCTAGCGCCTAGCGATTTTTAGAACACTGCACCTGAGTGATGTTGTGTGCCCGCGAAGCAGCTTATAAACAGTTCTTTAAACAAAGCATTGTGCACTACTCAAATCTATGTAAATCTTTTCCTTTCACCTTAAGCAAAAATTTGTCAATGCATTTCTGGAGACTAGTAAAAAAATATGTGCCTTGCGTATCCATGTGACTTTAAACTAATAATATTATTGTGTAATTATTTTATTGATTGGTTTTAAATATTATAAAGCGATTTATATAAAATATAAGATTACGACAATTTTATTATCATTGAAATGACACCCAATTCAAGGCCAATTTAGAGGTATCATCCGCGGCAAGGAATGATATTTTTCCAATGTTGTGCCCGCTCACTAGACGGCAGATTGGGGCCTAGCGCCTAAGCTCTGCGGGATTAGACATGCGAGCCTAATCGGAAAAAAAAATCGTAAGTGGACAAAAAGACCTAGCGCCTAGGCAGAAATTAATCGGGACTAAACGGAGACTTTTACAACATAGTATTTTTAAGAATTCAACTATTTTTGACGTCCAATTTGGATGCGTCTGGCATGGGCTCCTGTATCTGTGCATTGGCGTGGCAACATTAATAAGATTAGTTATCTGTACCAAAGTTTAATTACGAGATCCAAGTATATAGATTAATTAATTCCATTTTTTTTTTTTTTTTGATAACTCGAACCAGGCTTACGCTGATTATGCCGAGACAACAGCCGGCTCCTCATTCTTTGCCGCCAAGGTAAACCGCGGGATGTGCACTCACCGACCGGTGTTACGACGGTCTCTGGACGTACAACCGTGATCCTCCCGGAGTAAAGAGAACAATTATGTTCGACCCCAATCTACTAATAACGATCTCTCCCGAATCGGACCCACACGGATGCTATTCAGTATGAGTTCCCACCAAATCTTCACCAGCTCGCATATGCCCCGGGGAGCAATTTGATGGAGCAAGGCTAAGAACCCATGACCTCCACCCCACAAACAATTTGATGGAGCAGAGATTTGAACCCCTCACCTCCACCCCACAATTCGCTTGTCGTGCGTGGCGCAGGTGAAATTAAGCCACCTGTTTCCATTTTATATACTTGCCTATACGTTCACCTCCGCAATCCATAAATTGATATACGCACTCCACTTTGGTCTCAATCCCCATTAGTTTGTCTTCAATATATTTCCTTAATTAATTAATTTAATTCTATATTCCGCAATTCACGTGTATAATAAAATTAAATGATGAGCTGTCAACAGCGACGAATTAATTAATTATCTGATCTACCATTAACTTAATCTTAACACATTTGTTTGAATTTTTTTTTATTGTGATTGATTTTGTGCCTATAAATATATCGGACCCCCCCCCCCTGGGTGCAAAACTATCTAGCAAACCAAAATGTTGTCTTTACAGTTCCCAGTTCCTCGAACAATCAACATCAGTTTTTCTTCCCATCACGGGAAGAAACCTCGCACGGGCCCAAACAAAAATATTATGCCAAATAATTCTGCAGAGTCTTGCAATACTCTAATTAATTCGTCTCTTTTAAAGTTCCGTTTGGCAGGTGTACCAAAATGTGCTACTTCCGAAACTGAAATTGAGTTGCCCGAAGGGCTAGTACCAGAACTGATGCCCAAACATGTTGCTATAATTATGGACGGAAATAGAAGGTGGGCTGAAAAACGAGGGTTACCAGTACAACTTGGTCACCGAGCTGGAGGACGAGTCATAAAACAACTTGCTAGAAATTGTAGGAAACATGGAGTACAAGTTCTCACTTTGTTTTTACCTTTTCCACTGGCCCGGTTCGCCCAAAGGTATGTTTACAAGAATATTGTGGAACATGAGATCTGATCTCACGGTACATATCCATATGTAACTTTTTAGTCAGTCCTATTTTAATTAATGTATATATCTATATATAATGGGAGACGAAAACAAAATTTATTCAATCAAAGTGGAACGAGTTGATGATGGGGATGGGTATTTGGTTGCAATGGATTGAAATAACAAGGGTAAATTGGTAAAACTACAAAAGGCGCAACTTTTTGAAACATCATCAGATTTTCTATTAGTGATTATTGTAAATGTCATCAATTTTGTGATGGCGTGGAACTTTTTATTGACATAATTTTAATGACCAGGATGAAGTGGATTTTTTGATGAATTTCTTTGAAGAGGTTGTGCAGTCAGATATCGAGGAGCTAATACAGTAAGCGTTTCTTATTAACTTGTTCAATTTTGTACGCAAAAAAGGGCATTTTGTAATTTTAAAAGATAACTGAGTTTTTTTTTTTTTGTAATTAGGCTAAACTTGAGAGGTAGTTTTTATAATTAACTCTTGTTCCACCTGAAGAGAGGGTAATCGTCTATCTATTTTGGGAAATATAAGCGGACTTCCGAGTCTCTCCAAAGACTTTTATATTCAAGCCAAGAGCGTTCCAAGGCCAACAAAGGATTGCACATGGTGTCAGCTTTGAACTACAGTGGTCGATACGACATAACTGAAGCGACCAAGAAAATCGCAGCCAAAGTGAAAGACGGGGTTTTGCAAGTGGAAGACATAAACGACACTGTATTCGAGCAGCATCTGGAAACAAATGGACTACTCGCATTTCCCAGCCCCGACTTGCTGATAAGAACAAGTGGTGAATTGAGAGTCAGCAATTTCATCTTTGTGGCGGTTAGCCTTTACCGGGCCGATGTTTATCGACAAACTGTTTCCCGACTTTGATGACACGGATCTGGCCGAGGCTCTAACCGCATTCCAAAGACAAAAGACGTTATGGTGGTGGACAGTACAAGTACTAGAGATCATATGTGTAATGTGTGTTACGTTTCGGTTTAATGTGTGTTTGTTTAATTTTCAGAGTGGAATGGTGATAAAATTCATGTGTTTGTGTGTGTTTTGTTTCAGAGTTAAATGACAATTAAAAAAAATCATGTGTGGTTTGGATAGATTGAGATTTTCACGTTCTCTGTTCCACTTTCTATTTAATTGCATCGGATGAATAACATGCATGGGTACAATGTGAAAGATGATGTCATAATTGTAAATGTGTCATTCATCCCGGTTTGGATACCTACAAATGCTTAAGGTAATAGCCTGTTGAATCCAACGTATGGTTTACAACAGGAAAGCCTTCACAATGGCTATTACAATCAAAACTGGAAAATATCGAATCTAAATTATTACTGATTTTGAAAAATCTCCAGAAAAAAAAGAAAGTTGCTACTTAATTTGGGAATTATGAAACTGAACAAGAGCCGAGTCGAGAAAGAATATCTTTCCGCAAGACAATTACGCCCCGGCTAGTGCTTACGGTTCGACGTATTTTCCCCAAAGATAAAATAGTTTCGTCTTCTTTGTAGTAACATCACTAATTACACATACCTTCAAACTAAATTGTGTTGAAGACTAGTTGCTGGACTTATAATGCAGAATGCTTTAGAGATAAAACAAGGTAGTGGGCATTAATCATATATAACAACCCATATGTTACATCCTGTTACTGCATAGCAGACTAGTGGGCTAACTTCAGGTGACCACTAATGCAGGAGTTCCTAACTCCAACAGTCACACGAATCTGGACACTTGCATTGTCCAGATTCATAGGGCTTCAATAGTCCAACAACCACTTGAATTTGGGCCAAACCCACTTTTGAGTGGCAAAACTATAATGGACCCATGCCCAAAGTGTCGGGTTGGACCAAGCCCTGGCCCTGGTCCTGGCCTAGGCTGGGTGGATGCACGCGCATGTGGACCATTTGTGATTATCCACTTGTGTTATAGTATATCCAACTAATAACATCTTCCAGTAAATATACTAGGATAAACAATAATTTATTTTTTATGTGGGATAAGGATAAAGCCTTTCATATCCCTTTATATAATGCTCATTCGTGTTGTTAACTTCGTGTATTAATTTCTCGCTCATCAAAATTCGATTTTGAGAAATAAAAAATACTACAAATATCTACTCGAAACGTAGATTAACAATATGTAATTTAATTCTTTTAGAATTAATTATTTAGCCACCAAAAAATTGGTCAAAATCGGATCAATACCCACTTTATCAAAACCAAATTTTCAATTGTAGTCACGTTATAACACTTTATTGATTGTTTGGAAACACCTCGATCTCTAGCTTCATCTTGATAATATATATAGTATTTTCCAAGTTAGAACAAATTAAAGGCGAATCACTCAATTTGCTCGATACGTGAGACCAAATTTGGAGCGTTGTTCTATTTTTTAAACAACCTAGCTTTAACTAAGTTTTAGTTTAATTTATATTAAAGTTATTGTTGGAGAGGGAATATAGGTAATTTTATTTTGATATTAGTTAAATGAGAGAGTTAAGGTATGTATAGATGTGCTTTCAAATGCAATTTCCCACTTTTCAACTATTCCAAAAAATGAGTTTATGTTTGTTTATGAAATTATCAATAGAAATAATGTCATTTTCAGTTTTTATTTTTTTATGAAAATGTTCTTTTGAAAACACAACCAGATAATTTTTCATCATAATCACGCAAATCTATGTGAAAATACCTACAATCACGCAAATATATGTCAAGAATACATTCAAAAACTATAACCAAACATATTTTATTTCTAAAAAGAAATTCATACAACACATTGAACTACATAAGTAACAAATACACATTGTCTAAGCAATACATGATTTGTCCTCAATAAGCAATACAATTGACATAAAAAGCAACAAAATTACATATACATACAAGACAGGTGACTTATTTAAATTAACACATTTGCACTCATCTTATATTATCAATATTGTCTACCTAAATAAGAAATAAAGTTGACAAAAAAAAACAATAGAATTACATATATATATAAAGACAAATGACCTATTTAAATCAGCACATTTACACATAACTTAGCAACATCGCCTGCTTAAAAAAGCAACGTATTTGTCCTCAATAAGCAACATATTTAACATAAAAAAGCAACAAACATGTTGCTATATGTATGTTTGTTGCTATATTTAACACAAATTCAACACATTCAACTCGTGGAAATGGCTCCAAAAAATACCCAAAATTTTATTATTGTTTTCTATATCTACTTTGGTGAAATGAGACTTGTTTGTATGCAAATGCGTGACAAAGAAATTGAAGGAAACTCATTCTTCCCATTCGTAGAGCTTACGGAAGAGAGCTTCCAAAATGCCAATTTTTGTGAGTTTTTCTTGTTTGTTGGTGAAATGAGTGGAGGTGTTTGGTTATATATATGGTAAGAAGAGGTGTCAAGAAATGGGCCAACTAGGCCTTGATTGGTTGGGCTAAATTCATAACAAAATTTTATGTTAAAATGGACTTAAAATTGGGCTTGAATAAATGATTAAATAATGGCTTGGTTCTGGGCTTAAGAAAATGCGCTAACTTTGTTGAGTAAATTGGATAGGAATTGGTGTTTAAAATGAGTCGTGATAAGTGGTTAGAAATGGTTAGAAATATGAGTTAAATGGGCTAAGAAAGTGGGCTTGGAAGTAAACTAGTTTGTGGACTTAAAATGAGCTAGAAAATGATTCTAATAGACTTAAGAAGTTATCACTAATTTTCAGTTTAGTCTCACTTAAACTTTATATAATTAACTTTAACTCGAATAAAACTAAAAAATAAAATACAAATGAAGACTTAATTCCAAGATCAATGGCTTAATTTTAAGAATCGTTACTTAATACTAGCTAACTCTCAAATAGAACCTAGCTAATGTAATTAACTTAATTCTAATAACTCCACGAATGTCAATCTAAGCTTAGGTCTAAACGAACTTATGTTAATAACATGAAATTAATATATTTAAAATAATTATTCTCAAAAAAAATATTTAAAACAATTAAAGAACAAAAATTTTATACTACATGAAATTATCAAATTAGTATAATGATTACGACAAAAATAACAGCGAAGATATTATTGAATTTATATTAATTACTAACACATAGTCCAAGAAACTAAGAAAAGTAATAATACCATAATAAATTAAGTTACATACTTAATTTAATCAAGACATTTTAATTAAAAAAACTAAACTCAGCCGTAGGAACATAGATCTCGTAAAAAAATATATTTACTTCCAACTATTAATATCTAGATAATTAGAGTGTTATTCAAATACGGAGCCTGCCTGTGTTTTTTACAATTTTACTAGTAACTTCAATAGGATATTTGGTTAATTTCTACCTCAAAATCATGAAGAATAATGAATTAATAAATGTTATAAGCTATATGGTTCTGTAGATATATACTCTAAAATTTCACCTATATTCCATATTGCAGCAACTAGTTTCATGGATTAATTTCATGCAAATAAAATATAAAAAAATGAAGGAAAAAAAAAGTTTGAATCAGTTAACTCTTTATTCCATCAATCAATGTAGAAAATGCTTTATTCTTGCTCTTTTTAAGAAAGATGGTCATAAGCAAAAACACAGTTCCCAATTCCTTCAAACAGACAGACAGTCCTCTCTCTTTTCAGCCTCTTGTAACTGTTGCTGTTTTCCCTTCTATCTTCTTTAACACATTTTTTTCTCTTTATGGCAAAAAGTTCAGAGTTGAGATAAATCTCTAACTGATTATACTATTTCATGAGCAAGAAATAATGTAATTAAGAACAGAAAAAAATAAAATTTAATTTATACATTTTTAAGCTGTAATCTATCGGCTTAATCAATTGCAAATTAATTTGGTCCTGTCACTATAGGGGCTAACAATTTTGATCCTATAAATATTTTAGGTAGTAATATGTTTTGATGTTTTGCAATTTTGATCATATAAACTCTAATTTGTGCAATTATGGTAATACAAGTTCTAATTTTGTGCGATTTTGATCTCAACTAGCTATTTTAATATTTCATTTGTCCCCAAAATACCCTTCTCTTTTAGCCAAAATACCTAATATACCTATTACCGTTAAAAAAGTTACAGAAATTACTATTTAATTTTAACTAAAGAGTAAAATCGTCAAAAACTGAAAATGCCACATCAATAAGTTACAAGATAAAGATTGACAACCCCTAAAAATCGGAGAACTAAAATTGCAATTAAGCAAGATATAGTCTATACTTTTTCAACATCATTTTACTTAAGCGGATAGTCTTACATTAAAAAAAAAGTAGGACTTCTTATTTTAGAAAATAAAATCTTAATTTGAAACTTTACCAAAGAAAAAAGGAAAAATGTGAGAAGTGAGGAGTTAGTGATGTTCAAATATTTTCCCCCAAGTGCCCTTACATATATTGCATATTGTATGTGCCAAATGTTTGGGGAGTTACTTTCCATATATAAAAGATGAGAAGCACTCTAATTAATTAACTTCATACTCATCAATCCACCTTTATCCCTTTCAAGATAAAGCTATAGAGACAACTTAGCTTTGCCTCACATGCCTCTCACTTTTTACACTTCAATTTTATTTTCCTAAAACTTTAGCCCACAAAACCAACAACCACAAGAAAGGTATACAAACTCAAATTCTTGCCTTCATCACATCCTTATTAAACCCCCACATAACCCAAATGATATCTTTAAACCTCAACTCCACACTCCCCCATTCATAAAATCTTCACACACACACACACACACACACTAATTTACACCAAGTAAAAAAAAACTTCAAAAAAAAAATGAGAAGTGGAGGTTACACCCTTCACCAATCCCTAACAATAGAAGCAGCTTCAATTGTTAAGCAAGCATTAAGCCTAGCAAGAAGAAGAGGCCATGCACAAGTCACACCTCTTCATGTTGCAACTTCTATGCTTTCTTCTCCAAATGCTTTGCTCAAAAGGGCTTGTCTTAAAACCCATTCTCATCCTCTCCAATGCAAAGCCCTTGAGCTTTGCTTCAATGTGGCCCTAAACCGCCTCCCAACGTCGGCCTCTAGCCCGCTTCTCGGCCCACATTCCCATCTCCCTTCCCTCTCCAACGCCCTAGTAGCGGCCTTCAAACGGGCCCAGGCCCACCAGCGCCGCGGGTCGGTTGAAAACCAGCAGCAGCCCATTTTAGCCCTCAAGGTTGAGATTGAGCAGCTAGTGATCTCAATTCTTGATGACCCTAGTGTTAGTCGAGTTATGAGAGAAGCCGGTTTCTCTAGCGCTCAAGTCAAAATCAATGTTGACCAAACCATTATTATTAGTAGTACTACTAATAATGTTGTTGTGTCTCAATCCAATGTGGTCCCAACAACAAATTTGAGCCAATTTAGATTTTCATACAAAAATATGAATCGTGTTGACAATGATGTGATGAGCGTTTTGGAAGCTATGACGAACAATAAAACGAAAAACGCCGTCATTGTGAGCGATAGCGTCGCGAGTAGTGAGAGTTTAGTTAGAGGCGTGATCGAGAAGTTCGACAACAAGGACGTTCCGAGCGATATGAGGTTCGTGCAGTTCATAAGCGTGCCGCTTTTCAGTCTTCGGAATATTTCTAAAGGTGAATTTGAAGTAAAACTTGGAGAGCTTAGGTCTTTGGTGAAGTCCCATGTGAATAGAGGTGGAGTAGTGTTGTATTTGGGGGATCTTGATTGGGTTTCTGATTTTTGGTCAAAGTACGGAGAAAAAAGCGATGTTTATAACAAGTACTATTGCCCCGTGGAGTATATGATAATGGAGCTAAGTAGATTATTATTGTGCGATAATAAAAGGCTGTGGCTAATGGGAATCGCGACATTTCAGACTTATGCAAGGTGCAAAATTGGAAGGCCTTCTTTAGAGACTCTTTGGAGTCTTTATCCTGTTAACATAATACCCGTTGCCGACTTGGGTCTTAGTCTTAGCCTTGATCACAATAGGTAAAATTTTCGATTAAATTTGAAATTTAGTTATCATTTTATGAAATTTTATGAGTAATTTACAATTTTATTTGTTATGTGCGTCTCCAGAGACATGCGGGATCAAGTGAAGAAGGAGCCGGTTGATGATTCTGATTCTACTAATTACTGGCTATTGCAAAAAGGGAAAATCAAGCAGCACCTTATTTGTTGTTCCGATTGTTCGGAGAATTTCAAGAAAGAAGCTCAAGGTGTGATTATGAGTACTAAACAGGAGTTTATTACTAGTACTTCCACCTCGAGACTTCCATCTTGGCTCCAAAAGTACAAAGATGAGAGTAGAAAACAAATCATCAATGTTGATCAGGTTAGATATAATATTATTTTAATTTCGTACAAATGGTGTCCTAAAAAATATTCCGCTTTGAAATTTATGTAATTAATGCGGAATGGCGTATATTTGCAGGAATGTGACGACACAATTACAGATCTTTGCAAGAAATGGAACTCGATCTGCGGTTCCATTCACGCTAAAGGTGGTGGAAAAATCTTGAATATTTTGTCCACGTCATCATCTCCATCTTCATCCACGTCGAATAATGGCAATCATCACCACAAACACAAGCTCGACCAAAGCATTGTTGATTGGCCGGTGATATTCGAACCGAGTCGATACGATAATGATCAGGGCGAACCGGCCGAGAAGCCTGATCTTCTATCAAACCCTAATTCGAGTCCTAATTCGGCTTCATCTAGCGAAGCGAGTGATGATCACGAGTTTATGGAGATCTCTGAGCTCAATTCGGATAACATGAATATCCTTTGCAACGCATTGGAAAAGAAAGTACCATGGCAGGGATGCATAATTCCCGAAATTGTGAGCACAATCCTCAAATGCAGGTCGGGAATGAAAAACAAGAGCATTAATATTAATAGACAAGAAAGCTGGCTAGTTTTCTTGGGTGATGATTGTGATGGCAAAGAGAGTATTGCTAGGGAGCTTGCTAAGGCCGTGTTTGGCTCATACGATAACTTTACGGAAATTGGGATTAGTAGGTTCTCAGATTATTCGAGTGATCAAGAAGAAATCAGTAATAGTACTAGTAAGAAGAGGGCAAGAATTGAGCGTGGTGGAAATATTTACGACCGATTTGTGGACGATGTTCGATGTAATCCGAGCCGTGTGTTTTACGTGGACGATGCTGATCAGCTTGATTATGGTTCTGTGAAAGGGTTTAGGAGAGCTATGAAAGATGGAAATGTTGCAGTTTGTGGTGGTGATCAGCTTGTTTTTATGAAAGATGCTATTGTCATTTTCAGCTGTGAAAAAAACTTCAAATGTGGGGAAAATGGGAAAGAAGAAGAAAACAGTGATGAATTGAGGGAACAGAAAAAATGTGGACTGTTGGATTTGAATATTGCAACAGGAGATGGTAATATTGATGATGATGAAAATGGGATTTTGGATTTGGTTGATCAGAAAGTAGTATTCAAAATTCAGGTCTTGTAAATTAAATGTCATGTAGTTTAGTTATTTCTTCCTTTTTTGTTTTTTTGTTTTTGGTTGTATTTGTTTTTACCACTTAAGTAGAGTAGCTGATCTTTCAAATTGGGGTGAGGGAAAGAAAGTAGTGTTAATTAATGAAGTATTTTATTTTGTTAGTGCTATGAGACGCGCGTATTACACTTCATGCATCAATTTGCAAGCTATGGATTTTGTTATTTACTTTTCATTTCTTTACTTTGTTCAGTATAAAAAAGAGTAGCTAGCAGTCTAGCACTATTGCTTTCCTGAAATGAAGATATTCCTGGAAAATTATTTTCTCAATTAAATTAATAATGTGAAGGGTTAATAATTAAAAAAAAAAAACTATCCCTGTGATTAATTTAGCTTAATTGGAAGAAAAAACAATTATTTTCCAACATCGCAAATGCATATATCCTTAACATTTATTTCTATTATGCAATGACACTCATACGAGGAAAATATTATTTAGATAAATACAAACTTCAAAGGGTATTTGTAACACTACATTAAGGGTTTTTTTTTTTTTTTTTGAGAAGATAACTGGAGTTTATTTTTTGTTTAAAAAAAAGGAATGTTTTTTTGTTTAATTATAAGCTAGGCCTCAGGTAGTTATTACAATTACCCTTAATATGAAATAACCAGTTATTAAGGATGAAACTATTACAAATCATAAAATATTTGTATCTTATTAATTTTCAAGTAAATCTTGGTGATGCCTGTAACGCCCCAGTTTTTAAATATTCAAGTAATTAAATAAAAGAGCTATAAAAGACATTTTATAAAACAAGGCCTATATTTAAAATTTTCATCAAAATAAATAGAAGCATTTTTACCAATATAAAATATTTATCCTTCCAAAAATAAAACACTAATTATCAACAATATTTCAATACCATTGACAATAATAATTTTTTTCTTAAAAATCAAAATAAACTAAAATATATTGTTTCGCATCCACCGCCTCCAATCCTCGCTCGGGCTCCTCAACCTGAAAAGTTATGAAAATGATAGGGTGAGCTTTCACTTGCTCAGTAGGGATCAATTTGTCATTATATAATATAACATACAAAATAATGTAACATGTAATTTCCCTCTAAAATTTTCCTCTGTAAATTTTTTCCTCTGACTGGCCAGTTAACAAATTAGCACGGCGGGCTTAACCCGAAGATCAACTTCGATCCTGGATCTATTTACGGTCCCTGACTAGTTCTTCTACATATCATATATAAATGAAAATACTCACATGAAACATTATATAAAGACAAGAATTAAAATCCCTACCTCAACTTATTTTTGTTAATCAGCGTAGTAACTAAAACTTTTATTCTAATCCTCTTGATTCTCGATTCTTGAATCTGATTTGTAGAGAAATGGGGTGAAGTTTGTAAAGGAAAATTTTCAATTTATAGAGCTAAATTCAGGAATTAATGATTGAGAATTAAGTTCTTACATTAAAAATTATAATCCTTCACCTTTCATCTTCTTTTTATTAAGTTTGAGTCCTTCTAAATTCATAACTGAAATTTCATTAAAAGTGGCTAATTAAAAATATAATTTTCTGATTAATAAAATTACAATTCATATAATAATAATTGAAAAATATGAGATATTACAATGTCAAACTAAACCCCCTGATTTGGAAGGAAATTAAGGAGAAAATAATTAATATTGAGGACTTCAAGCGGTAGTGTGGGAGGCCGAAACTCGGTAGAAACCTGCAGCTGAATAGAGGGGAGTCCAACATGGAGCAATTGCTTGGGGGACGACTCTTTGTGTGCGGTAGTTGAGGATATTGGGACCTGAGAGCCATTGTGTATTTCTCGTGTTTTATATGGGGGCAATTCTTGAGGGGCCGAGGCTATTTACCTCATGAGTACTAATGTGAGAATATGAAACATCGGTATAAAAAAAATTAAGGATTATAATATTTTGTTATGATATTTTGTTGTCAGATTATTATGGTAAATATAACATTTCTTCTAAGGTTAGCTAGGAAGAGGAAAAAGTTGAGGGTCCATAGTTCCACTTGGAAGGGTGATAATAATTTTGGGAAAACATTTAAGGTTTGGTGGAATAATTTGTTTTCCATGTCCAAATTCTGAGAAGTGTAATTATTAAGGTGGATCTGCTAGCTTAAAGATGATATCAATATTGAAATAAGTGCTGGAATCCCATCTTTGAATGAACCACAAAGAATAATAAAGAGGTTCTTTACTTTGGAGTCAATGAAAGAAGAGAACATTAACCCCAATAACATTGAGATTGGAACCAACAAAGAGATATGTTAGTTCAAATGATGAGGCTTATGAAAAATCTATACTTTGGGAAAAACTTAATGCAGCTTAAAAACATAAAAGCATGATTGGGCCCTGAAACTCTTTTCATTTTTTGTTTTCTTTCTTTTCATTTTTTTCTTTTGGGGGTGGGGTGGGGTGTTGGAACTCACCAAATTCAAATAAGAAGCATAATCCAAATAATATATTTATATATTCCTTGTGCTTAGGGTTGTAAAAGAATCGAATCGAATCTTCACTGTATTCGATTCGAATTCGACTAATATTCGGATATTCGTATTCGTATTCGTTTATTATTCGAATTGAAAAATATATTCGTATTCGATTCGACCAATATATTCGAATATACTCGATTCGATTCGAATATTCGTATTCGAATTTTTTAAATTATTTTATATAGTTTTTTCTTTAAATTGTGACTATTTTATAATATAAAATTAAAATCAAATAATAAAAAACTTATCAAATAAGTACTAGTTGGTAATAAATTAAATTAACATAGGAATTATGAAATATATATACATATATATATAATATCAATACTAATATATATGTATTTATTAGTAATATATAATATAAATATATATTATTCGATCGAATCGAATATTGTGTTATTCAATTGAATTCAAAATAATACGAATCAAAAAATATATTCTTATTTGAATTCTTATTCGAATTTGTCGAATTCGAATCATGATATTCGAATTCGAATCGCGAATCGAATAAAGAATATTTGATTCTTTTACATCCCTACTTGTGCTTTAATTTTTTTATATTTTTAGGGGAAAGCGAAAATGGGATGTTGTGGGACAGGAAGGAATGAGTTTCGAACATGGGTCTTCTCATTCAGTAACACGCTCTTGACCCATACGAGCTACATCTGAATCCCCTTGTGCTTTAAATTCCGAATTGCCTAAACTAATAATAATAATAATTTTTTTTAATCTTTTTAAAATTTAACCGATCTATTTAGAAAGTAATAATGTGACACTATTAGTTAGCAAAAAAAAATTAAAAATAAATGTATAATACATTATTAAAATATTTATTTTTCCGTTTTCATTTAAAATTTTATCTCAGATCAAACTAGACTAATAACATGCAATTAGTCCCTCGTTATTATTATTCTTTTTAATTTCAAGTCACCTAGCTAGCTAGGTGATCATTCAGATAATTATTAAGCTTTTAAATATCGGATCGGATCTTCTATTTCAAGATGATGTTTCATCTCCTATTCTACCGCACGGATGGTTGTCACGTGTATAGAAGTTACCATATTAATTTTGGAGCATAAATCATGCCTAAATTGTGGGGTTTTAATATGGTAACTTCTATACACGTGACAATCATCCGTGCGGTGAATAGGAGATGAAACACCATCTTGGAATAGAAAATCCCATCAGTTTAAATATATGCCTGTGTTAAGTGTGGACAAATATCATTATCAGTCTTTTCAGTATCATATGAAGTTGCCATTTCATGACATTCTTAACAAATGTAAATCTCTCTCTCCAACCCTAACTTTCAGGAATAAAATGCCCTTTAAGAATGTTTTCAAATTGTTGGTGCTTGTATTACTCAAAAAAAAAAAAAATTGTTGGTGCTTGTCTTTGTCATCACCTCGAGCTTTGCTCCCATTATCGGATTAATGATAAGAAGATAAACTCATTAACGAGCTGTTATTACCATATCTCTCTATTGAGTAGATATATAATTTTATTTTTCATAAAAAAATGTTAATTAGATGCTACCTAATTTGTGTCACCCAACTCTCTTGTGAAAATTATGAAAATAAAATATTTAAAAACAAACTATCTATTAATAATATGGAGTGGCAGACCCTTTCCAATATTTCTCAAGACAAACTATGTAGAAGTTTATTAATATTATGGAAATAAAAGATTTAAAAAAAAATTCATAATAGATTGCCAGATTTAGTAAAATGACCTTTCTGGTTCCAGTCCAATTTTCTTGTAGTGGTATTTACTTATAATTATGTACGTACGGCACACCCTCTTAGAGCTTACTACTTACTTCTATAAAGGCGCATGTGAAGATAAGTGTGTAATATATCTTTTCTCTAATTAATATCAACAATATTAATCAATGATTGAATTAGCATCTCTTTGTGCATATGATTAAATTATTATGAGAGTAGCCGTTCAAACGAAAAAGCAAAATCTCCACACAAAATCTATAAATCATCTATTGAAAATCCCAAAGGGGGGAAGAAGGAAAGGAAAAAGCAAAAGGGGCACTAAATGTGTCTTTCTAAGGTTTAATCTTTCCTTAAAGTAACCATTATGTACATACTTTTATAAGGCAGTGCAACTTTTCTGATCATTCTTCACAGTACATATTAGCCAAGACAAGCTTCTACACTTCTAACTTTTCCTTAGTACTATATTATATAATGTGTTATACATAAACAGGCTTAATTAATAATTAGTTGTAAAATTGGTACCGTGTTTACAGAGGTTAGCAATTTTGGTCCTGTAAATAGGTAACAATTTTGATCCAGTAAAATTTTTATTATGTACAATTTCAATCCCATAAGTTATAACTTGTATAATTTTGTTCTTAAAGTTCTTATTTTGTTCTATTTTGGTCTCAACTTCATGTTTTATATTTTATATGTTCTCATATAGTGTATAATACCATTATTTTTTAGCTGCAACATCCAAATACATGTGACCGTCAAAAGTTACGAACTAAAATTGATGTTTTGACTAAAAGGTAGAACACATCAAAAAATTACAGGACAAAGATTGATAACCTCTCAGAGTTACATGACTAATTAAATTTGCAAATAAGCTTGTATATACTTATATATATATATAGGTAATACTTTTGTGTGTGTGACAAAAGGGTTGGCATGGAGACAAAGTTTCCACACATTGGTCTTTTGCAGTCTTTCTTTAGGAAAAAGAAAAGGTAGAAATATTGGCTCTTTTAAATATGGTCACCATCTAATGCTTATTACATAAAGTTATTTTCTTTTCCTTTTTATTGCTAAGTGATTTTTGCATGAAAGTAAGGGAATTGCCTCGGATCTATAACTCGTTCCATCAATTACCACATTATGGTTGAATATGAATCTCTCTCTCTCTCTCTCTCTCTCTCTCTCTCTCTCTCTCTCTCTCTCTCTCTCTCTCTCTCTCTCACACACACACACACACACAGTGGGACAATTAATGATGAATGCCTTGGATCCCACAAATCAAATCATCATATTCACATTATTGCTATGGATTTTATAGGATAAAAGTTTAAAGAGAAGGAGAGAGAGAGAGAATCGATCTTGTACCTCATCTTGGCCATGACTCAGTCAAAAAAGAGGATTGAAATTGCATAAAAAGTAACAAGAATGTTTTTTTTTTCTTTGTGGGATTTTGGATATATAGTTTGATGATGGTGTTCCCAATGATTGTTTGGTCGTTTTTGTTCAGCAGGAAGGAGAGAGAGAGATGCATGTGCAGCCCATGACCATTATCTCATGCCAAAAAATAAAATAAAAAATATTTATACAACTATGGATGGTGTAATGAGTCGATTTGAGTCGAACATAGTAATTTTCACACGTGTTTGAATTTTAATCGAGCTTCAAGAATTGTGTTTGATCTTGGTTTGATTAGTAATTGAATCGAGGTCGAACAGGACTTTAGCCGAGTCGAACATTACACATATTTTATTCTTTTTTTTGCTAATCGAGTAGAGCTCGAGCCGAGCTTAACATTTTATCGAACGGAAAAATGTGTTTAAGTTTGGTTCGTTAGGTTAACGAACCAAACTCAAACGAACTTTTAATGATCAATCTTGAACCGGGTCAAGTAGTTTGGTTCGTATTTCAGCCCTATAAATTACTCGACTAGTGGGTTTACAAAAAGGAAAGGAAAAATGAAAAATAGATAAAGATCTAACTAAGGACGTTTTCAGGAGGAAAAGGAAAAAGGATAATAATTTATGGTTTTTGGTTGAGCAGCAGGGCATAACTAAAGCTGTCAATTCGCCTCGACAAGCACGGTATTTTTATCGGGTTGAGATGTAATTTTTTAGGCCTGAAAAAAATTGGATGTATTGGTTCGGCCCATTAGACCCAAAAATTCGGTTCTGTCCGGTTGATCCAAATTTTACAGTGTAAGTTTATAAACTGGGCTCCAAAATTAACAACCCGATTGCTATTGACCCGGCCCAATCTTTACTCTTGGGCCGGCCTGGTGTTTTCAACTCTTAACAGCTCTAGGCAGAATCCATGTATTGTTGTTGGGAAAAAGTTAATCACTAGTCTTATATGCTAAATATTTTAAGTTTAGTCCTCCAAAAGTTATATTATCATTAATCTTACCAACCATTAATATGTAGTGTAATTTGGTATCATGATTCTGTCTGCCAACCATTAATATTGAACAATTACTTTACGGTAAATGATGATAAATACATAATTGGAACAATTATATCATACCACCAGCCAATTATTGAGCAATTAGTTCATGGGTCAAATTTTCTAAATGTATTGCACTGTACTCATCTATATGGGTGACTAAATTAATAAATTACAACATTATTATTAATTTACAAGAGCTGAACGTCACACTACAAATCAATGTTCTAACACATTATATAACACCTAGTTTTCATTGTAAATTATTTCCCCAAAAAAAAAAGTTTTCATTGTAAACTGATAAAAAAAAAAAACCAGGCAACAGATTATATCACAGATAATATTTTTCCATTATTAATCTTGACTGTTTCAATCGAAAAATTATCGAATTAATAATTAATTTCAAAATGACCATTACTTCGTGGATGCATATATTATATATAGGCATGATCAAGAAGTCCACACCACTTGTGTAGAGTTGCAAAGCTCAGTTGACAATAAATATAAAAAGGAATATTTACAAAAACCACCTCTGAGGTTTGGGGTAATTACAAAAAAAATCCAGTGAATTTTTAAAATTACAAAACTACCCCTAAGATTTGATTCTTAACTCTGATATTTCTATATATATAAGGTGGGTTTTGAAAAAAAAAAAATCTTAAGGAAAATTGTAAGACGGAATCAAACCTCAAGGATTTTTCAGGCTTGATTCTTAACTATGATATTTCTATATGTATAAGGTGGGTTTTGAAAAAAAAAATTCTTAAGGGAAAATTGTAAGACAGAATCAAACCTCAAGGAGTTTTTTATAATTTCGAAACTTTTCTGGGATTTTTTCGTAATTATCATAAACCTCGGGGGTAGTTTTTGTAATTATCCAAATATAAAAATTATAGAAGTACCAGGTTTCAATCTACTATAGCCAGGCTTCTGATGGCCTCAACACTCAACAGTCCACTATATATATATAAAGGTTTAGCAATTTCAATATGGGATACCAGATCAAGGCAGCAAGCATTGCTGCAAAAATGTTAGCACATGCATATAATGTGTTTGCAGAATGATATTAATTACATGGATGGGTCCTTTCCAAACCCCATCAAAACATGAGTGGCAAACATAGATGCTCGTCGTGTCGCCTCAGTGATGCGGCCAACAAGCGGCACTTTAACCGTCTCTCTGTTCCACAATGGTTTCTTGTCCCACCTATTTATTAATATTCAGCAAATATTGAGCTAGAGAACGAAAAATTGTTTGGTTTTGTATTTAAAAGAGCCAAAAACTATGCATGCCAGTTCTGATCAAAATATACCAACAACTGTTGCACGAATATTAATACTCTAGGTCACAGATTTTCAATGGAAAGGACCTAATCTCGCTTGAATGGATTTAATTACGCGTCTTCGCTATAAGTTGATAGAAACAAAATTTGAGTATAGCAAAGTTGTCTCGAAACCTATTGGATTTCGCATTATAATAATGGAACAGACAAATTGTATATAGATTGGTCGGTAAAATTGCAAAAAAATAGTCTAGTAACTATAGAGCGGTAGCAAAAGGTTCCTTAAAAATCACGTTTAAAACAAATCCCATAAATGTATAAACATCTCAACTTTAATACTGCAAAATACACAGCATTGCAAAATAGTTTGTATGCAAATATCAATTTTGGTTCTAATTTCACAAGAAATTGGGAACTACATGTGCCGCTCATGTGATTGAAATCCGGAGAAATTAGTACCAAAATTGAGATTCTCATATGGTTATAGGATTATTTTACAAAATGCGCATTTTGCAGGACCAAAATCGGGAGTTTTTGTAGTTACAAGACTTTTTGCAAAATGTGATTTTTACCTGATCTTTTTTCTATAGCACTATAATTAGAGGATCAATTTTGCAATTTTGCCTAGATTGGTCTAATTATGATGAAATATGTAATACGCATACCAGTCTTCATGACGAACAATTTTGCCATCCTCTGTATACAGCTTGATGAGTGATATCATATCTATGTCTTTTCCCAGGAACTTGTAATATTGCTTGTTGTCAATTAGTATCTGGATGGACAAATATCCAAAAAATGAACATAACAAAACAAGGTAAAATGTAGTCCACATAAAACTGTGAAATTGGATTACCGAAGCGAAATGATCAAATATTCTTTTTGTTTCCTCACCTCTGTCTTTCCTGGTGAAATTATGTTTTCTTTGATGCTATAGTCCACGATTCTTGATTCACTGAAGACCTGAAGTAAAAAAAAGAAATTTCGATCATATGTTAGAACAATTATGTTTTCAAAAACTTATTGCTGCAACATAAAAAATTAATAAAAATCATTTATAAAATGCAATAATTATATATATATATATACATTTAAAAAAAATCATTTTTAGAAATGTTATGAAGTCGGCGGCCACCAGGCCCCCTTAGCTCCGTCCCTACTCCCTGCGTATCAAATTACTGAATTTCCAAGAGACTAATGATAAAAACACGAACTAAATAGATAAATAAATAACCGTAACATTATGATTTTCGGCATGCCTCAAAGATTAGTGCACCGAAATTACACAATGGGTAAATATAAAATTAGAAACATATAATACGGACTAGAAAATAAAATACGATACAACCTTAGGAATTGAATAAAATGATGATTTAATCTGTTGTACCCTGCAAGCAACAGAGAAATTGCAGATGAGTGCAATTGTAGACTTGAAACCATCATACAGCTAGTAATATGAGAAGTTCATAATAGGGCTAATTACAAAAAGAACCCTTAAGGTTTGATTCAATATTAAAACTAAGGGGTAAACTGTAATTTTTTTATAAATATGAGGGGGAATTTTGAAATATTTTTTGCTTATGAAGGGGATAAATGTTAGACAAAACAAAACCTCAGAGGTATTTTTGTAATTTTTAAACAGGTTTGTATATATTTGCATAAACAGGTTTGATTTCCATCCCGGCCTATGCGACCATGCTATAATAAAATGTGTTGCCAAGTCAAGCACTTGTAAGTTGTACCCTCAAGTAAAAGTTGGATAAGTTACAGGTTGATAAATAGATGAGGCATGGCATAGAGCAGAGAGATGACTTCAAACGACATTCTTTGGACTTTCGAATCGAATATATTAAGTTATTACTGATGGTAAATTCTATTGCTTGTTTTGCTAGCATTGATAGAAATTACTACCTGTTACTTATAAAAACAGACTCAATTTCACAAGTATCATTGATTTGTTGATAATCGTAAAACTAACCGTAGGTTTACTTCAATTACAAAAAAGTCAGTTATCTTTTAAAATTACAAATACTCCTTGAGGTTTGTCTTTGTGTTTGTTTTACAAATTATCCCCTTCAATAGGTGCAATTTGTAAAATAGAAACATGCATGATGAGGTATTTGTAATTCTGAAAGATAATTCAGTTTGTAATTAGGCTAAAAATCAAGGATAGTATTTGTAGTCACCACTTTCATTTATTGAGCAGTAAATCTTACCCACGTGCACACATAAGCGGGTCCTCAAAGGTTGCATGTGGCGCATAGATTTCAAAATCTTGAGGTGTTGCACGGGATGCATAACTGAAATCATCGACAGCAAACTAATGAAAACAATTTACTGGCAGGTAATAGTAATCGAAAGCAATAAGAGTTCATTGATTTAACTAGAAAGTATTCTTCAAACTAAAATAAAAACCAAATTTAGATGCTTAGTACTTGTATTTTTAACATAAAACCACCATTCATAAATAGCAGAACAATGACGACACGCCTCAACATGACGAAAGTAAAATGATGAACCCAGAGTTACAAATCTAACGTTCATCTATCCGGAGCTCTTATTTCCAGATATATTCAGAGTTTAAGGCTTCCAGATGATTTCTCCAAAATTCACCCAATTCCCATTCTTATTCCATCAAAATTTTAAAATCCTAAAGTCATTGAATTCTAATATAAGCTCTGATATTGTACAACAGTTTGTTCAACGGAGCTAATGAGATGCTAGTAAAGTGGCAAGGCAAGGCCTTGGAATTACAACTTCCTATATTCAAGTCTCACTATGTTCTGTTTCCAAAAAAAAAAAGTCTCACTATGTTCTAAATTTTCTTCTTCATGATTGATCAATATATTGAAGTATGTAATTGATAGTGTAAAAAAGGAAAATGCTGATTGGAAGCTATAATACCACCATTCTCGAACCACTAGATTAGCATCACTTGTCTTACACCGTATTCAGAAACTAAAACACATATGCCTCAAATTCAAAAATTAGCAATCACCAATCAACTAGCTCTAACTCAAAATGCCTTCACTCCAAAAACACAAAAATTAAAGCCATTTCTCGACGACTTCTCATGAAAGAGAGATAAAACCTACCCTAAAATATGATTCCAGTTCATAACTGACATTGAATTTTATAACTGATAAATAAAATATCACAATACTTTCAAACATATTTTATCACTAAACTTTTGCTACCAATTATGTTCCCCTTAGTAATTAGCTCAATCAATCAAAAATCAATACTACAATTAAGTATTCTAAAAAAAAAAGACAACAATTAAGTGAATACCAATTACCAGCCAAATTTGCTCTGCATATATGACAAATAAGATTAAAAAACCCACATTCGAAAAATGCAAGAAAAAATAAGAAATTTGTGAGAAAAGATTCACTCACAGGTTGAGAATATGAGGGATTATATAATCTGATACGCGTTTTGTTGGTTTGGTCTCACAAGCTTCCTTGCAGCAGCCTTCCCTTATTTGATCATTTTCCCCAGTGTCTTCACACAAAAATCACAACTTTAAGTGAATTAATTCCACACATTAAAAAATACAACAAAAGAGAATAAAAAATCCCAAGAAAAAAGAAAAAGGAAAGAAAGAGAGAATACCTTGTGGGTGTTTTTCCATGTTTGATTGAGATAAAATGTAGTGGGAATTGAGGAATAATGAGAGAAGAAGGGTTTGTGGGTGTTGGGAGAGAGTAATGTGATGATGAACAAGTGGGGGAGCTAAGCATGAAGAAGAATGGTGATGGCCCAGAAATGGGGAAAGACTGATCACTAGGCTTCTGCGGTGCCACGTGGCAACGTTCTGTCCATTTGTAAGGCTGGTCAGCGGCTTGGCTTTTGTCAAAATTGTGCAGCTCTTCTTCATGTCAAGGTTTGTGCTTTCCGATGGAGTCGGATGCGAGTTTGTATTGAAACACTACTGTGAAATTTATTTTAGACAAAAACTTCGTATTTTCTAACGGCCCAAAATTCATTTAACGGGTCCCAAAATCAATCGGATGGTATTAGCAGTATATCGAAAAAGCCAGTTCCATGAACATTATTTCAGTAGTTAGAATAATTTTTTAGCAGTTTCATGAAAAGTATTAATTTTTTCCCGAAAAGTATTAGGTTTTCTGTCTAAAGGTATTTAGTGATTCTCATTAGTTTTTCCCCCAAAAATTATTGGTAGATCATTTTAAAAGTATTAGTGGTCCTATGAAAAATATTTAGTAGGCCTCCTAAAAGATATTAACTTTTTATATGAAAAGTATTAATAGTTCCTAGAAAATATTAGTAGTTCCCTGAAATATTTCAAAGTTTGATTCAATCAAATCAACAAACACTTGGATGACATGGATGAACGCATTTTTCAAGAACAATGATCAATCGATTTACACCAAGTTGAGCATTGGTGTTGTTTGGACGAATTCATGCTATAATGAATTTGATATCTTTGAAGCCTATTTTTTTTGAGTCATTTTGGAGAATTTTAAATTCAAATTCATCTTAGAGTCATTTGAAACTCTTCTCCCAAGTCCAGTGGCGGATCTATGTGTAAATTTGGGGGGTCAAGCTAAAAAAATCCAACATATTTTTTAGTAAAAAAACATAATAAATTTGTACCACTATTTTTACAAAAAGAATTAGAAAATCCAAATAAAACAATAGAAATCCCCACAATAAAATTTCAAAAATTAAAAGATTGACTTAACAACTTGAATAAATGGACCATGGCAAAAGACAAAACCTACAAAACTAAAAATATCAACAAAAAAAAAATCTAATAATATCAATAATGTGACCAAAACTGTGTTTTGTTGTCTCTTATTTTCTCAATTACTCTAATTTTTTATTTTATGTGTATTAATTCTTCATGTACGATCACATGATCAAGTTTTACAAAATTTTAAACAATATTTTGTTTAATGACTTTAAATATTAAACAATATTTATATGCACCTTTTTTTTTAAATATATCGTAACCCCATTTTAAAAATCCTGGATCCGCCACTGCCCAAGTCCCAAATCCTCTGGCCAAATCCAAAACATGTCCCCAAATTGAAATGCAACCTAATAGAATTTCACATTAGTTTTTATTGCATACACATATCAAGAAAAGAAAAAACATCCACCTTACAAGAAACTCTCAATCAAAGAACAAGTAATCTGTAAAAACACTTTCACCTATACAATATTACAATTAACAATTTCAAATTCTTACAAATAAACATGGTAAATGAGAAAATAATGTACAATAAACCATATTATTGACATTTCACAACCCAAATGCTTCAAAAGACAACCCTAATTTCTCTGTTAAAACATTATTCTTCTACACAAAGCAAAATGATTAAATATATAGGTGGTATAAACTGGAAGAATAAATGTAGTCTCTGAGCTGAAAGCCGAGGCGAGCAAAGCCTATTGTAACGAGAACTGATCAAGATCTAACGCTTCGGCTCATTTAGGGTCTTGCCCTCGAAAAATTCACCAAGCATATGTTCAAGATCCTCCGGGGTGTATCTAATGTACTTCTGGGGGTTCTTACCATTCTCAACCAAAGGCCTGTTACATGTCAAAGATGAATATACTTAATAAGCTGATCATTATATCAAATAGGGATAACTACAAAAAATACCCTTTAGAATTAGCATGATTGCCCAAAAAAAATATTATGATGATGGTTTTGGAATTTTATCTCATTTCTCTTTCGTATGAAGGTTGTGTCAAGAAGGGCATCCGGCGTAAAACTTTGCCACTTTGCTTTTTGCGTGAATTTGTAGTGTTAACTAATGATTGTACACAATTAATTGACACTATAAACTTCACACCACCGACCCCACGTAGTGGGATTAGGTGCAGTTGATGATGCCAAAAAAAATATTATGTTTTAAATAACATATACCCCATGACATCTGTTTTTATTTTACAAACGACACCTTTTGAGGTGGGTATTTGTGAAACAAACACAAACCTCAAGGGGATATTTACAATTTTGAAAATTAACTGCAACATTTTGTAATTAGGTCAAATATCAGGAGTAGTTTTTGTAATTGACCTTTATATTTACTCAAGGAGTATCACATTGTTTTCATAACCGTTCTTCGCCATGACAAATTTTGATATGCAACATAACCACGGCTCTGTATTTTCAGTTTGTAATCTTCGAGAGGTATTACAAATGAAGAAGAAAGTTACGTGATAATTATTAGGGATAATTAAAATACTACAAATGAGGTTTAGCCTAATTATAGAAAAACTTCAGATATCTTTTAAAATTGTAAGTACCCATAAATACCCCCTTAAGGTATTACAAAAGCTCAAGAGATTTGTATTTACCTAGCAAATATCCCCTCCTGATGGTGCATTTTGTAAAATAAAAACAAATGTCATGGTGTATTTGTAATTTTGAAAGACAACTGGGTTGTTTTGTAATTAAGCTAAACCTCATTTGTAGTTTCTGCAATTATCCCTAATTATTAGAAGAAAATTGAGCACCTACCCAAACCGTTTAATGAAAGACCGGTATGCTGGAAGCAAGACTTCAGCAACAGCAAGCCTCAGAGATTCTCGAAGCTCGGTATCAGGGACTGTCCATTGAGATTGTTTTTGATGAAGCTCTTCAAATTGGATATTAAATGTCTTCAATCTAGGAACACACCAACATAATTTAGTCAAATGACTAACAAGTCACAAATACAAGCCAAATATATTCGGGATTCAACGACTCAAAAAACCTGTCTTTAATGATAGCTCTAGAAACTCCACTACTATTTCCTCCGTCGGCACTAACAGAACTGCCACCTCCAGATGATGTCAGGCCTTGAACAGAGAGGCACTGAAGAATCTGTCGAAGGAAAGGCAAAGATTTACAAATCAGATGGACTACTTTGTACCATATTTTTTATTTTACGAGACCCATCAGCAAGTATCCTACAAAGTGGTGATTTTACCCACTAAAGAGTGACGTATATTAGATTAGGGATAATTACAAAAACTACACCTGAGGTTTAGCCTAATTACAAAAAGCCCCAAATTACATAAACCATCTTATGGTGTTACAAACAACCCCTTGAGGTTTGTGTTTACATAACAAATACTCCACTCCTGAGGGTGCAGTTTGTAAATAGAAACAAATGTCAAGGGTTTATTTGTAATCTTGAAAGATATAGATGGGTTTTTTTTTTTATAATCAGGCTAAACCTCAAGGATGGTTTTTGTAATTATCACTAAAAGTTAGGACAAACATTTGATCAAATGTATAAGAGACTTGAAGTTAATAGAATCGTATAAACATTCTAACCATATGGGGAAGACAAAAAATGTGTAATCCTATGCCCCCAAGCATACGAGTCTTTTCTTTCGCTAACAAAGAAAATATAAATATAACAGGCGACTAAATGGATCATTGGTCATAAGTCACTCATAACTCATAAGTGCTTCAAGTGGAAATATGTTGTGCTATGTTATAACAAGTACTATTTTGTATATCAGTGATCCAGTAAAGTTTTAGACAGTGCCCACAAAGAGTGACTTATGCTTCTTCACAGGAAGCTTTAGTGGGGGCTGGCAGCAATAAAAAATCATTTATCGCTTAACTAATGTGCATCATAAAAGGAAAACAACGCGTCACCTTTGCCCAAGCAATTCTTTTATATTGGTTCGCATGTTGCTGGACAACTCTCCGATGTCTCTGTACCCAATCATCTCCCAACAAATCTTTTGCTTCAGACCTAAAAGTAACCAGCAAACAAGGAACAACTTTAAAAAGAACAAGCGGCAGCTAGCAATATGGTAAAATCTACAGATAAGTGAGATTTTAGTAAACCTGCGGACCGATCTGACCATGTAATGAATGTTGTTCATAAGAAACAAATGAGTCAGAGAGGTATCTCTATATTGCTTAGATTTCCCATCCAAGTTGGTTTGAAGAGCTTGCATGATTCGCATTGTAACAACAGCGAGCTGAGAAGTTGAGTCATCTCTAGTTTCAAATTCTTGGAAAAGTTGCTTCAGTGTCGATTGGTAGCTGGAAAACAAGAAAGAGCACAATGACCATATGCATACTTAATACTGCAGCTTTTGCATCAAAAATGAAACATTCATAGAGCTTGATGTAAGCTGAAAAATATTTACTAGCTTTAAAGAGTAGGTTTTTATAACATTTCAGTTGAATGCAATTAAAAAATGAATTATGGAAGTATGGATCACTCGGAAAATCTGACAAAAATATATCATATTATAAGCTTTGGAGTTGCAACAAAAAAGGGCTCACTTATTCAATGCTAAAAGATAAAAAGATAAAATGTTGAATTGTTTACTTTATTTTATTAAACAAGGTGGATTTTAAAACTCGGCATTTGACTGCGTACAAATAATGAAAAATTCTGAAGACTGAAAACATGAAAGAATTGTAACGACATTGCTTTCTCCATTTCCTACACTAAATTGGCACTAAATTGCTCTTTTTAGCAGGTAAAGAATGGATGATTAATTTTTAAAATGATTTCATAAGACATTGTTCCTACTGTGAAAAGTCATGTTTCATGAAAGATTCACATTTGCTGTCAATATGTTTACATACAATTTAACTAAATTTGCATTCACTTATCACTTATTATACCATGACACAAGTTATGACATTATGTGGAGTCTGTGTATTTGAATAGTCAATCCTCTATTTTGGGTCGACAAATTCAAAGTCCAGATCTCAGTATTGCAATAACATGTTGAAAGAAGCATTCAAGTCAGAAAAAAGGTTATAATTACTACCTTGTTTGGTCTCTTACAATTAAGAAATAAGAGTTAAGAAATAAGGGTTTATCTTATTTTGAATTTGATGTGCCATCACTTAAAAATCACAACTTAAGACCATGAGATTTAACAAGCTGTAATATTAATGAGTTCAAGTATATACTATATACGACTAAGATGCAGTTAGCCGACTTACTCAAACAAGAATTTCACATAGTTTATCACATAGCTTGTCAGGGGATGGACAGTTCCATCAGCTACAGCAGTTTTAGTAGCATCCTTTTCAACTGCTTCTTCAAAGTCACCAAAAGTCTCTTGTGCTGTTTGAGCAAGCCTTTTTGTCAATCCCAAGGCAGATTCTCTAATTTCGTTGCAAGCTTTGCCTCTAAAAAGTGCTTCTATCTGGCAAAATGCAGCTTTTGCGTTAACATTGACTTGTTAACATTCTTTCAAGTCATGTAATGTTATGAAGCCTTAAATACAAGTCAAGCAAAATGAAGGAGAGATTAAATCAGTTGTCTGAGTGCATGATGGTGATGGAATAGTCAATGCCAATTATACAAAGGAGCAAAGCAAAGATGAATCTCCTGACTGCCAACTCTTAACTTAACCACATAGTAAAATTATTCCCAAACTAATAAATGAAAAGCGTACAATTGTGCTCTGGATTCATATAAGAAAGGCCAAACTGATTTCTTAAATTTACAGGAACCAGCTAAAAGACACAAAAGGATGCTCAACATAGTTGCACAATCCCATGGCACAGCTATACGTGCATACTGTAACATAATACAGTCTGAAAAAGATAGCACAGAAAGAAACAACGAAAATAAAACTCCAGTCAAGAGTTATGTTTTACAGAAATCCCTATATTGATAGCAGGTGCAAATAGCTTGAAATTCAGCACGCTCATTGATTGATCAACTTTATAGATTGGCATGAGTTGCAATCACAAGAAACAACATGCCAACAAGATAATCAAACAGATATTTTCTTTTGAACCTAATCAAGACTTGAATACTTAAATAATGCATTATTCCAGTAAATTTCAGGGTAAGAAAAACAATTTCAAGCACCGTACTCATAATGTCTTAAGTATAATTGCTCTAAAGAAATTGTTCCTAACCTCTGAGTGAAGTTCTCTCATAATTTCATACATATCTAAAAGCACAAATAACTTTTCAGGGGATCGCTTGCTTTTGGCAATCGCATCTCCAAAGCTAAGTAGCACTGCAACACTCCCAGCAGTAACTTCGGCAAAGCATTGATCCATGAGAGAATCAAAACCCTCAAAAATTTGATCACAAACCTTACGCTCTCCGGCAAAGAGCAACTTGACCTGTTTGAGCATGATTACATTAGTTCTTAAAATCGAATTTTACGAAATATGCAGGAAATTGTTAAAAAGAGAACGTACAGCAATCCGCATAAAATGGATCCAATTCCCAATCTTAGCTTCCAAAACTTCCCATTGCATCTTTTGGACATCATCTTTGCTGAGCTTTTCCACTCCCAATTTGCGAAGGCTTTCTTCTAAAACTGGAGAACGGATATCCCTACATGGTACAATGCATATTTTATCAAATTGATGGGGAAAAATAAAAATGAGTCTGCAACAGATAAATCCCACATTCAGTTTCCTCGCAAGCATCCGTAGTTGCTTTCCCTATCCCAACAATTAGGAAAGGGTATGAATGTGAAACATACATGAGAAAACATTGTGCCCGATGCTACTATGAAGACTTTAAATGCTATTAGCCGGCCACCAAATGAACAAGCTCAAAAAGCAATTGTAGTTCAGCTTTCATAACATGGATGAGCCGCTTCAACCAAAGCTTATGACCAGTTACTAAGATCTGAAGGCTCTACAAAGAACATGGGTCTTGTATGGATGTATTTCCAAATCCAATTTCCAGCTTCCAATGTTGGAAAATGAATTTTCAGACTTTATTGTTTTTCGTATGGGAATTGATAGTATGTTTGGTTTGTTGTCTAAATTTCAGTTATATGTTTGGAAATGAAAATATGGTTGGTTATAGTTTTTGAAGTGTATTGATTTGCGTCATTGTAGTGAAAATTTGTTTGGTTATAGATTTTGAGGTGTAATCACATAGATTTACGTGATTGTGGGGGGGAAATTGTTTGGTTGTATTTCCAAAATCATATTTCCATCAAAAGTGAAAACTGAAAATGACTCAAAATGACTCCATTTCCAGTGAGAACTTCTCTAAACAAACATAAACCCATTTTGTGGAATAGTTGGAAAGTGGAAAATGGAACCTGGAAATACATCCATATAAGGCCAAGGTTTTACTACTCTTGGAGATAGCAAGATCTTGGTGAAGAAAATTGATCATATGTTAGAACTTGAGGGTTATAGTTTCTTTTCAACATAAACTATTATCATAAGTTAGTATAACATAAAAGCTAAGATCTCTCTGACGCCTATGCTCATTACAGGGAAAATTCCCATGAGATCCACCAGCTGTGTTACAGTGATTCTCACAGATTTCAAATTTGTGGGTCATAATTGAAATACTATATCAGACTCAATGAAGATAAACTTGCTTTAAACCTAATAGCAAATTGTGAATATAATTTTCAAAAGAAAGTGGGATACGCTATTGCAAGATTATCCTTGGCAGCACAAAAATCTGACAGAAATAATTTCTCAAAGTCATTAACCGACTTTAGCATCACACCAACTAGGTATAAGCAATCAACTTGAGCAGTGAAAATCCAAATTAGTGGCTTATATCAATCTCATTCCAAAGTTTAAACTTCAAGTATTATAAAACTGTGTTGTTTCGTGTCTCATACACAAGTCTCGAACTGGAGCTCAATCCCTTAAACTGGGCAAGTGAACAATTATGAACAAACTTTGTGTAGCGTAAAATGCATGGCAGCTTCAATATTACAAATCATAATAAGTTATACGTTTGTTATCAGGGGCAAATCATTATTATAAGATATGTAAAATTCAGCAGCTGAAAAGTAAAAAAGATTCTGATTTGCATGTCACTGATCACAGGTAACTAAGACCTATGAAATTAAACCTCAAATGCCGAGTCTTACAGGAAACCACTAAATTAATCCAATTAAGCTCAGAAAACCAAACTTAACAATTTTAATGTGACCATATCAATTTGGAGTCACTCTTGACCAACTTATGACTCTGAATTTAGTTGTATAGGACCAAACTGTCTCCTAAAAGAACATGAAAGAAAAACCTTTTTAACACCATACCAGCTCCTAATAAGAAAATAGAAGTATTTACCTGTATATTCTTTGTAACTGCTGTTGATTCCCAGCTTGAACCATCTGTAGTGCTAAATCATGCAACAAAGGCAAAATTCGAGGTGGAATTAGAGTTGGTGTAGTATATACGGAATTTTCAGTGGTATTGTTATGATCAGAGTGACTATGCGATGATGGAATCTTGCCGCTAGAATCTCCAGGAGATCCTGATGGTCGCATAGAATTGGGAAGGCACTCAAAAAGTCGTTCGGGTTCAACAGCTTTGCTGAAAAATGAAAATTTTGTTTAGAGTACATAAAACTATTACGCAAGAGCGAAAACTTGGTCATGTATAATGATAATGAATGAGCTTACAAAAAAAACAGCATGACATATTAATGAACCAGAAAGACGAGAGAAAGAGGGGTCCAAAGAATGAACTCTATGCAGTCATCAGTCCAAGAGCATAATCAATCGAACAAGCATACTAAATCATGAGAAAAACCTCTATGAGGTTTAATATAACCGTCAGAGAACTTAACATGTTAGAATACTTTTGGAAGAGGGAGTTACTTGCCTTTATAAAACTGTGCAGCGCATGTACATTATGCATTTTAAAAACTTTACTTTGATATTACTATAACCAAATTAAATTTAAGGATATATACGCAAATGTTCACTTTATGACATACAGATTACTGCTCCATTTCAATTTATTGGATGAGGACTGAGCTGTTTCTATATTAGTAAAATAAAGCAGACAGTTACATAATCTTCGCATAAAGTATGCATTATATAAAAGACATTAGGTTAATACTACATATGGTGCCTCAACTATAACAACTGAACAGCAGTCCATTTCATGAAGACGCTGCAAAACAGCCACAGAAAGGAACACATACTAGCCCAAAAGGCAAAGAGCAATGTGGAAAATACCTCATTATTAATATGCGATTATGTTAAATTAAAGCTGATTAGCGCAATATCTTGTTATCACAATAGCCATGTGGGTGTATGTGCTCAATCCAATACACATTTCAGATAAAGGAAAAGAATATATGATAAGAATACCAGTGTACTGCCACAAAAATGAAAAACAAACCTGTAAGACGACAAAAGTTGCTTGAACTCCTCTTCCAGCTTCGATATAGCCTTGGCAAGTAAGGTATTCGTGTGGTTGAGCACTCCATCACTACTCTTGAAACTTTTGTTGTTGCTGAAAAATTGAATGTTGTTCCTCAGTTGATCAATTGCTTGAAGATAACTCTCTAGGTCCTCATGTGGCCCTTTAAGTATTTTTGCCTCAGCCTATACAAAACAGATTACAATATAGACATATGTCACCAAATATATGGTTTTCAAAAGTATATGAAAAGCAATTTTCAACATATAATCACTCGTGATCCTAGATGGCAGAGGAAGGATATATTCAAGTATAAAAGGGAATCTTGCGTTTTAAAACCCTTTAAAGAATTTTCTAAGCATCAGGCTACCATGCTGCAAATAAAATTTTGTTTAAACGCCTCCGTTTTGACAAAATCCTGTTAGCTAACCTGTCTCTTGGTTTTCTTAAATTAAATCTGTTCTCATATCATATTTAAATATGAATCAAGTAGCCCATTGGCAAATGAATTTAGGGTGTGTTTGGATTGATGGACTCCAAATCCAATGTATTTGAAAATGAATGGATTGCAAATGCCTTGATTGAAATCTATCTCTTGTTTGGATGATGTGGATTTGTGTAAGAATTTTAAATCCTTCATAAAATTTTGATAAAAAAATTAAAAGCTTTAATTATTTTCTTAATTGATATTTAATAAATAAGAATAAAAGATATAGTTTTATTATTTTTATAAATAATTATGATTTTATACACTAAAAATTTGATTATGTGCAGGTATATGTGTGTGTGAGTGTGTGTGTGTGTGTGTGAGAGAGAGAGAGAGAGTGTGTGCAATGTGTGAGAGTGAAACTTTGTACTATGCAGAGTGTGTGTGTGTGTGTGTGTGTGAGTGAGTGAGAGAGAGAAAGTGTGTGTGTGTGTGTGCAGTGTGTGGGAGAGTGGAACTGTGTGAGTAGTGTGTCGTTTGTGTGTGTGTGTGCAATGGCGCAACCAGGAATTATTACGGGGTGGGCCGATACACGAAATTGGGATAGGCCAGATAAAAAAAAAAAAAAAAAAAACACATAAATATTAACTAAAAAAAATTACCTAGTAAAAGATTTTTTTTTTTTTTTTAAGAAGGGGGGTCGGGGCCGGGTTGGCCCTCCCCTACCTCCGCCATTGTGTGTGTGTGCGTGTGTGTGTGTGTGAGAGAGAGAGAGAGAGTCAATGGAGCTCAAAAATGTTAACGTGAATTATGAAGGCTGACAAAAGTTATCCAGAAGCTATTATCTGGTGGATACATGCACCAAAATGTCAATGAGCTCATTACTAAAAGTGATAAAGCTCTAGTGCTCTACTAAATGAGTATTCCAGTTAGTATTTATTCAGAAGATAATCAATATCTCTCCCTCATAATACATTTCAACAAACAAACAACAAAACCTTAGGCATTACGCAAAGCCTTACCTGGCGAGAAAGATCAAATTGTGACAATATGACCTCCGCAGCCTTCAGAGTTTTATCAATGTTTTCATGAGCTCTCCGAATGGCATGTGTTCTAATCTACAAAAGGTAGATCGCGCACCAATTAAGAAATGAAAAGAGAGGCCGAGAAAATAATTCCAAGTCCTCGTTTGGACAATAAGGAGAGGAAGTCAAACTGATAGAAACATCATCAAATTTATTTTCCAACAAAACCCTGAAAATTGGGAAGCAAAGTGAAATAAAATGTAGAACCATTACTCTAGAAAAGAATTGTGACAAACTTCATCAGGAATGGCATCAATTTGCAATCGACAAGTAATTCACAAATAACAAAGTTTAAGAAAATTTTGAAATACAAGTTTTATATTTCTCATGATTTTCAAGGTAAACCACAAAAAACAGCAAGACCGGTTCATTTAAAAATTCAACATAATAATACAAATTGTTGAATGTCTCGAAGTTGTTTACTATGTTGATTCACTAATTAAACTTCTTAGTATAGTAAAAATTGATCAAACGCAGCCTGCAAACAAGAAAACCTGCACCCAACAGATTCTTTATTGCTTCCATTACGTGACAATCCCACGTCAGTTTTCAGTAAACCAGAGGTTGCACATTACTGCTTTAAATGAGAGGGTGTTTCTGGAAAGAGAATTGTCCGTTTAAGAAATAAGAAATTGTTTCTATCAATCCGAAAAGGAGAAAGGTACTTGCGATGGAGGGGGATGTACTTGATGGAACCAAATTTAAAGTAGAATAAAGGGATAAATAATGATGAGCTCGCATTCACAAAATCCTTAAAAGCCTTGGCAAGCAAGAATCATGAGCAGAGATTTTTATCTTAGAACAAAATCGATGCTAACCTACAAGTCGAAAACTGAGGGAATAGCGACAACAATAAAAAAAAAAAAAAGACACAATTCCAGTATAGATCTCAAATTCAGATCCTATAAATGAAATAAGCATATAAACTAGAATGAGAACAGAGTTAATGAATCAGAAAAAAGGAAAAACGGCATAAATTAAAAGCACCCTAAAGAAACAAGATTCGAATTTTGAATCATATAACTTAAGATAGAAGAGCTTGTACACTAAAAGAACTCAGATCAATCGTTTTCACTTAGTTCCCCGCAGTCTACCAATGGCGGTTATCATTAAAATTGATAAACTATATCATCTGTCTAGTTCAATTCCATTTCTCTTATCATCTCCAAAGTAAAAATCCAACCAAAAAAAAAATTGAATTTCACCAAACTGCCAAAAATGAAAAGTAACAGAGAAAAGCAGATCAAGAAATCTTGGACCAATGTAAGTTAACCCTTCGTGCACCGATGTAAAAGATCAAAACTTTACAGGTTCCCATTACAAATTACAACTGTTCTACCGAAACCCAGAAAATGGCAACATCTAAAATGCAACAAAAAGCGCAAGTACCAACATACAAGAAATCGGGGGGCAAAAAAAAACAGGAAGATTCATACTTGGGTGGGGCGCATGGCGGTTTCAAGAGCGGAGAGGCGGTGGTCAAAGGAGCCCAAAATGGAGACCATATTGTCAGTGATGGACTGGCTCTTCACCAGAGCCTCTCTCATCTGCGCCGCTCTGTCACTCAGCATATCCACCCCACCGCACCTCCGCCAACTCCGCCTCCGCTTCTTCTCGCCGGAATTCCCATTTCTTTTCTTCTACCTAAATCCCTGTCTGGTTCTCAAAAGAAGGACTAGAGAGAGAAAACACGAAGAAGGGAGTCAAAGAGAGAGAGAGAGAGAGAGAGAGAGAGATTGTCTGAGGAAAAGTATTTTTAAAAATTAGATAAGAAACCCCATATCTATGGGTATTTAGTTTTATGGTGCCACAAAAAATAGAAAATACGGATGGTTTTTAAGGGCGGGTGGTTTTTATTTAAGGAAAAATTGTTGAGATGTTTTTTGAGAAACTACATTGATTTTTTTTAAATATAACTATTTATGTGAATTTTTTAATATTCAATCTGATCTCAATAAATATTTCACATTAATCATAATCATTATATTATATGCAACCAATCGCATTTACACTCTTTATTTTTCATTTTTGGGAATAAAATACTACCAAATATTACCATAAGTTTCCTAATAGTAAAATTAACTTATTTTCCCCTTTAGTGTTTTATGCATTCGACAAGTGAGTAAAAGAATTAAATTTAGTTGATTGTCACTATATATTGGGTAATAATGTTTATGAAATTCTTATTTTCTAAATGTGAAAGTTGTTTCACTTTTACTTACCTAAATTTTAAAAAGGAAAGTATAATATTTGAAAATTACTTGTTCGATGTATTAAGGTATGTATTATATGTGCCATTCAGAATAAAAAGAAATACATATTTTTCTTTCAATCAAGTCAAAAAGGACAAATAGGATACATCTTTACTTTTTCAACTATAAAATTAGCAAGTGGAATGGGAATTGATTTTAGCATAGTGGTTAAGTATTTATAACTCATGTCAACAATATTTATATGAGATCAAAACTCGTCAGTCCTATCCCTTCTAAAATTTTTGTACTCAAAAAAATAAAAAGTCAACACAAACAATGAACCGCACTTGTATTTTCACACAAAAAGTAAAAAAATATTCGAAACTGAAAAAGATAAACAAAAATATAAAATATTAAAACAAAAACGAAGGGACCTATATTTTTTTGCCATTTTTACAAATTACAATTAGTACATATTCATTTATGACAAACCACTAGGGCCGAAAAATAATAAATATAAAGTTGAAGGGGGTGTGATAAAATAGGAAAGAGTTGTGAATGATGAGGTGGCCTACAGTTAGTTGCGTATGGGTTTGGACAGATATGAAGTCTCTGCTTTAACAGGGTGGTCTATGTGACTGCTGTAATTATTTTTCCTAAACAGAATTTAAATTTGCCATTATCATATACAAAATTTAAAATTAGTCAAAGAAAAAAAAAAGACAATTGTTTGGGTGTAGTAATTAAAATCTATAAGTAATTACATACAATATTTATGAAGGAAAACATAATTGAACTAGTTAATAGTCTTCAATAGGAAAATCTTTCATAAATATGATTTTGCCATTTTAATTGCATTTATTTATCATTGTGGGTGGTGACTGGTGACTCTGATGTGAGCGAACACCACCGAACGACATGGCAAAAATAAATCAATGTAACATTTAACTGATTTTAATTCGATTGAAATTGGTTTCAAACTAAAATTTTGTTTTTTTTTTCTTTGTTTAAGAAGCTAAATTTTTTTTCTTAAAAAGTAGATAATTACGCCAGAATTTACCATTTGTCTATTTAAGTATAGATAATTACCTAAAATAATACAATTTACAATAATAAAAAAATCAAATAAACATCATTTGTCTATTTTACTTGCAAAAATAGTTGATAAACATAAATAGTGTTTGAAATAGAATTAGAAGTTGAAAAACATAAATTGAGAATGTTTGGTGAAAGTAGGGATGGCAATATGGACTGATCTTTGACCGACCGTGGTGTTTGCGGGGCGGACTGGCCCGCTCGAGACGAGGCGGGGCGGACCCGCCCAGACAGAGGGGGATGGGTCCGGGTGCAACATTTATTGTAATTGCCCCGCCCGCCCGCCAAAAGATATTATACACTAATATTATTATTATATGATATTATAAAAATAAAAAAATACATTTAGCTTTCACAAGAAAATGCATTTACAATAATACATTATAGAATATTATAAAAATATAAAAATATATTTAAATTTCTCAAAAAAAATAAAAAAATACACTTTATTAAATTAATTTTAAGCTCAAAAAATTCAAAACCCCGCTCCGCCCCGCACAGGGCGGGCACGGGGCAGCCATTTTGGACCCGTGGCGGGGCACGGGGCGCGGGGTAACTAGCACGGGGCGGGTCCGGGTATTCAATTACCCGCCCCGCCCCATTGCCATCCCTAGGTGAAAGAGTTGGAAAAGTGTTTATTTGTTTGTAAAAGTCAAGCTAGAAACATAAGTATAAATCTAAAGTACTCATCTCCCTACTTTTACTCTGATTAAATGAATAGAAATAGAAGCAGAAGTTGACATTTGCATACATTACAAAGTTATTTTTCAGCCGAAAAATAAGAAGTCTTTTTATTAGTAATTGCATGCACTCCCTATACTATTTGTTTATTTAAGTGTAGATTCATTTATATGTTAATAATAGTAATGTTGATTTATGATTAGATTGCGAAATAGGTTGGGTGTAATAATTCATCTACAAGTAGTTACATACAATATTTATGTGTTTTCATATCAAACCTTGTATACGAGAGGCTAAAAACGTTTCTCCTCCCAAAAATATATCACTGATGTAATGATTTTTCTTTTAAGTTATTGATACGACAATGTGTTTGCTTCAATATGGGTTGATAACTAATACATTTCTTTGAAGAAGTAAATATGGAGTAGAAAACGAATCAAGGTACATATGCAATTTATGAATGAGTCGGATAACTTGTAGAACAACTTCTCGTGAGGCAGAGATGGAGTTAGACGAGCCCGCATGTCAAACGATCTAGGAACACTAATTTTGTGATTGTTAGCGTTGCGAACCATCCCAACATGTACTGTTTTGGTCAAAAAGAGGTGTGAATTCTTATGGATATTTTAATTTTATGTAAGCATGTTGTGCTTTATATGGTCCTAGCATTACTTCAATTGCAATTTTAAGTAAAATTTGGATATTAAGAGTGACTAGTGATAAAACATTAAGTACAAAAAAAGCGAACATGTTATTTTAACTTTCAATATGTTGTACCACATCAAACTATTCGTTTAAAATGGGAACATGAGGTGCCGCTTTGATTAAGTCGAAAAGTAGGGTAATGTAAGTGAAAACATAATATAGATTAGGTACTAAAATTGAAACTATCCCAAAGATAAATCGATTTTCCTTGATAAATATGGATAACTTTTACTAAAAATATCAACTTTCTTTAGCACAAGCAACAAGACAATTATTTTTTTCAATATATATTCTGTATATATAATTTAAAAACAACTTTGATTTGGCGTGTTAAATATCTAATCAAGTCTAGTATATAGTTTGTTTCAATTTTAACAAATCTATGATATACTAGTGACCCCATATTTTAACAAAAATGTTGGTTGATAGGAGTGATAACAATGCGGTTTTGTGGGTTTTTTTTTCGAAAAAAATCTGAATTGACTTCAAAAAACAATTAGAATTGTGGTTTTTCCACAAATTCTCTTTGGGAATTTCGTTAGAGACATTATCGTCTTTACACAATTTTTATTAGTTTTACCGCAATATCTCATACCTCAAGGGCATTTTTGGTATTAACCCTAATATATAACAAAGGAAGGGCTAAAGGCTAAACCATATTTGCAAATTGCACATATCTATAACATCGATGACCTAGATTTAAATTAAATTACATAATTGATTAACTACAAAGAACAAATTACAATATACCATAATCCTTAATTTTCCTAAGCTTTCATCTCGAAAATTATTTGTAATACTAAATTCCTGGGGGTATGTTCAAAAACGGCCTTATTTCAAGTTTGAGTTACAACTATGGTCATCCTTATTAAAAGGATTCAAATATGCACTGAAGTTCTCATTATACCCTTTATAACAAATAAGGAAATAAATGATTAAATTCGCCAGATTTCACGAATAAGAATACTTTCAAGTTAAGAACTTTTTCATTCGTGACATTGTTACACCTACTTAGATCCGGTCTCCATACGGAGGTTTTAAAAAGATCATGTCAGGTTTCCAGACGATAAACTTAACAGGTCACATAATTAAAAGATGTTCGATTCTATGTTATCAGTTCCAAACTAAGGTTTACAGGTGAAAATGGAAATAGTCCATTACGACCATATCAGGCCCAACATGCTTCCGTAAAATTAATAAATCCCTTAAAATTCATACCTCTTTTGACCGAAATAGCACCGGGTTAAATGGTTCGCAACGCCACCAGCCGGAAAATTACTGCCCCAAGATCGTTTGACAAACAACTCCTCACTGTTCAACCTCACCTCGGGAAGATGATCTGCAAGTTATCCGACTCCTTCGAATCGCCAAAGACGCCTTGGTTCGTTTCCTACTCAGCGTAAAAGTAATTCTTCAAAGGGGATTGATCAATAAGACATTATGAACACATGTTGAACAAATAGCCTTTATTTTATTAAGAACTTAAAGAAAAACTTATTACATCGCAATCTCCTTTTGGGAGGAGAAAACTTTTTAGCCTCTCATAAAGGCTATCACACTCTTGTACATAAAATTAAAAACTAAACTTTAAAACTGAAAACACTCTGAAATTCTAAACACTCAATATTACGAATAAATTTTATTGTAGAAGACTTAGGAGAATTTTCGATGTCCTCACCTTTCCTTCAAACTCTGGTTTAAATAGATGTAAGTCCGGATTTCAATTTCGGACTTGACTCTTGTTGAAATGTAAGACGCGTTACTAACTACATCAAACTCTTGAATTATTGCTTGTTTCACTTGCAAAGCATTAGTTGGCCTTTCCTTTCTTCACATGGATTGGCCCCATCTTATCAGTATCCGAAGTTCTTTATACAAACTTCCAAATCCTGCCGACTTCGTCCATTGTCTTGTAATACTTTGGGACGGCATCTTTTATGGACCCACTTTCTGTCTTTTTGTTGAGTGGGTTGTTACTGTCTGAGTCACATGTCTCCACTAGCTTTGTTGGGGAATCTACTTTTTGGTGGTCCCTAAACTTTGATACTTCGTGACTTTTCTTCTCCGTCGCCGTCTTCTCCGATTGACTTTTGGCCGGAATCCTTTGCCAAATTCCGGTTCCTTCTGGTTTTGACATTCGGGACAGACCCGAAGTTCCCAATGGCCGATGTGAGCCATATTGCAATATTTCCGTCGAGTTTCTTTACTCCCCGGTAGCTTGTTTTCCCACGAAGATTTCTTTTCTTTTTCGAATAAGTCTTCCGCAAATCTTGTTATTTTTCCCCGTCATAGTATTCAATAGGAATGATCCGTTCACTTTGAATTTTGATAAAACTTGAACGGAAACTTGACTTTGTCCATCTCAATGAAGATGACCCACAATCCCCATGCCCTTCTTGTAGTAATTTGATCTTCGGTGAAGGTCATGGCCAATTGTACTTCTTCCATTGCTAGCCTCTCGATATTTTTGAAGGCTCTTTCATCCGGTCGTCGGCTTTGATGTAATGGAATGCTTCATGTCCACCATTTCCGACGGCTCTGTTCTGCCGCACTTATGAAATACACTCCAATGTATCCCCTCGTTTTAGGCTGTCATTGTTGAACCAAAGACTTCATAACTCGCTTCCTGGATCCATTTTGGTAATTTTGTGATCTCCTCGGAAGCCTGGTGAAGTAGTATAGATCGAGGCCAAAGCCCCAAACTCGTACCACATCTTCACTTCTTCAGGGCTGAATTTGGTAACATCCAAACCCTTGATATTTTCGAAATATCAATCTTTATTTTTCTGAGATATCCCTTATCTGTCAACCCCCCACCCGCCTGGTATTCCCGCCAAGAAGAAGAAACTTTAATCTCGTTAATATCAACCTTAGAAGTGCCCATCATAGCCCAAGATTGATCTCTTCGCCCTTTACCCCGACGTCTTTGGGTTGATGTGATAACTCGGGATTTGACTACGAGTATCGCTTTTCCTTGGGCCAACATTTACGCCACTTAGGACTTGTGCTAGAGGTCTGGAATCCTCACTACGGGTTGGGAGCCTGCGCTCTAAACGCTCCGTTTGCTTATTAGCGGCCCGAGGAGTAGCTCTTGAAATGCCGTTCTCGGTGAGAGTGAGACCAGGACACATGCTCGTATATGATCGGTTACTTTGTCCCGATCATTCCTTTATAATTTCCCTACCAAATTAGCATTGATGACCAGGGTATCAAATTCTCGGAGTAGCATTTCCAAATTGGTCTCCAAGATGTCTTGATGCGGTGAGGATGGAATCGCTTCAATTCCCTCCATCTCTTGTTAGAAAATCTGCAAGAACATTTTCATGAGATTTTATAATGACAATATCATAATCATAATATTGACATTGACTTGCCATCTAAGTATCCTAGCTTTTTCTGGTTTTGATTCAATTTTGTTTTTCAGAAAAGCTTTGACACTTGAATTATCAATTTTTAAGATAAACTTTTTAGCCAGTAGAAATAAAGGCCATTTTTTGAAAGTCTTTTCATTTGCAAAGAATTTTTTCTCGTTGATATGCCACCGAGTTGCTTCACTGTCTTAAAAAGACCGCAGCAATATCTGCATGGCACTTCTCCGTTCGGTGTGGCTTTTGTAAGAACTGCTGCCCACCAATGATCATTGGCATCTGTGTAAAGAACTAGTTCATCTTCATCCTGTGGAATTGCAAGTTTATGAAGCTTTTAGCAAACTTCTTTAAGCTGCTTAATTCCTTCTTGATGTGCATTCTCCCATTTGAATACTGCATCTTTTTTAAGCAATGGGCTAAACACATTCCTGTAATGTGCTAGATTGTTTATGAACATTCCAGCAAAATTGACAACTCCAAGAAAACTCTGAAGCTGCTTCTTATCTTTTAGTGTATCTGGAAATCCCAGTATCTTTTCTACAATATGACTTTGTAGGATGATTCTAGATTCGTCGATCTCAATTCCTAGGAATTCAACTGTCTTGTTGCAATCACTGTCTTCTTCTCCGAAAGCACTAATCCTTCCTTGTGACAAACATCCAAAATATTTCCAAATGTTTGAGATGCTCCTTCATGTTCTTTGATGCGATTAGAATGTCATCGATATACACGAACATGAAACGAAATAATCTTTGAAGAGATTATCCATCTTCCTTTGATATATCCGGGGTGCATTAGCCAATCCCATATGCATCACATTCCAAATATAGTGTCCTTGTGGTGTAGAGAAAGTTTGTGAACTTTTGCTTTCTTCATCCATCTTAATCTGGTAAAATCCAGGACTTGCAATCGAATCAATATCTTGGCACCTTTTGATACGATTAACCGGATGTTCTCTGCTTGGGATATAGTATTCGTCGAACTCCAAAATGTTATTAATCCCTTTGTAATTAATAACAAGTCTTGCTTTTCCTCTTTTGATTTGTCCATGGTTTCGACTAAGAATCCTGGATCATTGTATGGAGAAACTCCTGGTGAAATTAACTTAAGGTCAAGATGTTCCTTAAGTATCTTTTGCATATCCTCACGATATTCTTGGTTCATAAGGATTGGTTTGAATCTTACGAACTCGTACTCATTTCCAGGTTTAATCTTTAAGGAAGCTTTAAGCTCGTTCTTATCCCACCAAGCCAAAGGATCTTCATTGTAATTCCTTTGGATCTTCTTCGATATCCTCGAGTGATATTTGTTCCTCTATGGTTACATCACTCTGTGGATTCTCCATTAGACTCATCCATAATTCGCAATGGCTTCTTGAAGTGACTCGTTCTTCTCCTTGTACTCTGAATGAATACAAGTTATTATCCCATATCTTCTGATCCTTCTGGATGGAACCAAATTTTCTATAGGATAATAAAGCTTCACCAAATTTCCTTCGATCCGCCATTTTTGGATTGCGAAGTTTGGCTTCATCACCACGCTTGCTGCGAAAATTAATAGGCATTTTTCTGTAAAATGCTTCCCGCAGTCTCTGGACAATAATCTTATGATCACATAAGGTTGTGAAAATAAGTCTTCTCGTCTCGTTCTCTTGTGTGAATCGCTTGAATGTTTGTAGGAAATTGTTTCCTAGCAAAATATCTGCACCTGTATCATGGAAATAGATTGGTGGCGTCTTTACTTTGTACCATGGGTACTGCCCGCGCCTCCGATCATTATTTCTGCTTGTTAATTCCCCCTGTTAAGGATAAGAATCCTTTTAGAGAAATCTCTTCCTGCAATAGCTGGTAAATCTTCTCCAATTTCTTTAGGAAAAACATCCGGCTTTGCAGTACATATTCCGGCACCTGAATCAATATAGGCGGCGAAATACTCGGCCTTGTATTCAGCATATAACATTCCGATAGAAATGTATATGGAGAATGGACTAGTGGTCATCTGATTCTGTATCTTTTATCAGCCACTGTGAACTCCATTCCGTCTTGTAATCTTTCCCAAGGTTTGTGATCCTCAAGAAAATCAATTCCCAGTATTAATTGTTCTGGGATCTTCCCTGCAACTCCTGTGATAGTAAGCTCAATTTCTCCTATCTTCAGGCTTCCTTGATACCTTCCAACTATTGGTTGTTGGAGATAATATAGAACATCACAAGGAAAAATATTATCCTTTTGAGTGATGTCGAATATTACTTCCACTTCTCGCCATCCTTCTGGACATTTCAGCTCTCCTGCTGTTTTGAAAACATCTGGGATACACTGAACTGTATTTGGTCTCCTCTCTCCCCAACGGCTGCTACTCGTCATTATGTCCTGTTGGAAAGACATCCTTCTGGGCTCAACTCTGAGACTTCGACTTTTGTTGAAGACTGGTTGATCTTGTATTTTCATATCGATCTCCTTGATAGTTGGAGACTCAATAATCTCTGGTAAAACCACCCTGGCAAAGTCCTCGAAAATTCTTGGGACTTCAATAAATTCCTTTCTCAAGAATACTTCTGAATGATGTGTATTCGAGAGAGCATAGGATATCTTGTATGTGATCGAGTAGGTCTTTCTTTCATCAACTCGACTCTTTTGAAATCTTGATGAAGGGTTCGGACTCTACTAAAATCTCGATCTCCTAGATTGTATGCAATTCTAGGATAGACATTAAATGCCAATTTCCCAGCATACAAATTTTCTGTAACCGCTCCAAGGCATGATTCCTTGAGGTTTAAGATTCGCTTGTCAAATATAGCAGATTGAGTGGCGAATCTATTCCTTCTTTGAATGTTTCTTTAATAATGACTCTTATGGCTCCAATATGAATCCATGAGAGTGTATTTGCAACTTCTCTTTTAACTCGCTTTTGATCTCCCTGGATTTCTCTAATAAGGACCAACCGCATCTCGATCGGGTTCCCTAAACTCCATCGAATGGCAAATTCTCCTGTTGTTACCCGGTGGATAATTTGGTGTTTTCTATTACGAAAACCAATCTTATCCAAAGCCTTTTCCATCGCTCCAATTGTAAATCCATCGTAGATTTGAAGCTTTGGATCTTCCTTCATAATTCTCATAAGAGTCTTATGAGGCACACCGTGTGAGAGAGGAATCCCGACATATCCGCCCGACCGTCCTCAAGAATTTCTTCTTCACTCTAATTCTCAACCTCGGATTCACTTCCATCATCGAATATATCTCTTCTAAATAGATGCTTTCATCCGAGGGAATATCCTCAAATTGATACACCCGTATTAAATCCACGATAATAGACAAACCTTCTTCGATTTAAAGTGTAGCCTCGAATCGGTTCGACTCCTCGTTTTTGATTGTCCCGGCAATCCGTTGAGATATGCCCTCTTGCTCCGCATGTCCAAGAATTACATCTTTGAAACTTTCATTAGCTCTAGTGTGAGCATGCCCGAAAGTTCTTCTCCTGGATTTACTCACCGGTACACGCTTGATTAGAACCTGATGATGAGGCTCTACTCCCAGGCCGTTTCCCTACGCCCGATTTATAACTTCGGGCTTTTGTTTTGACGAGAACCTTCTAGGTCTCCATGAAGACCTGCTTCTTTTGTCCGCTTCTTTCTTCCCGGCGGTATGGATGGCTTCTATCCTTCTTCTTCAGGCCGCTGGTTGACCTCCCACAACTTGTTGGGATATCATTATCCACGCAACATAAAGGAACTGTTTTGTTAATTCCTCTTAATCTTTTGTAATTCTTGTATAGAGCTTTTGTTTGGTAACATCATTCGAGATAACTTGCCTTTAGGAAAGACATTTTTCTCGGCCACGCTTCTACTTCACTCCACCCTTGTATTCCCCGATAAGCATTTCTCTCCGAGGGACTCGGAATCTTGGCAAATAATAGTTGTGCGCTTCTTTTTTCTCAATCTTGGATTTCCACCGGTATTCGGTGAACAACTTGATATATTCGTCAATATGACAAATATCCAAGAACTCAAGCTATAGAGGGCTTGTTTATATCTCTTTCTTTTTTCATCCTCTAATCCCTCGAAATAACCTGTGCCGATGAACTGGATTTTGAATAGTTTTGCCATACCATCGACAATTCCTTTAAGTGATTCCCCTGATGTGACCGAACTTTTCGTACTAGCATCGGTCATATCCCAGGCAATCTTCACCGATCCTTCAAGACTCATTTCAAGTAGTAAAATGAATGAATCCTTTGTAAGATCGAGGGTTCCTGCTGAAATTCTCATAGTTGAAGCCCATTCATCAATAAGAACTTCTCTATTTTTAAAATCTGGGATGTCCAGATTTAACATCAACCCATATGGATGTATTGGGTCGAGGTGCGATCTTCCATAAGGCGTCTGATAAACATTCGGCCTTCCAGTAGGTTGTCTAGTTCCTGCAAGAGGGTTTCGACCTCCTGTTCCTGAAAGTGGATCACTCCCAGTCGTGAAATCCCCAGCATGTGGCATCCTCTCGTCCCGAGCTCCATGATGCGAACCCGTACTTTCTTCGACGTTAGGATTAACTGGTGGCGGCGGTGGTGGAATTGGTCTACCTTGTGGGTCATAGGTAACCAAAGTTGATTCCTCACCTGCGTTCATCTTTAAATCTACAATACCTAATCCCGCGAAGGATTCTGCCAGGTCATGTAGATCTTTAAGATTCATCTTTTCAATATCCATTTTTTTAATTTTTGATGGATTTTCCTTTGATTAGAGCAATGAGCTTTTCCTCATCTGTCATCTTTCGTATAACTTCGGTTGGTTTCCCTTTTTGGTGTAAATAGGGTACCGTCCCAAAATCAATACGTTTCCTTCCTCCGGATGAACTCGGCCTGTCCTCCAGGTTCTTGACTCGTTTCTGAATATCATGAAGGAGTTCAAGAGTTTCCTTCTGATATTTCACCATCGTCTCCATCTGGTTCTGGATCTGATGAACTTGTACTGGTAGATGAATATGGCGGTTGCCATAATTCTGCACCGCCTTCCTGACTTCTCTAAGATCTTCGGAGAACTTAGATTTGTCTGGAAGTATCTCGTTCCACTCCGGTACTCCATCGGGAATCATTGTTCGATGGGAATTTTCATGAACCGTTTCTTGAAGGTTCATCAAGTGAACATATAGAGGTCCAGTTAAGCATCCAGAATCGCTTATAATATTCTCGCTCGCATTTTACATTGCCTTAAGGTTTCCCCGTCGGCTCCTGCTTTCTTTTTCTTCATGTTGGTATTCCCATATATGAAACCCGGTCAAGGTGTTCTTGTGCATACATCGTCAATATTTGACGATATGTCCCCGTAAAGGGTACATCTCGGACATTAGTCCGATCCATAATCTCGAGTAATTTCTCCTCACCAATTGTTAATTACATAAATATAATAAATTTAACTAAAAGTTCTTAATAAACCTAGACTCTGATACCATTTTTACGGCCCTTAAAACCTTTAAAAACCATTAATTTACCTTCAACTTTGTATAAGGGGTATTTTGGGGTTTTATCAAATAAGAAGGCTATTTTTGAAACTTTTGAATAAGTAAGGCCATTTAAAAGTCTCCTTTACTAGGAGTGGGAATTTTCTCTCTCTAAGAGAGAACCCTAGTTTTGGAGCCTTGTTGTTTTTTTGTCTTTTGAGCGCCGCTTTGTCTACATCGTTCTCTGAGTTATTCTCCATGGCAGCGAGAAGTAAGCTTTGAATGTCGGTGAGGCGTCATTATGGTGAATCCTATCATGATTTGTTAGTTAATCTTGGTCATAATCTTAGATCTATCATTTTTTTCCTTTGACTTTCTTGTTTTATTTTCTTTTCCTTTGGCTTGTCTTTGTCTCCTTACTGTTGCACTCCTATTTTCTTTTCTTCAACACGTGTTCACTTTCCTCCCCTGTCTTCTCTTCTTGGCTTTTGTTTTTTCTCCAAACGGTTTTGTTGTTTTAGTTTTTTCTTCAGGTAAACAGACTTGGTTCTTGAGGGCGTAGTGACTGAGCAGATCCCCCAAACTTGTATTTGAGAATGGATTCCGAAATTGCAGAGAGACTCAAATCTTTCTCCTTATCTAAAGAAGAAACTGAGGACATCGCACTGGAGAACAAAGATATCGAAAAAAGTAGGGCGGAATGTGAGAAGAGTTTGCTTGGGAAAATTTTTGGGACAAAAAAATGTAATTTCCTGGGGCTCAAGAATACAATAGCTAATATCTGGCAAACTAGAGAACCTTTCTCCATCCGCGAGATTGGACACAATTTCTTCCAATTTGTCTTCACGTCTCAGGAGGATAAAACTCACGTGCGAAATGGGAAAACATGGAGCTTCGATAGCCAATATTTGATTTTGAGAGATTGGTCGGAACACCTGACGGAAAATTCGAGCACCTTTAATTCCGTTGAAATGTGGATACAGCTATGGAATATACCATCACATTGCTCGATGATCGAATCGTGAGAAAGATTGGGGCAAAATTTCCAAAAATCTCGGATATTGTCATACCGGAGTCAGGGAGCAGCAAGGGTCGTCATATTAAGATTTTGGCAGAAGTAAATATGGAAAAACCATTAATGCGAGGTACAAAACTCAAGCTGGGAAATGATTCACACTGGATTGATTTCAGATATGAAAATCTTCAAAGCTTTTGCTTTTTCTTGTGGGAAGATTGGGCACACGGGCGTGGTTGTCAACAAAGAAAAGATGATCTAATGGCAAATTCCTTGCTTGAAGATCGATTCGGAGAATGGTTGCGTCTGGCGGACTTGGAGTGCAGGTAAAATGAGTGCTAAATGTATTACACGACAATCATCTCCTGAAACCGAGGAAACCTCGAGGGGAAAATATTACGATGAAAAGTGTCACAAATTCGGAGGAATGATGACTCAAATGCCCAACGTCGTACAATCAATAATAAATGGAGACGTCTTAAGTCCTCTCAAAGACAGCTCTAACCTCCTATGCCAGGAAAAGGATGTGCGAAAAATTCAACCACAGGAAAGGACCAAAAACTTCCACCGGGTACTTGAAGGAGAGGACCCCGACGTCACGACAAGAAGAGAATGAGGAGAGAACAAAGAGAACGAGATGGTTATTGATCATGCGATTTATGATGGGAGTAAGGAAAACAAAGTGGAACATCGATCACCATTAAAAGAAATCCAATTACAAAAAGTCCCGGAATGTTGGTAAACCCGATGAATCGCCAGGTAAGTATACCAGAAAAGGCAATGAATCGCTGTCTAGTAGTCAACCGATGGACACCACTGAGGATAATGGGCAGAACAAAGTAGGAACTAAAAGACAATTTCAGCTCATTGACGAAGAAGAAGCAGAACAAACTAAACAGTGCAAAAAGCCTAAAGGGGTGGTGACGACATATGAAGGTGGTAATTATCCGGGAAAGGTGGAGGTGGCCAGCCTTGAATGGGCCCGAGGTTATCAATGAAAGTATGTGTGTGGAATTGTAGAGGTCTGGGAGGGCCCTCGACAATTCCCCAGCTGAATGAGTCAATCCGACTCCTCCTTCCGGATTTAATTTTTCTTTGCGAAACAAAAAAGAAAGTTGCGTTTGTAAAAACAGTTTGTAAAAGATTGAAAATGGCAGATCGATGGTTTTGTGTGGATTCATGCGGGAAAAGTGGTGGATTGCTGATTTTATGGTCAACCAGGATAAAAATCAGAAATATTCATAGCTCGTGTTTTTGTATAGAGGTGGAGTTCTACTGGGAGGATTCTTTGGAAACTTGGTGGGCGATATTTGTGTATGCTAGCACAGATAAAAAAACCAGAAAGGATCAGTGGAAATATTTGGAAGCTGCTAAAGCCAAATGGGGGTCGATGTGGTTGTTGGGTGGGGACTTTAACGATATCTCAGAACCGGGGGAAAAAAACGGGGCGGGCGAGAAGTATCTCAAGTTGTATGGACTTTAATGCTTTCATCAATGATATGGGCATGGGCGAATTTCAATTCAAAGGCCATCCGTTTACTTGGGCAAACAACAGAGAAGGTGAAGGATTCGTGGAAGAGAGAATTGACCAATTTTGGATCTCAAAGTGGTTAATTCAGTTCAGTGATGCATATGTACACCATATAGAGAAGCAATCTTCAGATCATTACCTACTTTGTTTAGAAAACTCTCCACCAAGACAAAAGTTCAGGCAAAGATTTCATTTTGACAAGAGGTGGATACAACGGGAGGGATGCAATGAGATTATTACAAGAGCTTGGAATGAAGAGGTGGTTGGAACCCCATTGTTTCAATTCCAAAAGAAAATAGCAAACTGCAGGATGGCGCTTGTCAATTGGAACAAGAAAGAGAAAACGAACTCTTCCCACATCATTGAAAAGTGCAAAAATCGACTCAATGCAATCAAGAAGGCGGGATTCGTAACGGACTGGAATGAATGGAATAAGCTGAGAAGGGTGTTGGATAAAGCTTATAAGGACGAGGAATGTTATTGGAGCCAAAAGGCGAGGGTGACTTGGCTTCGCGAGGGAGATAGAAACTCCAAGTTTTTCCATGCTAGTACGGTGCAAAGGAGAAAATTTAATTGTATTGAAAAGCTTGTAACTGAGGGAGGCACGGTGTGTGACACACAAGAGTCTATTGGCAGTGGAATTGCGGATTTTTACAAAAACATGTTCCAGACTTCGAACCCCATTCGAGATGATACAATTTTGGAAGGGATTCGGACGGTCATCACGCCCTCAATGAACCAAGTTCTTACTTGCCAGGTTGAAGATTCTGAAATTAAAAAAGCCCTTTTCCAGCTCCATCCTTCAAAAGCTCCAGGTATGGACGGTATGAACCCCCTTTTTTTCCAACACTTTTGGTCTACTATCTCTGATGCCCTCTGTTGTGCTGTTAAAGATTTTTTCACTCATAATAAAATGCTTAAAAGTGTGAACCATACCCTTATCACACTTATTCCAAAAGTTAAAAACCCCTCTGCAATTTCGCATTTCCGTCCCATTAGTTTGTGTAGTGTCATTTATAAGGTCATTTCCAAAATTCTTGTTAACAGAATGAAACCCCTCCTTCACTTTTGTATCAGTGATAATCAATCAGCTTTTATCCCGGGTAGACAAATCATTGATAATGTGGCCATTACACATGAATGCTTGCATTTTATGAATGGTTGCAGGAAAAGTAATAAAGCTTTTATGGCGCTTAAACTCGACATGTCAAAAGCTTACGATCGCGTGGAATGGAGTTTCCTTATATCTGTTTTAATGAGAATGGGTTTTGACCAGAAATTTGTTAATTGGATTTACTCGTGCATTCGCTCCACATCATACTCCTTTAGAATAAATGGCCAAGTGTCTGGTTACGTGAAACCTACTAGAGGCATTAGACAAGGTGATCCCTTATCCCCATACCTTTTATTATTCTCATCCTGGTCTTTCTAACCTTATTAGACAAGCACAACGATTTTCTCTCGTTTAATGGGATTAAAATGCAAAAAGGGGCCGATCATTACCCATCCGTTTTTTACGATGATTCGATTATATTCTCAGTGAGGCCTCGGAATTTCAAGCTCTTAGTATTTTCACTATCCTGGATAGATTTTGTAAAGCTTCGGTCAACAAGTGAATATGGAAAAATCGTCGTTTATTCGATAGAATACGCCAACTACTCTTAAAACTGTCATTTGTTCCATTCTCAATGGCATCACTGAGCAAAGCCACTCTAGATATCTAGGACTCCCTTTGGTTATTGGTAAGACTAAGAGAGAGGTTTTCCAATTTGTTGTGGAGAGTGTCAAGAACAAAGTTAATAGTTGGAGCAATATTGTTCTATCCACTGCGGGTAAAGAAATCTTGCTTAAAGCTGTCATTAATGCCATGCCTAATTATGTGATGTCTTGTTTCCACCTTCCAGTTAATATATGCAAAGATATCTGTAAGGTAACTTCTAAATTTTGGTGGGGTTCATCGATTGATGGTGGCAAGAAAATTTCTTGGGTAGCTTGGGATAAAATGATTCGTCCTAAATGTAAAGGGGGGCTGGGTTTTAAAGATCTTTCTCTTTTTAATGAAGCTCTTTTGACTAAACAATTATGGAGAATTATTACCCAACCTAATCTTCTCCTCAGTAAAGTTCTCAAAGCAAAATATTTTCCGAATGGGGGTCTCTTGGAGTGTAATCCAAGAAATGGTGATTCGTGGTTATGGAAAAGTTGGATCAAAACAAAAAGAACGCTTGTTTTGGGACTTAGATTCAAGATGGGGGATGGTAAGAACATTAAAGTATGGGAATCTCCTTGGATCCCCAAAACCCCTTCATTCAAGCCAGCAAGGTGTGCTAATTGGGATGGACAAATTACTTGGGTCAGAGAGCTTCTAAACTCTGAGGGCACCGATTGGAAGAGGGAGCTGGTTTTTCAGTGTTTTAATAGAGATGATGCTGAGTGCATTTTGCAGGTACCAATTGCTCCAGAGGGAACCAAAGATAGGCTCATATGGCATTGGGACAACAAGGGACTCTTCACTGTTAAATCCACGTACATGTTACTCATTCAATTGCAACAATGGAAAAAGGATATACCTGAGTCAAGTGGAGGGTGTAAAGGGACTGAACGGTTGTGGAACAAATGCTGGAAGCTGAGTATAAAGAACAAAATTAAACACTTCCTATGGAGAGTCATTTGTAATGGCCTGCCATCTGCAACCGCACTGCAACAAAGAGGTATGAAAATGGATCCAACATGTGCAATTTGTGGGATTGAACAGGAAACATTAGAGCATATTTTTTTCCGGTGTGAACGAGCTCAGCTGATATGGAAGCTATCACCTGTCCAATGGTTTGACACACATCAGCCAACCTTCACTATGAAAAAATGGTGGACTGCAATGTGTGAAATCAAAGAGAGCATATGTAACACAGCCAGAATTCAACTTAGTGTGTATCTCTTATGGTGGTTGTGGAAAACTAGAAACATCTGGATCTTTCAACATATTCAATGGAAAGCAAGTGACATTGTGAACCGAGCACTACAGGAGTGGCAAGAGTTTCTTGCAACAACAAAAACGAGAAGGACAGATATACAAGTGCTGAGAATGTTGGCAAGAATAAGGTGATTAGTGAGAATTGTCATGTTGGGACAGTAGGACATTATAATATAGTGATCAGTGCTGTCAAAGTAGGGACAAATAAGGTTGGATGGGGAGGCTGGATACGAGATGATGCAGAGGGTCTGATTCGAGCGTGGGCAACTTCTAGGGAATGGTTATGTCATCCAGTGGAAGCCACATTGCTAGGAATTAGACAGGCTCTTTGTTTTGCTGAGAAATCGAAGGCCAGAGCTCTAACGGTACAAATAGAAGACGGAACACGATACAAAATCGAACAACAAAGCCTCTTTTGACAGCAAAAATGAGGTGGCAGCAGGGGATATCTATTTGTTGAGTTCGCTCTTCGATTTTGTTGTTTTTAAGTATCAAGACCATAAGAATTTTTCGTCTTGTAATAGATTAGCTTCTATGGCCTTGAGTAGTGATTGTGATTTGGATTGGTGCAACCAATTCCCCAGTTGGCTTGTGTGAAAGCCAATTTGGTGTAGTAGCTAGTTGGCTACGTTGTAATATTGTTGTGTGACGTTGAATATTAATAAAAATTCCTATCGTTTGAAAAAAATAAAAATAAATAAGTAAGGCCATTTTTGTATATGTGGTTTAAAAGTAGGCTATTTTCAATCATTTCCCAAATTCCTGGAAACTGCCCAATAAAATAATATTAAAAATAAAAAATAAAAAGAAAGAAATTGTAAAATCTCGTTTGGTGATAAAGGAAACAGAGTAGGGGCAATTTAGGTATTTCCTATATCCACCATGGGCAGCAAAAGTTGGAGCAACGACCACCGCATCCATGTGCCACCGTGGTGATGGCTTTATGCCGATCTTTCCTCCATTTTAATTCCCCATTGCAGCGTATACACACAGCTACACTTCTCTTCCCAAACTGCCCTCCAAGACTCCAAAAATTCCCTTCGCTGTCACTCCCAGCTCCTCTTTATTCACTATCATCGTCATCCATGGATACCCCACCAGAAGGTTACAGAAAAAACGTTGGAATTTGTCTTATTAGCCCCTCCAAGAAGGTGGGTCTTTTTCCATTTGCTCGATATATATGTTCATATTTGGATATTTTTGTTTTTGGGTTTTGATGATTATGTGTGTGATTTGATTTTGTGTTAGATTTTTGCTGCTTCAAGACTTGATATACCAGATTCTTGGCAAATGCCTCAGGTTAGATTCATTTGATTTATAAAATTGGTTGTGTTATTATTTTAATTGTTGAAATTGATTTATAAATGTTCAATTTTTGCTGTAGTACAGTGGGAAAGGGCTCTTGCATTGGTTGTTTTATACTGTCATCTGAAGGCTACATTTGGTTTATTTTATAGCGTCTCGTTTTATTTTATTTTTTAATGGGAATGTGAGATTAAATTGAGTTAGTCCGGAAATATAATGTGGGAATACTTGAGTAATCTTGAAGTATCCTGATGAGCACTTCTTACAGTCCCCATGCTCATATGTGTGTGGGGGCATTTTGTTTTAATAGATGCTTATTTTTCTACTAAGCATAATATGAGGGATTTTACGTGTCGTATGATTTTATAGGGAGGTATTGATGAAAGTGAGGATCCTAGAAATGCTGTCATCAGAGAACTGAGAGAAGAAACTGGAGTTACTTCAGCTGATATTGTTGCCGAGGTATGGATGTAAACTCGACTATTTTTGCATTTCTATTGTTGGATTGCTATCAGTAAGTTAATTTTCCATTCCAAAAAGCTGAATATCTTACTTTACATTTGAGGGGATAGAAATTGGCCTCTTTCTGCGTGTCAGGCTCCCTATTAAATGCTAAAAATCGTGCTGATGTGTTTCCTATGAACTACCAAATTGGTAAGGGGGAAAAGGAACATGTATATGCGCTTCTGCTCAGACGATCACCATCCAATCCTAACCTCCCTTCCATGTAGTTATGTTCATTCTTGTTTGAAATTTCTAACAAATAAAAGTGTGATGGAGAAGTCCTAAATGCATATGAAATGGCTCTTCAAGAAAAGAATTGCAAGAGATGAGTTGAGACAAGAAAAAAGTTAGTTGAACTTCAGAATTATTTCTATACTGGGCCTTGAGAGTCATGGAATATGGAGGGAAGGGGAGATATTAATAGCTTCATGAGATTTCCACATAATGGATTATGTGCTTTGGAAATTTTTTGTGTTGTCGCTAAGATGTTGAAAGTTCTTTAATACAATTCAGAATACTATTACATTGAGGGGGTAATCTGGCATCACATGCTGATCCAGATAGCCTGTTGTAACTTCATACGTTTTTGTCGTGCCTACATTTTGAATTTTGTAGTGAAGCCAACAAACCTTTTCAGATGATAAGTTAAAGAACACTTCTTGCATTTAGGATGTGAAAAATGAAACAAATCCATTGACATTAAACAAGTTAGGCAGTCCATTGGATGTTCTGGAATCAAATGCAGCTCAGTGTATTGTAGAGCTTTAATTACATTTAGTCATTTAAACTGTGGTTGGTATCATACTATCATGTAATTAAAGCTCTTGAATTGGAACCAAAATCCTTATTTAATCTACCTTGTATAGATTTTCTTCCAATTCCATGAGTATAGTTCTATAGACCCAAAAGTAGTATTACCCCAAATCTTCTTGCACAAAACTGCAAATGTGATTGTATACAAACTATATCGTGGGTATTTGGGGCAGGAAAATGGTTTTATTTTTGTTGAAGCTCAAGGATAGAGAGAGAAATTTACGAGTCTCTCTCTTAGTGTTAAAGCCTAAAGTTATTGCCGGCTATTGCTTTCATGTCTTTGCGAATGGTGATAGAAAAAGAATCGATGTGGAATTTCCTGCTTTTTGAACTTCCTATTATTAACATGGTTTTCAATCACAATGTAGATGTGAAGTGTTGTAGTTGGATTTGATTTTCTCGTTTAGCCAGAGTCTATAGAGATGTCATATGGAACTTTGTTCTTTAACGTGGTTTTGCACACATGCGTTGTTGTGTTATTTCTGAAAGATTCCATCTGCAGGTGCCATATTGGTTAACATATGATTTCCCACCAGAGGTTAGGGAAAAACTAAAGCAGCAATGGGGTTCGGACTGGAAAGGTCAAGCACAGAAATGGTCAGCACTACTGCGTTCTCATTCCTTTTAACATATATTGTGGGCTTCACTGCGATGTGCACTAAGTCCTGTAGCTGAGGCACCAACCGAATGATCATGTTAATCATATGGCGTTGTACCTGTGTTTGTTAATATATTGATGATACATTGATGATTTATGTTATTGGCTGACTGCTGACAAGAGGAAATTGATAGCCATTTGTAATATTCAAAGGACGATAGTCATTGGGAGTGTTTGCTAACTCTAAAAATAGTGATTCTCAACTTCTAGATCGAAAAATAGTTGTTTTTTGGCGTCTAGAAGCTGAGAATCACTTTTTTAAGAGTTTGCAAACACTCCCATTATGTGCTCCAAAGCACTTTTTATGATGCCATGGAGTAATGGTTTCGGTGTTGGTGGGAGTTGAGAGTGATTATCATTTTCTATAACAAGGGTGTTTGGGTGAGCTTATAAGCTCTATAAAATACCTTATGAGATGTTTGAGAGATTCTAAGCTCTCTTGAAGTGTTTGGTATTTTTTTTCCTGTTAAGATCTTGTAAGCTCCCAAATTAAGATGTTAGGAGCTTATAATCTGTCTTTAAAAAAGGTGGGGCATCCCAACTTATTTTCAAAATATGATGTTTTTTCTTGTTTTTTGAGGAATTCAAAATATGATCTTATTTTAACAACCTTCTTTAACTTTGATCATATTAATTGCATAACTGTCATTACTAATATCTTATAAGCTCTATGATCTTATTTTGTCCAAACACTTCAACAACTTATTTTCAAAATAAGATCTAATATCTGATAAACTTTAAAAACATCTTATAAGATGTAGGAGCTTATAAGAATTTTAAAATATGCTCAGCTAAACACCCTCAAACTTGAGTTATTCTTGGAATGGTGTTGAGGTGAGAGATTGTCGGGGGATTGTACAGTGGTATATAGTGATGTTCTGGGGCATTTATTGGCAGCAGTGAAAGAATATTGGTAATTATTTTTATTGGCAGTGCAGTGTTCCACAATTTGTCGTATGTGTTGCCATTTAAGATCACAATTGTATTGGTTGGAGGTTGAAATCTATCTAAAGAGTAAAGATTAACCGAGTTTCTCGAAGTATAGGGGTGTTTTGTTTATGACTATTGTCTGTATATGTTTTTTAGCCATAACCAATTGCATTTTACATCAATAGTTTGATATGACTCGGCATGATACTTCCATTTTTGATTGGATCAAATAGTGTAAACCTTTCTGATATATAATGTCGTTTATAACTTCAGGTTTCTTTTAAAATTTACTGGAAAGGACGAAGAGGTCAATCTTTTGGGTGATGGGACTGAGAAGGCTGAGTTTGGACAATGGTCATGGATGTCACCTCAAGAAATAGTCGATCATGTCAGTCTTCTTTCTGATCGTATGGAAACCGTGTGAATAGTTTGTTAGGGATAATTACAAAAAAACCACTGAGCTTAGGTGTAATTACCAAAAAATCCTCAGGTTTTTTAAAATTGCAAAAAACCCCTTAAGGTTTGATTTCATCTTACATTTCGTCTTACATTTTTCCACTTCATGAGCAAAAAACATTTCAAAATCCCCCTAATATTTATAGAAATATTACGGTTACCCTCTTAAATTTGAACCAGAATCAAACCTGAGGAGGTATTTTGTAATTCTGAAACATCTCTGAATTTTTTGTAATTTTGCCCAAACCTTAGGGACTTTTTTGTAATTATCCCTAGTTTGTTATTCTGCTGCAGCTGATATTCTGAACATTCTATCAAAATCTTCTTTTGCAGGCAGTGGATTTCAAGAAGCCCGTGTACTGGGAAGTTTTGAAAGTTTTCTCTCCATATCTTGAGTAGATTATTGAATTTGTGGCTCGTTCGAAAACCCACTGTTTCTGCAGATTGTCAGGTAATAGCGTTTGGCTAGCATCAGTTCCATCTTTTACTTAACATTGATGCATACAGAAAAGGGCTAAACCGGTAGATGTTAATGCTCTGCTCCCAGCATTAACGATATCATTAGCAATAGGTTCACATCTAAACCAAACAATTCTTTTAAACTTGATTTCTGGTTTTGTAATCTTGATTCAGGATATTAAGAGTCAAGTAACTGAATATGCCACATTGTGCTCTTTTTGTTTTTTTTTGGAAAGGGAATACTTGTAATATTTGAGTTGGATTAAACTTTCGTATAATTTACGTAGTTGACCATGCTGATGAAGATTTCTGTATTCTTATTCTTAAAGAAGAAAAAGCCTAATATTGGGACGTACCAGAAAAGTAGTAGAAATTAGCAATTTAGGATAAAAGGAGTTTTTAAGTAATTAAGTAGATCTGTAGGTAGACAACAATACGCATATTGTTATAAGTTGAGATATTGGATAGCAGTATAGCACCCCTTTAAATAGTACCTGAGTAACTTTATGAGCTGAAGAAGTATAGTCTGATATTATAAGGAAACAACACAATATAGAGCACACGAACAAAAGTTCATTCATATATAGAGTTGCAGATTGCATTCTTCTCATTTTTGAGATTAAAACTTATTCTCAGCATAAAATCATTAAGATCAAAAGAGAAGAAACATTGATCTCCAAACAACCTCATCAAGGCCCAAGGGCAGCGTCATTCATCCCTTTATTGTTGTTTTCGACAACATCAACGTTTGATCACCATTTGAGCTTTGGCGGGAAGTACTGCATTGCAGTCATCAGAATGTAGCAACACATTCACATATAAGGATGCGTATGTTAAAGGTATAATTACAAATACTACCCCTTAGATTTGGGTAATTACAGAAAACCCAGAGAAATTTCAAAATACAAAAAGCCCCATGAGATAATGTTTTAAATGTAAGGGGGTAACTGCAATATTTTTACAAATGTAAGGAGGTCTTTGAAATGTTTTTGCTTATGATTTATGAAGGGGATAAAGTATAACACAAAATCAACCTCAAGTGGAGTTTTGTAATTTTCAAAAAAATCTCTAGGTTTTATTGTTATTAGCTCAAACCTCTGGGGTAGTTTTTGTAATAATCCCTATGTTAAATTAAGTTTTTGTACCTTCTCCGCAAGGGAGATATAATATGACTTGACTTTGTCAACGTCAATCTTGACCTTGCTTTTGCTGTAGAGATCATATTTGCTGCATAAATAATGAACACATACAAATTGAATTAGTGTATTGCATCTTCAATTACACTGTTTGCCAGTTTGAAAAAAAAAAAAAAACAAATTCAAAGGCCCTTAACCTGAATATTTGCAGCCACTTGAGATTTTCAACATCCTCCTCATTCATTAGGTATCCATATGCTCTGGATTTGTGCAATGCTTCACCATCATGAAGAAGCTAAAATTATATACATAGAACACGTATTTCGTACAACAAGAGGAAATAAATATGTACGCAAAAAAATACTTACGATAAAATGAATGGTACCGAATAATGAAAAGTGCAGCTGATGGCAGAGTAGTCTTATTTTCCTTAGCCACCTGTAGTACCATGGTTACTGCTGGATTAGATTTTGTACTAGTAGGAAGATTCTGAAATCACAGTACGTATTTTCGGATGGAAGAAAGATATGTACCAAGTACATGTAGTCATCATGCCCCCATGACATCAAAACATTATCTAGTCCACATCCCTCTGAATAAATTCCCAACTTGGTGTTATAAGCTGGATTGTTGTAATCAGGGTTGTCTTTGAATTGCTGCATTATTTTTAGGGCTTCGTTTAAATTTTAGCGTAGTTGAGATGAAAATTGCAGTCGAATTTCGTTAGACTCTGACCTCATAATGAACAATGGATTGATCAAAGGCACAACCTAGTGGAAATGTGTCACCTGCAATTAAGAAACCGTGAACTATATGAATAACAAGAATGGTGATCGATAACCAAACGGGATCTTCTATTTCATTTTATTCCATCTTGTATTTCACTCATATTAGATGCACGCTACCACGTTTATGAAATGATGTCATAATTATAGATATGACATTTATGTAGTGTATTGTATTGGAATACCAAATGAAATAGATTATTGGAATAGAAAATCTGGATTGCTAATGATGTTATTCATTATCAAGAATCAAAAGTGCAAGTACTTAATTAAATTTAAGGGACAATTACAAAAACTACCCATGAGGTTTGGGTTAATTATAAAAAAAACCCATAGATTTTAGAAAATCATAAAACCCCCGTGAGGTTTGATTCTATATTACACTTTAAGCCCTTCATAAGTAAAAACATTTCAAAACACCCTTTACATTTGTAAAATATTGCAATTATCCCCTTACATTTGACACATAATCAAACTTGTAGGGGATTTTTTTAATTTTCAAGCATATCGGGTTTTTCCTCTTAATTTAATGAATACAAAGATTCTCACCAACAACAGCCCATTGTGGCAGACCTCCAAAGCTAGGCAGAAGAAGAACTTTCCCAAGATCTACATCAAAACATTTATATATTACTATGTTGTAACATTGGAGAATTTGATGTTCATACAAAAAATGCAAGAGTAATTAAATTTAATTACCACATGAATAAGGGCAGTCAAATGCAACCAATCTTCATTACGATAGTCTTTCCTAATGCCCTCAGCAGTTTGAAGCAAATGTTGAATCTGAGGTTCATCCAAGTCAGGATCACTATCATCAACAACTTCATTCAGAAGTTCACAGCATTCCCAAATGCTCATTTCCACTCGGTCGAATGACTTATATATTTTCCTCATTCTCTTCACCTGCATCAATTATTTCACCAAAAAAAATTGTTCATGTTCAGGTACAAAAGATAAACCTGAATTATGTGGAAAACATATTTTTCTTGTTCTTTTTTTCCTGACAAAGTCATATGTTTAATGTGGCTGAGCCGATACAGTTCCTCCACCGTCTGTTTTCTTTCGTTTTCAGCACCGTAATCCCTGTCGAATTAGACATCAAATTTTCAGGCTTTGCAAAGTAGGAGATACACTTAGTTTGGATCATAGACAGATGATAACCAGAAACAAGGAGGGGAATTCTTTTTAGGGCTAATTACAAAAACACCTGATGGCTCAAAAGCTACCTTTAAAACCGTAGGCAAGTGCACCTATCGTTTTATAGTATAGATTATTGAGTACCGAGTGTCATTCCCACGAGGATTGTAAGTACTAATAATTACCGTCTTTTTGTTATTTAATCTAACAATTTTCAGAGTTTTTGTTTGATGAAAAAGGAAAACAAATTATAAATTGTAAAAATGAAGGAAGATTTGTAAAATAAGAAATCAATAGATAGAAATGTGTTTGAATGTAAATCCCTCTAGAATGTTTTTGTGATTTGACAAGTAAAAAATACAACCGTAAGCCCTTAAGCAAAAATCAACCTCTTTTAATAAAATCTCATGTCTTGTGGACCGTAGAAATTCCCAATTTAAGTTAAACCCTTTCTCAAGCGAAAAACTTCTAATCTCAAGTTGATTAACTCAAATCTCTTTCTAGTTAAAACCCCAAGACAAGATTATAACGATTTGTGAATTCCCATATTAGGTTTGACCCTAATCCGGAAGATTTATGTCGCCCCATATCTGTGGATTGCATGCAACTCTTTTCACTTATATAGTTCTATTTCACCATGAATCTCTCGATTTCCTGATGAAAAATAAACTTCAAATCAATATTGCGCATATATCAATTCGAATGAACGAAGCATAATATAAGTGAATCACACAAAATATGAAGATTTTATTAAAAACATACACACCTTAATCACAAATCCATTCTGAGTTCATTACATTCAAACACTAGAGTTTAGCTACACATGATTTTGACCAAAGAATAAATTACACAAGAAGATTTAAGTATTGTAGACATGGTGTACTTATCTTTCTCAAAATCTCAATTGACTTCTTTCTTGATTGATGATGTTGCTCCAAGCCTTCTTCTCCCAATATCGCCCCCAAGCTTTCTCCTCCAAGACCCCCTTGATCCCAATTCTACTTAATAAAATGAATACAATGAATATTTCTTGAGTATCTAATGAATTCCTCTCCCAACTTCAACCTCGGCTTTTATAGGCAACCAATACATTGATAGTACTCTCTTTTGTTAAACAATTGCCTCCATTTTCCTTGTTGGTTGGTGAATTCTTGTATTCAAGTGATGAGGAGGGGACATGGAGACATGTTTCAAAAAATAGGGTGTTAAAAGTGTACAAAAGTGGCCAAAATGGGTTGGTTGGTGAGTTTTCCCCAAATTCCGCAAAGAAAAGTGACGAAGAAAGTGGCCCCCGGCCGTGTTGAAAGCGAAAGACGGCCAGCCGTGCCGCACAAAAAATCAAAATGGGCCGACATGGCCGTGTTGTCCAACACGGCCAAAGCCGCGTGTTGTACGACACGTGTTTATCTGTTCGACACGCCAGCCGTGTTCGGGCTGTTTTTACGCAAAAATTTGAGTTTTTAGCTCCGGTGGAACACGGCCGTGTTGCCCGACACCCTGCCCGTGTTGGACCAAAAAGGCCCCGAAATGACGCATTTGGCTTGGAATTTCGAGCGTTTTTGCATCCTTAAACTCCCTGGTATGTTTTGACATGAATCCATGGTCCGAAATTCACCAAAATTAGCCCCGAATGGTCAATCTACATCAATAAAATCACCTCGGAGTAATATGAACTATGTACAATCAAAAATTTACAAAACTAACACTAAAATAACTCGAATTCTACTCAAATATACACATAAAACATGCATAAAAAGACCCTTATCAAACCACCTCCAACAACTTTGAACTTTGCTTGTCCTCAAGCAAAACATTATATCAAAAAGAGGATTCAATAAATCATAACATACAAAGATGATTTTTTTTTTTTTTTCAACATATTGAACATAAGCAATCAAGTTCTTGCCTTCTCAACCTGAATTAACCATTAAGTAAAAACATAGTTTTGTAAAGCGATCGATCACAAGAAAGACGTAATATCGGCAGGCATTATTCGGACTTGAAATCATCACTCCACAAATCGATAGTTATGAACAACTTCAATTCAATAACGCCATGAAAATACAAGAATTCAATAGATCATTGTAGTTAGCCTACTAGTCATATAACCAAGCTTGAACTTTATTGGAATGAGAAGTCGAAGGAGTATTCATTCTCCTTTTTTTTTTTTTTTTTTTTTTTTTTTTGGGACCTTTCGAGACATGCTTCCACTAGGTTTATATTTTGAATTTGTCAAACACTCCTGGGTGGTTTCCCATACTCATATTCGTGTCGCCGTTTTACGTAAAAAGACAAACACGGGGCTCATGAATGCTCCTAGTTACTAAGCAACAACAAATAGAGAGTATAACCTCGATTGGTCCGTTTTTTTTTTCTTTTTTTCATTTTTCTCTTTTTTTTTTTTTTTTTTTTTTTTTTTTTTAAGCTTGGTTTAACAACTCGTTAACCACTACTAAATCACGAGTTCTCGTGGCGTTCATAGCGCTAGGTATCGTCGTATATGCCTTAACACATCAAGTATTTATGGTGTTAGAAATCTCATCAAAATTTTGCCTGCATCCACGCCAATCTATCCTGAGACAATCAATTGCTTCACATTGAAAACACAAATTAACAAGTTAATATAGGTATAATTGGGCGAAGTTATTGACTAGCAAATACTCAATTTGTTAAAAAAAAAATAAAAAAAAAATCACATCTCTTGAAAACAAACACACAAGCATTCCGAAAATATTATTGTACCCACCTCCAACTTTAAGATTCACATTGTCCTCAATGTGAAAGAAAGAAATGGACAAACACACACAAAACACTAGTTTAAAAACAAAGAAATTAGAATGTATAAAAGAGGTGGAAAAAAAAAAGAAAAATATGACCTTACTACAATAGTGGAATCGGTGTTGAGCGACCATTGGGTTGTTTTGGTACGGGACCTTCAACGGCATCTTCATACCTAATCAAAGTTAAGCAATACACAACTCGAATACCGTGAAATCTCAAATATTCCCCATTAGGACAAGCAAGAAGAAGCTCAAGAGTTTTTTTTTTTTTTTTTTTGATTTGAAAATGACTCTAAGGACTTGTGATTATTTTGAAAGAAAATAAAATAAAATAAAAATAAATGAAAACAATTGCACACAAACATCGGGTTGCCTCCCTGGTAGCGCTTTAACGTCGTATACCGGACCATTTCACCTAAATGTGAAGATTTAATCGGGCGAGCTTGAACTTATGAAAAATTTATCTCTTTGAACAACATCGCCACCCGTATCGATTTTCGAACAATTGACCTTCATGGTCCTATTTTTCTCGCATGTTATTCTCAAAATGGGATTTATCTCGTGGAAACTTTTGCACATTGAACATCACATATTTTCAAGGATTTATTAGAAGACATATCAAGCAAAGAATCATTTATCCTTGTCTCAATCAAGTTTATAGGAAAACAAGTATCATTTATAGGATTTCTCAAAGGAATTTTAAAGATAACTTGTTCACCCCTACTCTCAAAGTAAGCTTTCCATCATGCACATCAATGAGAGATTTAGCGGTAGCTGCAAAAGGGACGCCTATTAATTAAGGAACTTATATCATCATGCATGTCAAGAATAATAAAATCAACTCGGGAATATGAATTTATCAATCTTAACTAAGACATCTTTAACAATACCTCTAGGATGTTTAATCGATTTATCGGCTAATCAATGTCCATCCTAATAGGTTTAAGTTCACTTAATTCCGCATGCTTGAATGTTTCATAAGACATCACGTTGATACTAGCTCCCAAGTCGGCTAGTGCCCTATCAACAGTAAACCATCAATTGTGCGAGGGATAATAAAGCTTCCGGATCATTAAATTTTGTGGTAGTTCATTGGAAGGACATTTATCATTCAATCGCACATTTGATAATTTGTTAAGCTTATTTTCACTAGGAATGATGTCATTAAGATCCCTAACATGCTTTGAATGAGGTCAACAAATGGAATATTGGCATGTAATTGTTTGAAAGAATCAAGTACTTACCAAATTTGTCCTCCCTTCTATCTTCTTCTGGTTAGACTCCTTTAAGGGATCTTGGGGCTTGTATTCTCGCAACCTCCTTTTTCATGAGATTTTCTTTGGGCATGTCATCCTCCACGTATTTCTGCATGGCGGCATTGGCATAATCATGCTCATGTGGAAAACGATGGTGATTGCCTTTACGTGCTCCCCTCGGTTTGGCTCGATACCCGCAAACTACCTTGTGGCCTTTCGAAATCATCTTCGCAACCGCCTATTCGCTTTCCGGATTATGGATAGATGCCTTGATTTCTCGAGATGTTTCCACGACTGAATCGAGTATCCGTTGATTGCACAAACTTTGTTATAAGATCTTCCAAGTTAGGTTTACCTTGATTTGGTGAAAATCCGGAAGACGTGTGTAGATCGAGGATTGGGATTAGGTCGTGGTTGGCCTTGATTTCCCAACCAAAATTAGGATGTTGTCGCCACCCAGGATTATATGTGTTCTTTGTAAGGATTACTTGGGTAATTTCGCCTTGATTCCCAACGTAATTAGCATGTTCGCGTGAGGTATTGTGTGTGGGCGATCCCGATGATTATGCATCCTCCGCAAGTTTCACAAGATAAAACATGCGGTGGTGGTGGTTTAGAGCCGCTAGATCGTCGATCTTTTGGGTCAATGCTTCGACTGCGGCGAGCGTAACTACCGTGATCCGCATTATACACACCAATCGACACATTGTTAGTTTTACCTCGTATGGATTGCCATTGGTAGCCGTTCATGGCCATTCCTCGATCAAATCCTGAGCGGATTCCGGCGTTTTGTTATTAAGAGTTCCCCTCCGTTGCATCAATCATTTGTCTTGTTGCAGAAAAGTAGCCCATTATAAAATGTTTGGACTTGCATCCAAATAGGTAGGCCATGGTGTGGGCATTTCCGCAACAATTCTTTGAATCTCTCCCAGTGTCGTCAAGGTCTCGTCTTCTTCTTGAGTGAATGAAGAGATTTCATTCCTCAATCGTGCGCTTTGGCCGGTGGAAAATATTTCAAAAGGAACTTTTCGCCATGATGTTCCACGTTGTAATCGCTCCCTTTGGCAAAGTATTTAGCCATTGTTTAGCCCGTCCCCAAGAGTAAATGGGAATAGGCGTAAACGGATGGCATCATCGAGACCCCATGATTTTGAATGTATCGCAAATTTCGAGGAAATTTGCGATATGATTATTCGGATCTTCGCCTGGTAGGCCGTCGAATTGAGCGAATTGTTGCACCATTTGAATGACATTCGGTTTGATTTCAAAATTATTGGCGGCAACAAATGGGGCTTACGATCTTTAGATGACGTGTCGCCCATGGATGGTTTGGCATAGTCATACATAGTTCTTTGTTGTTCATCCGCCATATCGGGATTCTTGCCTTCGTTAATATCCTCCTCGTGGTCTCAGATTAATACTTTCCTCCGTGTTGCTACACGGTGTCGCGACTTCCAAATTCGGCGACGAGTAGGCATGCACCATGGTAAATAAAGAGGATAAGTGTAATCCAAGACTTACAAAGATAAATAAAAAGAAAAGACAAATGATGAAATAAAAAAAATGATTAAATTAACAAAAATAAGGTGTTCTTAATATTACAATCCCGACAACGAATCGCCAAAAACTTGATGGCTCAAAAGCTACCTTTAAAACCGTAGCAAGTGCACCTATCGTTTTATAGTATAGATTATTAGTCCGAGTGTCATTCCCACGAGGATTGTAAGTACTAATAATTACCGTCTTTTTGTTATTTAATCTAACAATTTTCGAGTTTTTGTTTGATGAAAAAGGAAAACAAATTATAAATTGTAAAAATGAAGGAAGATTTGTAAAATAAGAAATCAATAGATAGAAATGTGTTTGAATGTAAATCCTGTAGAATGTTTTTGTGATTTGACAAGTAAAAATACAACCGTAAGCCCTTAAGCAAAATCAACCTCTTTTAATAAAATCTCATGTCTTGTGGACCGTAGAAATTCCCAATTTAAGTTAAACCCTTTCTCAAGGCGAAAAACTTCTAATCTCAAGTTGATTAATCAAATCTCTTTCTAGTTAAAACCCCCAAGACAAAGATTATAACGATTTGTGAATTCCCATATTAGGTTTGACCCTAATCCGGAAGATTTATGTCGTCCCCATATCTAGGGATTGCATGCAACTCTTTTCACTTATATAGTTCTATTTCACCATGAATCTCTCGATTTCCTGGATGAAAAATAAACTTCAAATCAATATCACGCATATATCAATTCGAATGAACGAAGCATAATATAAGTGAATCACACAAAATATGAAGATTTTATTAAAAACATACACACCTTAATCACAAATCCATTCTGAGTTCATTACATTCAAACACTGGAGTTTAGCTACACATGATTTTGACCAAAGAATAAATTACACAAGAAGATTTAAGTATTGTAGACATGGTGTACTTATCTTTCTCAAAATCTCAATTGACTTCTTTCTTGATTGATGATGTTGCTCCAAGCCTTCTTTCTCCAATATTGCCCCTGACTTTCTCCTCCAAGACCCTTGATCCCAATTCTACTTAATAAAATGAATACAATGAATATTTCTTGAGTATCTAATGAATTCCTCTCCCAACTTCAACCTCTTGGCTTTTATAGGCAACCAATACATTGATAGTACTCTCTTTTGTTAAACAATTGCCTCCATTTTCCTTGTTGGTTGGTGAATTCTTGTATTCAAGTGATGAGGAGGGGACATGGAGACATGTTTCAAAGAAAATAGGGTGTTAAAAGTGTACAAAAGTGGCCAAAATGGGTTGGTTGGTGAGTTTTCCCCAAATTCCGCAAAGAAAAGTGACGAGAAAGTGGCCCGACACGGCCGTGTTGAAAGACGGCCAGCCGCGGCCGCACAAAAAAACGAAAATGGGCCTCGACATGGCCGTGTTGTCCAACACGGCCAGGCCGTGTTATGCGACACGACCGTGTTATACGACACGCCAGGCCGTGTTCGGGCTGTTTTTTCAAAAATTTCGAGTTTTTAGCTCCCGGTGGAACACGGCCGTGTTGCCCGACACCCCCTGCCCGTGTTGGACCAAAAAGGCCCGAAATGACGCATTTGGCTTGGAATTTCGAGCGTTTTTGCATCCTTAAACTCCCCGGTATGTTTTGACATGAATCCATGGTCCGAAATTCACCAAAATTAGCCCCGAATGGTCAATCTACATCAATAAAATCACCTCGGAGTAATATGAACTATGTACAATCAAAAATTTACAAAACTAACACTAAAATAACTCGAATTCTACTCAAATATACACATAAAACATGCATAAAAAGACCCTTATCAACACCCCTAAGGTTTGGGCTAATTACAAAAAAAAGAGTTCTTTGAAAATTACAATTTCAAACAAAAAACCTTGAGGTTTGATTCCGTCTTACATTTTTCCTGGTGATTTTCGAAAACATTTCAAACCCCCCCTGATATTTATAAAAATTAGCCCCCTTAAATTTAAGACAAAACGAAACCTAAAAGGGTTTTTTTAATTTTGAAACATGTATGGTTTTTTTTTTTGTAATTAACCCAAACCTCTGGGGTGTTTTTGTAATTATCCCTTTTTTTAATATATAGGTAACCTGAAAGAATGGCCATATGAATTGTTTTCAGGCACTACAAATCCTCCATCTACAACCAATTCACCAGTTTCAGGACGAATCTTCTTACGGTCCTTCGCTTTAATCCCTTATCAGATAAATAATTAAGAATTTAGTCAGTCTGAATTCTAAATCACTCAAGTAATGAAAACACAACAAAAATCAATGAAAAGAACCAAATATATATATATATATATATATATATATATATATATATATATATATATGTACTCTGCTTCACCAGCTGGTATGATCTTAAAAAAATGCTGATAAATGAAAATGAATCAAGTATTTACAGGGACCATTGTGTAAATACTGTCATACTCATATGTATGTATCTAAACAAACTTAACTTCCCTCTAAATCTTTGGCTTTGCATGCAACTTTCAGACAAAGCTTTCTGTGTCTACAAATTTTGTAAAATGGAGAATTCTTAGGAGGAAAGGGATGGAATAAAGGTAATGTTGTAACAGGTGAGGGGGATAAAGTAAAATGGTATGTTATTGCCATTTTTTTCAGGAAAAAGAACACTGTGATATGTATGGTTTGTGTAACTGATCTTGTGCAGGCAGGTAGCAAGTTTTTGAAAGCTTTTTAAGTTTATAGGTATGGTTTTCTCATGGATTTTTTGGTATTTGACAACAATGAAAGTGGGAGATGGCTTTAAGTTAAAAAGTATAGAGCTTTGATTTTCTATCCAATTTAATATTTCATCTCGAATTCTTTTTTTGTTATATATATAGTGAGGAAGGGAACACACACTCGTATAGGATCGAATTAGCGCCACTCTCTCTACTACTGAAGCACAAAGTTGATCTCATTTCATCTCGTATTCTACTTCACAAGCATCCCTAACGCTTGTTTGCTAGGTGAATTTTATTGAATTCACATGATCGAGTGAGTAAGACCACATCAACATTTTTTTAAAAAAAAAAAACTTACTTCACATATATATATATATATATATATATATATATATATATAAACTAAACGTATATTTAAGCATGTAAAATATAAATTGAAATATTAAATAAGTGCATACCATGATTTGATTGGTATAATGTATTTATAAATATAATTTGGAAAATCAGAATTCCACATATGCTTCCAATTAACTTCATCCGACTTGGCCAATAATTCAATTGGTACTTTAGGTGTATTTCCCCCCACCAACAATGGCTACAGCAATTGAAATTTCCGGTTCTGCATATACCTTATATTGGTAATATCCAACAACCATGTGCGTTCTGTTTTGTTTCTTAGCGTTTTTGTGAACACTTTATGAAAAAGTATCAATTATCATTGTACATATATTCTCATTATATATAGCAACTTTGCTCATATTAGGAGAAAATGAATTGTTTTTTTGATAGCTTGACTTGAACGTTTATTTGAGTTTTAGTGCCTAAGCATTTGCTGAGAATATATGAAATCGTAAGGCCAAAATGACAAGATGATGAGCTTTCAAAATTCTAAGTTGTATTAGAAACACTAATAAAGTACTTTTCGACCATAGTTTAACTGGCCGTTCTTAGAGTTTGTTCATTTATATTTCATACCATCAATCTTGGATATTGCTCAAGTGATTTTGGTGTCGTTGAAACGTGTATAAATTGTCGTAAAATATTATCAGGATTCAGATTTTCTATTCCATTTCCTATTCCATTATCTAGATGACTGACATGTGTAGATATATTAAAACAATCAACACCCCAATTGAGTGAGGGTGACACGTCCCGAGCAATGGTCTGTAATTGTATTTCTACGATTGGGTGACACATCATAATTGTATGTGTTCATTGTATGTATCTCGACTACACGTATAACCCAAGCAACAATGTCTTTCTGAAACGTAAGCCTGGAAGATGAGTTATCAATAAAAAACTTGTTCTCTCATATTAAGAGCTTTGTTTTATCATTATAGAGTGTGTCTTCTTTATATAAGTCATCCTCGAAGCCATAGACAAAGTGTTTGCACCAGATGCTTCAATGAAATTCTAAGAGAATTTGAAAATTGGTATTTATTAATTAACAACTAATTAAGTGTCTCAGTGACAAAATCTCAACTCCACAGCCTATATACATCATTACCTGAGTTACTATATTTTGAAGTTGTCCAAATACACAGCAACTCCTGCCTGAGATACTTCCAATATCACCTCACCTTGTAACATCTTTTTATCTACAGAAACAATTCCAATCCCACCACAAGAATTAAAAAATTAAACATTGACTTAACAGTTAACAACATGAATACATAAAATATATGACAAAATCCTCAAAAGGTAAAAATAAAAGAATAAATCTAATAAAATCAATAATGTTGTCAAAATTATGTTTTGCTGTCTCATATTTCCTTAATTATTGTACTTAGTTATCCGATATACGTGCATTAATTTTTTATTTATTGCACAATCAACTTTTCAAAAAAATATCTGCCCCAAATTTACACACATGATCAACTTTCAAAAATAAATTTGCATCCAAACTTATTTCTACAACTTTGAAAAAAAAGTATGACACCAATCTTAACAATTATTAATAATCTAAACATGACTAAAACGAAATGCGCGATGAAGTTACCTCCTTGTGAGGTTTTATTAACAGTCAGTTTTTTTGAAGATCGAACACAAAATATATAGTCTAGAATGTATTTTAATGATTGTGAGGTTTGATATTCTTTTTGGCATCATCAGTAAAAAAAATATTAAAAAGTATCCCACCTCGTGTATTGCACGGGTAAAAAACTAGTAATCAGTATACAAGCAACACAATAGTAAAATAAAACTCGAGATTGAAATATATATTAAATAAGTAAGGGATATTCACAAAACCCCCATGATGTGTGGGCTAATTACAAAAAAACTCCAGAGATTTTTGAAAATTACAGAAAAACTAAAATTTGATGTTTGATTGTCCATCTTCATAAACAAAAAATATTTCAGACTCCCCTGATATTTATTTATAGAAAGATTACAGTTATCCCTTCAAATTAACAAATTTAAGACATAATCAATATTGAGCGTTTTTTTTTTTTTTGGAAACATCGTTGGATTTTTTTTTAATTAGCTCAAACCTCGTTTTTCTTTTTTTTTTTTTTTGTAATTATCCCAGAATCCCGTGTCTCTAGAACTACTAAATTTGACAACTTCAAACAATTTACTGTTTACAGTTAATAATATGGAAAACTGGTGATTTGTCCCACTTTAAAAAACTTAAAATAGGAGTCAAAATCCAGGAAATCTGCTGCAAATTTATTCACCACAGCAGCTTATCCATGCAAAACAAAAACCAAAAAACTTAGCAGGAACGGCCAGGCACCATTTTCCTGACAAGAAAACTAAATTATCCATATCCATGAAATCAGCTTCTATATATACTTCCGCATCTGTTAGCTTCTCAGCAACAAAACACTATAATCACTTTCCACTTTCCAGCAATGGAATTTCAGGCAAAATCCCTGTTTCCATTCTTGATCTCAATTTCCTTGATTCTATCATTCTCTGAAGCTGGCAAAATTGCCATCTACTGGGGTCAGAATGGGAATGAAGGCACACTAACAGAAACCTGTGCCACCGGAAACTACGGCTACGTAAACTTGGCGTTTCTTGCAACATTTGGCAATGGCCAAACTCCAATGATCAATCTTGCTGGCCACTGTGATCCAACCACCAATGGCTGCACCGGGCTGAGCTCCGACATCAAGTCCTGTCAGGCCAAAGGCATCAAAGTTATGCTCTCACTAGGCGGTGCAGCTGGGAGCTACTATCTTGCATCAGTTGAGGATGCTAGGCAAGTTGCAACCTACTTATGGAACAATTTCTTGGGTGGCAAGTCATCCTCTCGTCCATTAGGAGACGCGGTTTTGGATGGTATCGACTTTGATATTGAGGGAGGGACTGATCAGCATTGGGATGATTTGGCGCGATATCTTTCTGCTTACAGCAACAAAGGCAAGAAAGTGCATCTAAGTGCAGCTCCTCAGTGTCCTTTCCCTGATGCCTGGATTGGAGGTGCGCTTCAGACGGGCCTTTTTGACTACGTTTGGGTGCAATTTTATAACAACCCTCCATGTCAGTACTCCTCTGGCATGACCGATCTTGAACAAGCTTGGAAGCAGTGGACTTCGATTAAGGCCACTCATATTTTCCTCGGTTTGCCTGCTTCCCCATCTGCTGCGGGCAGCGGCTTCATTTCTACAGATGATCTTACTTCGCAAGTGCTCCCAGCAATAAAGGGTTCTGATAAGTATGGAGGTGTGATGTTGTGGGATAAGTACCATGATGATCAGAGTGGATATAGTTCTGCCATTAAGAATCAAGTTTAATGTTGTCTTTTTCTTTTTTTCGGTTTCATACGTTGTCTGTGTATGATTTTACAGTTCTTGTAACCAGTGTGATCATCTGTTGTATTATGTCCTTGTGTAATGAGAAAAGTTGTTATCTGTATTTAACTTTGCTTCTTCGATTCTGCTAGAACAATTGGGGTAAAAATACAAGACCGTATCAAACCTCAAGGGTATTTCTGTAATACATCAATTCCTGCCTGAAGATTGTAACATCTTTCATCTACAGAAAGCCAGTCCACATGAACAATATGCAAATATCAATTCAAATGACATTTGACAATCCAACTATAAGCAAAGTAGCCAATGCATTACCAAGCCAACAAGGTTAAAGAACTAAACTGAAAAATATCGCCAGAATTTGATGCAAGTTCTTATGTATCCGGTTCATTTTTCCTTCATTCTTCTTTCAACAGAACAAAGTCCAAAAACTCATTAAAAAACTTCAACATTTTGTTGCAAATGTTTGATAATATCCTCTGCAACAATTTCAGGGGAAAACCTTCTCATCATGTCAAGCCTAGCCTCCATTCCTTTAGTTTTAGCTTCATCACGATTTCTCCAAACGTGCTTCATCAGAAACTGCAGCTCATCGACCGAAGGCTCCGCCCACATATGCCCCTTAAACGGTCCTTCTTTAACTTCACTCATTCCCTCAAAACCTAACGGATAGCTATTCCCGTCCCTCAAATACTCGGTGGGCCCTGACCAATTGGTAACAATCACCGGCAATGACATTGCCATTGCCTCCACAATCGGCCGACCCCAACCTTCCCCTCTAGACGGCAAAACAAACGCATTAGCTGCCCTATACAACCTCGGTAGATCAACTTGAGCTATATGGCTATCGATCACATAAATCGGAGCCCAACCATTAACGGGTTTCTCCAAATCAGAATTCTCCACATACTCAACAATCTTGTTACCAAAATCCCTATCCGAGTGGTATGCATTCGTCAATAAATACAACGCAACATCGTCAACCTTAGAGAACTCCTTTAAATAAGACCTCAACAACACGTCCCACCCCTTTCTATACTCCCATTTGAATACGCTCAAGAAAACGAACCGATGATTCGAATTCAATACATCGTCCGATCCTAAAACTAGCTTTCCTATTGAAGCCAAATCCAACGGCTCGACCTTTAACGGATCAAAAAACTCCAAATCGATCGGCTGAACGATTTTTCTAATTTTCATGGGATCAACCCCACTTTGCCTAAATGTATTAACATGGAAATCAGTAGGAACCCAAACAAGGTCCATCTTATTACACCGTCTCACGTGTTCGACATTTACTCGATCGGTCTCAAACATAGTCCTTCCAATTACAACCTGAAATTGACCGTAACCGTTGGGCGGGCAAGGTAAGGTTTGAAACAGAGGGGGATACCAAGCCCCTGGTTCACTATGACAAATCACAATAGTTTGATTTAATCTGCATTCAGTTTGGTAAAGCTCAATAGCAAGATTTCTAATTTCCAAAGGCAAACCATCCCAGAACTCAACATTTTCCAGATCACCATGCTGCTCAATGCTCAGTTTGAAAATTGGGTTTTTTTGCTTCTTAATGTAACTGTTTAGGGCTAAGATGTAAGACCAGGCTTCTGAGCTATACCCACCACCTGATAGAAAAGGGGCCATCCATAGGACACAATAAAGGGGTTCAGTAATTTCTTTCTGTTTAAACATTGGAGTAAGATGGAGAAATTTCAAGAATTCTTGAAAAACATTGGGGTGGGGGGAAAAGGTTGTTTTTAGAAGGTATGTTCTGAAGTGGTTTGTTTTGGTTAGTATGCTGAATGAGATGGCTAAGAAGAGTATCAAGATCGAGAAAAAATACATGGGTTTCATTGAAAAAAAAGAGAATTGAATTCTAGTGGGTTTTGAGATTAGGGTTTATGGAGTTCTTTCGCAGTATCCATCTAAATCATTCTTACAACCTAAATAACAAACATATATACGGAAAATACAAATACGCATCTTCCATATATATATACCCACATGTATAGAGAGAGAAAGTGTGTACTGCAACTTGGGAATCACCGGATCGGCGTTGGAGGGGAAGAAGAGGATGAAAATTACAAAATTTCTTCGTTTTTAGACCCTTTTTTTCCAATCAAATACCTTAATCACCCCCAACATCCAAACGTCTTGGTACTTTGTTCCCTTAAAATGTCAACTTTTGGCATTTGCACCCTTACAAAGGTAAAATTTGCAATTTGTGCCCTTATAGTTATAGGCTTATGCTGAGATCACAAATGAATATTTCCTATTATTGTTGACCTATTAATTTCCACAATAGAAGTTTGGTGCCTAAATGTGCATTATTTTTCCCAGATAAAGCTAAAATTGTCATACTAGATTAGATCAATCAATTTAGGGGCTATTTCTCAAAACTACATATCGCCGGGGGGTTAATTGCAAAGTTCGTTGTATAAGTTTTCTCTCTGTTGTTCCGAGAGTAAGGAATGAAGATACATATGTTTTCACAACCTACTCCTTGTTTTCATACGAGAGAAAAATTGTGCGCAACCTAAACTATTTGTTCTTACGACAAACAACCTAAACTTAGTGAATTCTTCACTTTGTATTTTGCAACCTCTAGCCAATCGGAGTTAGAATATTTCGGGTCATATGGGCGAATACTCTTGGGCTTCGTCTGGTTAGGCATTATGTGAGTGATATCACTCACTTTGTTATTATTTCATCCTCATTGTTTTGTTTGGTTCAATTAGACAAAGCGCGTAAATAGTCTTTGGCCCGTTAATTTATCCCCTCAATAAGGTAATAGCTATCCCACCCCCTAGGTGGGATGAGCGATATTGCACTTTATCATCCATGCTCAAATTACATATGTACCCCTTTTATACAATGTAAAGTAAGGATTTTAATAGGAGGGCCAATTTGGAATATGCAATATAAAATAAGGACAAAAAAGTACTAGCACATTTGTTAGACTATTAATACACACCTTCAACTAAACAATTTATTACAAAACCATCACATTCCCAAAACTCAATCCTTCATTCAAACACCTTATTGGATCTTATTATATTCATAGGATAAGGCAAAAAATGTAGGTGGAAATTAATCAAGTCCATTACCTTAGGCCAACCAAACGAGCCCTTGGAATATTATAATTCCAGTTGGTCAGAAGTTGTAAAGTAAAAAACAAGCTTAGATTGTTAGTGGCAAAAACATATAGTTTAGAGGTTGCAAAAAAATATTTTTTCTTTTCATAATAAATCTTTCCACTTTATATTTCAGAAACTAAAACCTCCTTTTATTTTTTATATATTTTTATCATAAAACACCCTTACGGTCGTAAAGTACTCTCCCATTGAATCAATTCTTGCCTGCTTTAGAGATTTAGCAAACTCCAAAACAAATCCCACCTTCACAAAAATATACATTGAACACAAAGATTATAAGAAGTTTACACACAGTTGAATGTTTGATGATAACACTACAGAAGAGTAAGTACGGTAGAAACACATAGCAACTCAGAAAGACAAGCACGTAATTTCTTATTAGGTCCTCTTAATTACGATGGATAACTTCTCGGGGCAGTGCATTTCACATTTTTGACCGAACCCGACTCAGGGTGGCCTCGATCGATCCATGTGGTTCATCTGTTGGTAAATACACATCATCCGCAAACTGTAGCAATCATCAAAACATAATGCAGCCATTAGATATTCCTCATATTATACGAAGTTCAAAATTACACATCAACGAAAAATGCTAATATTTATGAACTACTGCTAATCTCGGCATTACAAGCGGTTGATAATCTAACGTTTCGTGAAGGTTTCATGTATACTACCATGTGCAGTACTTCAGTTTCACGATTGAACAAAATAAAAATAAAAAGGAAAAAGATGACAATTGTCATTCCATGTGTGCATAAACCCGAACACGGTTTATAAAAAGAATGCGTAGGAGGTATTCTAAAAAAAAAAGATAACAGTTGTCAATCCATGTGTTGCATAAACCCGTACACGGTTTATAAAAAGAATGCGTAGGAGGTATTCTAAGAAAAAAAAAACGAAGATACTAATGTAAAAGCACAATTCTTGTATGTTTTTTCTTTCTTTAATATCCAGAGGAAGTAACAAATCTGAGCCTTTCCAGAATCCAGAAGTGTTCATTCAAAAAAATTATCTTGTCTGAGACTCAGATAGGATCAATGATATCTTACGGTAATGAACCACTGAGTCGCCTTTGACATCTCAATGGACTCCAGAACCTGATATTACTAACGGACACACAATTTAATATTGACTAATAGGAAGAAAATAAAAATAATAACAATAATAAATAATAACAAAGGACTCATCAATTTGTCAAAGAATGGAGACTTAGGTTTCTAATGCTTTTCACGCAAAAAATTCAAAAATTATGGCTTCCAAGCGCAGATCATCTAGGGAGCTTTCTCAACCTCATCTGTTGATTTGTGCATCATGTTCATAGTAAAAAGGCAGGAAGCATACCTTAACAATTACGGGATTATCTTTGCTTGATAAGTTGACTGGCAGAAAATGAATATTTGGCATTTTCAACTGGATTGATGATACATCAGAAACCCTGAAATGCAATTAACGAAGACTCACTAAATTATAACACGCATGTGTTTCTAGATAAACCACATATTCCAGACAAAGCAATAGTATCAAAGAAGTTCAAAAGGGGGACCATGCATTCAGTGCACGGTTAGTTACAAGGAAGAATGTCATCATGATGTCTGTGTGAAATCAAGATAGAAATAATGGTAACCTGGCAAGCACGGCCTTTGCCATGTGATATAGAGTACTCTGAACAGATGGACTGTACACTCCTCCTTCAGTAGGACCAAAGAAAGTGTCAATTAAAACCTTCTTCACATCCATGTATTTTTCCATGAAGTATAACTGTTCTGCAGGGATACTTGCCAGAGTTTCAAAAGGGTACCTACATCAAAAAATAATCTTATGTGAAAAATGCAATAACTTCAAGAGGCAGAAATCCGATCATCATCTGAAGAAAGGTCGTATAAGTTAAATTGCTCATAAGTTCTTCAATTTGAGTTCAACTTCAACGAACTACATTCTTTACTGCAGACAGACACATACAAGAATACCTCCAAGATGCGGTGACCTCTGTTGCCAGCATCCTCTCTCGTGTTTCAGGCAATATTGTATACTTGTCCCTGATGAATCCTTCAAATCCTGACTGTTAAAAGTGTAAAATATGTTTGAGAGACAAATAGCATCAATCTGAAATACTCACATTATACAGCAGAATGTATATGAAAGAATAGACACTTGGCTGATTGTTCTGACTGATATGTAGTTTAATGCTATTTTCTTGAAAATTAAAGAGACTAAATTGATAATGACACCTAAGCGGTTGCTATCCCATTCATTCCTGGTCCAAGTATGTTAATATGTCATCTTTTATCTATAATCAAATGGAATTCAAGCACATGCCATTGCCAACCTCCATCTCAGCAGAATGTGTTTATAGTAGCAACAAGTAGCAGTATATACATGTCTAGAAAGTGCTAATTCAGACTCTAGGAAGAGTAAAAGATGTTAGACTATGTAATGATTAACACATACAAGAACCCCACACTGTATTTCGAAAATGATTGTGGAAAGAATGGAGATCATATATTTGGGAGACAATACAAAACTAAACAAACCTAGGAGATAATGGAAGGGCTTGCTGAGATGTGTGCAGAGCTGCAAAATTCCAGGTGTATGAAATGATCATTGAGATGCTTGCTAATGCATGCATTAAAGATTTAAGTCCTTGTTTGAATTTCTAGCATGATGTCAACAAAAAATGGACGAGACTTATCACTCTGATTACCCCGAGTAAGTCACATCTTCGACATGATGCGAAGTCCCAGATTTTGGCTAAATAGAATATGCAGAGAAATTTGGTGGGTAGAGGGCACAATACAATTTCTCCAGCATATAGAACACAGAATGTCGCTCGAGCAATCTGATGTCCAAACTGATCAAAGTAGAATATCCGAGTTTAGGATTAACTCACTTGGGTTGTCTTCAGCACTGCCAATCCTTCAATACCAGAAATAACCTGCACTGCACCAGACTTCTTTACTATGACTTCAGTTGTGTGCTTCTCAGATCCAAGCTTGAAACCTGGAAATGATAATCAGACAGAACTTCTTAAAACAATCATTGGATTATGTACTGCTCTCTGCCTCTCCATACTCACACAAAACCACCACCCCAAATGGCCCCTTCCCCAAAATCACATTGAAGATTATCATTGCAGACCACCAGTTCTCTCAATGATTGATCAAAAAACATGACTATGGCCAAAATTTGCCCGAGTTTATTTTAGCAACGTTAATAGCTAATGGAACAGGAATGCCAAGAGGCCCCATCATCATGGTTGAGCTATGTTCACCAAGTTTAGCAGTTTCTTTAAATTCTCACTTAGGAAGAAATGCCGAAATACAATAATTCCTACACTAACTTACCATGTTCATGTGGTTGACCATTTATCTTAATGCGCTCCCAAGGCTTCTCAACTATGTTGATTATTGCAGCAGTGACCTAAAATAATAGTAATGAGATCAAAAGTTCTTTCATCATAATGCATATAATTCCTTAAATCGTGTAACATGTCCCTGGCACCAGTACACTGAAGTTCAGTTATTACTTCGAAACACATGTTGCATGATATAATCCATCAACAAGCTAAGTACAACTCCAAATTCCTCAAAGAATTAAAGGATGTTGGTAACATCGTAACTATATTGACCAAGCAACATCAAATTACAGAAGTTAGCTCTATTGAAAAAGCAATCTCATATTACACATGTTACAATGACCCCATCTGAACTCATAAAGATTGTAGAAAACTGACAAATGAGCTTTTATAAATGCATTGTAGATAAATTTGTCACTGAAGATTTTCAGTGTTGGAGAATACATAATGTTCAGTCAATGCTTAAGAACGAAGTTTCGGTTTGTAAGCTGTGTAATTGAATTGAGAATCAAGCATAATGCTGGATTCTATGGCAAGATGGGATTTAAATACATTGGCAGCCCAACTTGGCAACTTCTTAAACTATTACCTGCTGATAGAAGGATGTAAAGTGCTTGCCAAGTACAATAGCAAAGTCCTCCGGTGAAAGCGGCTGCATACATTCTTTAGCTTTCACATACACCTGCACCACAACCCCAGTCAGTATCAAACACGCTGTCACTGATCCATACATATGTTAGACCATCCAGAGTTGATGCAGTCAGGGACATTGAAACAGTCACTATGAAACATGAAAATGTGCAGCCTGCACGCATAAACATCTCCACGCATGGCATTTTGTCATCTCTTTTTACTAGGAATCTCACATACAGTAAGATTGCTACACTTGTGTACAAATGCATCTAGCAGCGGCTGACAACCAACACGGAACCAGAATTTCAAGAATAATAGCAAAGTTTATATGGAAAAAATGTTCCTCCATATTTATAAGGTCACATGTAAACCAAATAACAAAGTCCAGATCAAGGCGTAGGTCCAAAAATTAGATCAACCGTGAAAACTAAATAATGAATATCTACTTTAGCATACATGTATAAACGGATATGCAAATTACTTCTAAGAAAAATAGATTTGTTGCTAGTACTTCCAGCAGTTTTAGGCAATCAAAATAACCATGTTTCGTTCTTTTCCCCTCAATTCCAAAGATATCTTTTAGCCCTGCAGCACTTAGTACGCCGTAACACACACACGCTGACACGCATAAGGAAAAAGAAATAAGAAACTGAAAACTGTAGTGCTCAAACAAACAACGCTAACAAGGAAAATAAAAAGGATATGGGGTGTTTAATTTCCTAAAAGATTTTATCATAAGGAAAATTCTAACAGTAGAGGAATCCATTCACGTGTATCCGAATCAAAACAATAAACCCATCAACATATTCATCTTCATTGATGACTCTTCTGATTTCATCTTCAGATAACTCAAAAACTGTTCAGTAATCATCAAACCCCAGAAAAAAAAATTACCGTGTTTTTCATGGTATCAGTGGCGACGATATCGGTTGTCTCCATGAGTGTAGGCGGGGAGACAATCGGAGAGAAGGCTGATGCTGACACTCCATTCGACGAAATGATGCCGTCCGTTTGGTTCTCTCCACGCTCTCCCTACTCTAACCCTCGCTTTGCCATGTCTCTGCTCCAATCTCACTCCATCCATGGCCACCCTATTCGAAGATTTAGTGCTGGAATCGGAATATATTGACAGCGGGTCGATTATAGGAATCAGTGAGTTCGTTCCATCTCATCTGATGTCATCTCCATGGCTACTCCTTTGTATCTTGACTCTTGTGCATTGGCGCGTCACTTTGACTCGCTGTGACTTGAAGAGATTGTTTCTGCAGATGAAGGAAATTAATGAAAATGATAATCTCCGCCATAAATGTAACCACTAACCATTCAGAAATGGAAAATCTTTAGAACTCAATTTAAGATCATTTATTAGCCATAATTTCAGGATAGAAAATTATCTAATTTAGTTGTAAATTGTAATAGGATTAAAAAAATTGTAAAATATTTATGTTGAGATCTTACTTAAATAGTAAAATAGTTTATTGTAAGAAGCTTCGGTTGAAGTTCAAAAATTAATTTTTTTTCTGATTTTATCTTTATTTTTGTATTGACATATTAATTGAAAATATTTTAAAATATATTAATTGGTTATTTCTTCATAGACTTTGACAAATAAATAAATGATTTAATTTATATGCGTTTACATTATTGTACTAAAAGAAGTGGTTGAATATTTCCAAAAAAAAAAAAAAGTGTTTGAATGAAAGATAAAATTATTGAAAAAAACAAACTTATTATGTTGAAAGTAGAAACATAATTTTACAAGATATTCTAGAATTTTAGAATATATTAATTGGTTCTCTTCATATATTATATATATTCATCGTTTGAAGAAAATTCATATTAATTAGTGTAGAGTTTTAAGTGAGAATTAAAAAACAAATAATTTATATATGTTATTGTACTCAAAATTGTGGTTGAATGAAATATATATAAAAGAAAAATATTTATTCTGTAGAAATAAGATTTAATATGATATTAACTATAAGGAGAACGAGCTTGCATCAAAACTGAGGTGCCCAAATGAAACTGAAACCAGATTCCAAATTGGAATTGTGGTCAATGACTGGAACCGAGTTCCAAAATTGGACCGTGTAGGCCAGTTATGCTTCCTTAGACTAAAAATCGTGGGCCTCAGATTTAACCATCGATTCAAACAATCGGTAGAACTATGGTGGAATAACTACCGATTTCAAGGTTAAAACCAACGATTTTTATTTTTTGGGGTAAAAATATATAGAAGAAATGTATATTATGATGTTTTATATTTGCAACCGCATGAGACACATCTTACACTAAATGTTATAAGCGAGACACGTGAATTTTGATTTATCAATATCTTAAAAGGATACATAGTCAAGTTAATATTATTATTTATGTTAAGTCCAAAATTTAATATTATTATGATGTTAAGTTTAATCTCTTTTCTATTTTTCATTTTTACTTTCATTTTGTAACTGTATTTGATAAATTATTTAAAAAATAAATAATAAAAAGAATAAATAAACGATTCCTAAGTTAAAACCGAACCGTGGAAGAATCGGGTTCCGGTTTGAAATCGGAACCATGGTTGCTCCTTCATTAAGGCCAACGAGTCGATTAGACTAAGGGCCCTAAATTTTTTTAAAATTTAGGGGCCCAAAAATTTTGTATATCTTGTATATAATACATACATAAAATAATTGAAAAATTACATCAATAATAGATTTAGCCTATTGTATATAGTACATACATAAAATAATTGAAAAATTACACCAATAATAGATTTAGCCTATTGATTAAATAATTGAAAAAACTTAAAAGGCCACCTAGGTTTAAATCCATTTTCTCTCAAGATAAATTTTGAAGTTTTTAATGCAGATGAAAAAATTAAAAGTTCTCAATGAGCTCTCCTACCAAGAATGAATGCTCCATATCGATTCCTTTATATTTTTTACTTTTTTATTGTAGATAAATAAATTAAAAGTTTTCAATTGCAACTTAGTAGCATAGATCGACTCCCTTAAAGTTCTCAATTGTAACCTAATGGTCAAACTTTTCCACCAAAATGAAGGGCTCAAATATATTGTTCGTACAACCTTGCTAACAAAATTATCACACTTAATTTTTAAATTTTTTTTCCTCAAAGTTGAAGCTCAACAAAACTTTTCTCCAATCAACAATGTCACAAGAAAGATTTGATGGGCTAGCAATATTATCATGAACTATTGAACAACTTGATTTTATCGACTTAATTTACACTTTAACCATAAAAATTGTAAGGCTAGATGCATTTAAGTATTTGTTTTGATTCTTGAACATGAATGTCATATTATTTTAACTATAATAAAAAAATTTATATACTGCACAATTTTCTTTCTTTTGTTGGTTTATGTTGCTCTTAGTTATAGAAAAAAAAAAAGATGGCCCAATTTTAAATTCGACTCGGGCGAAAAAAATTGATAGGGCCAGGCTTTCATTGGAACCATCGCTCCGCTTAGTTCAAAACTAAAATTATGGGCCTCCGATTTCGCCTCCTCATGTTGAAATCTAGCTGCGTAAACTCGAGGCCCAAAGAATCTGAATCCAAATAGTAGACTCAATAACCATGTATAGACTCGTTATATACTTTAATAAAACTTAAAAATGAATTTTAAAAATACTATTTAAATTTTATTTAAAAAATTCTAAATAAAATATCACAAATATATATAATAAATTTTTGAAAAAATATTAAATGATTCAAAATTTATATTATGCTAAATTTCTGAAAAATAATAGATGAGTCAAATTTTGAATTGAAAAATATAAACTGACCAAACCCGCTCACACTTCTTAATACTCGCGTATTACCATTGGATTCAGATTTAATGATTCATTCATATTCTATTCTATGAGATGAATGACACGGATACAAAATTATCTTAATTTTGGTTGCCGCTGAATACAATCGAAGTTCCTTTCAAATTGAGATCGGTGCGCATTTAATAGAGTTGCTTGCCATCATTAATTAACACTAACCTTCGATGAATATACTATAAATATTTATGCGCATTCAATCTACTAAATACTAATATCGCTACGCGCTTGCCATATTGTGAATAGCAAGCGGGTAGACACCATACGAGATCTTCTATTCCAGGATGGTGTTTTATTTTCTATTCCACCGCACGGATGATTGCCATGTGTATATAAGTTACTATATTAAAACTCCACAATTTAGCCTTGATTTATGTTCCAAAATTAATATGACAACTTCTATACACGTGGCAATCATCCGTGCGGTGGAATAGAAGATGAAACATCATCCTGTAATAGAAGATCCCATCCGGGTAGACACGGGCTATGAGAACGTGGAAGATTCCCAGATCTAGGAATTTGGTTACTTCTACTAGTTTATTTTTTATTTTTCTGTTTATTTTTGTATATCGTAATTATATTTTATGTTTCACCCTTATGATGCATATTTATAAAATGAATTACATTTAAACATATGATGGTATATATTAAATTTATTAACTGCATCCAAAGAGTATAATATAGTTTAAAATTGTAAAAGTGGAGCAGAAAATTTGAAGTCCTAATTGATCCACAACAATTCTCATATTTGAAGTTAGGAATGTAACGAGTATAAGTTGAGTCGAATAAGTTATTATTCAAGTATATTTTGTAAAATAAGTGTTTCAGTTTGATTTGTTAACCGATTTAAACTTGAATGAACTTTTAATCAAGTATTCAAGTTGAATATGAATCGAGTTCGAGTAATTTGATTTTTTATATGTCTTAATCTATTATGATTTTGTTATTCCGCTATAATTTTCATCAAGTTTATCGAATTATATTCGAGAAAATATATTCTCACTTAGTTTGTTATATGTAAAAGACTTAGCTCAAATAATCTTATTAGGGCAACGTGAGTTGATTAAACGACTCAAATCTGTAATACGCAGAAGTCGTTCCAAATATCATTAAGTCGAGAAAATTAAAGAAATGTCAAATAAATGAATAAAAATGATGTCATAAGGTTCGAAGAATAAAATACAAATTTGAATATTGATTTCTCTTGCAATGTCGATGATCAATGGGAAGGAAGAGATGTACAAAATGGTTGGTTGAAGCACAAAACCTCCAAAAATTTGGACATTTTAAGACCTTTAAAGAATTTAATATTTTATTTATGTCGAAAAATATTGCTGTACAATAATATAATTTATTGATTTAGGGGGAATTTTAATTGTGACATGTGAGTGACGATGGTGAATACGTATTGATAATTGAGAAACCAATTTTGCTTCTTCCCCTTGGTCCATGTGTTTAAATTTTCAATATTTCATTATAATATTATATTATAGTTTATACTTGATGCAACTCAGGCCCAATCCGCGCGCTACCCGCTGCTAAATTTAATTATAAATTAAAAACTATTAAATGATCACACAATTTTATTTTCCAGCTGAGGGGAATCCCAAAACCATTCTTCTGTTCTGAATCTCTGGTTCATGGATGTCTTCTCCGCGGGGGAAACAGCCAGGAAATTCATCTTCTCCCTTTTGGTTCTTCTAGATTTATTTGCTTTTTGCGTATAAAAGGGGGAAGAGTGCGAATATTTATTTCAACTTTGCAGATAAAACATTTTCGTGTACAAAAGGGTAATTGGGCTGTTTTCTTCTTCTTGTACTGTGCTCTAACTTGTTTGAAAGGGAGGGTTTTGGTTAATCCGGTTTGGGTCTTCATAGTTATTCTTATTTTGTTTTCAAAACCAGCGGGGGTTTTGTTGATTCATTTGTTTTTAATTTTTGTCAGAATTGAAAGAAGAAAAATGGAGGGATTGCTCGGAGAGAAGAAGAGGGTGGTGGTGGTTGGAGGCGGAGCTGCCGGCTCTCTTATTGCCAAGACGCTTCAAGACCATGCAGATGTTTTTCTCATAGATTTGTAAGCTCTCGTTTGTTTTCACTTTGTGTATTTTATTTCATAGCGCGTGTTCTGTTATGGGGATTGTGCACAAAGTTCATTGGCCCGTTTTTGCTACTTTGTTCCGAGTTTGTGTGTTTTGGTTATCGTTTTGCTTCATTGGATTGTGAATGCTGCGAACCAAATAGTTAAGGATTTGGTGAAGTGAATGCAGTGGAATCATCTCTGGCCTTGATACATATCTTGGATCCGACGCCATCTATGAGCTTTACGTATTGCACTTTTTCTGCTGAGTAGGCCAATATCCAATATATATATATATATATATATTTGTTGCAGTTGGAAATGGAGTTGCGTGGTGTAGAAACTAGTGGACTACAAGGGGGAAAAAGAACTTAAAAAGGTTTAGCAACATAATATATGGTCTGGCTTGGTGGCTGATCCAAGGTTAATATATCAGCTAGATATGGTTAGTCATGCGTGGTGCACTTGATTTACATTGACAACACTTTGATGATAATTAACTGAATGCTTGTCTTACAGGAAAGCATTTATTTTACTCGAGAGTTTTGATTATCATGAATCTAATAAAGATGAGATGAAAATGTTGTTTCTGTAGTAATTTCTGGGGAAATTTCCGGGGTCAAGCAAATTTTGTTGGAAAAGACGAAGTGCATTTGCTCCGTACGCCTATAAAATTTTATAATCACTTTAAACCCACTTCTGAATTTCGATACTCAATTTTTTCTGGGGCAATTTTAGCAGCAATAGGCTGGTTTCAAACTCTTGCTGCTACCTGTGGTTGTTTTAACTTTTTTATAAGTAAAATAATATCATTGCTTTGTCTTCGCTACCTCGACCACAGCACGGGGGTGATTGGCAGAATAGAGAAGGGTATGATGTGCAACTAGCCTTCATCTTATTAGGTCAAACAAGTTAGCAGCAGAGTAAATGATTAGCTAATTACCCTTCAATTGAAATTCCTGTTTAGGGGATAAAAGTATCTACAATTTTCTATACTTCTAACTATTTGTCTCTTTCTTCTCTTTCATGCTATCTTCATTCAGCAAAGATGATACAGGCAAGCACACACTTGTCTTGTGATTAAAGCCCTAGCATAATCCCTCCGTTGCACCCTGCCTCCTCTTTGATTTTCATGAACCAATAAACATAAGCAAGTAGGGAAGGGTGCAAATTTGTTTTATATCAGCTTCGTATTTAGGGCAATATTGACCAGATTATGGGTTATACGGATGAAATAGGCTCTAAGCAAAGGTCAGTATGAACTCGTGCCTTTCAGGTTGTTGGATGAATTACTGCAGTGGATATGAACTTCAGCAAATATGATCACATTTTGCTGAATTATGAACTATCTGTCCTAGAAACTTGAGAGGGAAAGGTACAGGGGCGGAGCTAGACCCGAAATATTGGGGGGGCTAAATTTTTTTTGGGGGGGCTAAATCAATAAAAAATAAATATTTAATACTAAAATTAATATTTTAAAATAAAATTTACATATAAAACATTGAAATTTGAAAAATTTTGGGGGCTAAAGCCCCCCCCCCCCCCCACCCCCAATCCTAGAGAGGATACGCCCCTGGAAAGGTAGCTAATCTAGGGTCCACTGATATGAATGTTTTAGCCGTCTTCTCAATGCTAAATGGTTTCAAAGAAGATTACATGGCATTTCAGGTCAGGAATCATACATTGAATACTAGAATGTGTTAAATTTGTAAGCATGTCTAAAATTTGAACGCAAGGAAACTTTACTTTGAAGCCCGGTTGTGTCTTGATAGTGTACCTCAAATAAATTGGACAAGATGGTGACATAATGCTGTCATGATTGATCTTGAGGAAAGACTCCCGTTAGAGAATCAGAGTTTCATCTAGGATTTGGAAATTATCAGACATTAAGATTTGCATTCATGTTAAAGATGACTCCTTGCTTGCCCATCCCAATTGCTTTAGTTTCATACATAGCTACTATGCTATCTTTCAACGGCTTCTGTCAAGTAACTCCATGGACAGTGACTGGGAAGTCTATCATAAATTTGGCATAAGGTGGATACTGAATTTAACAAAACATATTTCATTTGGAGATATGCATAGTTTTGCTTTTAATAATTTCATCTCTTGGGTAATATACTCCTCGGATTTTTTACTTCCTATTTTTATTATCAAAATGAATTGCAGGAAGGAATTTTATGAGATCCCTTGGACAAACTTGAGATCAATGGTTGAACCATCATTTGCAGAAAGAACAGTGATTAATCACTCGGACTACCTTCCTAATGCTCATGTTATTACATCTGCTGCAACTAACATCACGCAAAATGAAGTTCTGACTGCACAAGGCCGTCAAATTGCATATGATTATCTTGTCATTGCAACTGGTCATGTGGATAGCGGTCCATATACAAAGGCTGAAAGGCTTAGTAACTATGAAGCAGGTAAGAAATACAATAAACCCAACCACAGATGTTAATATCATTCTTGTGGACTAGCATTTTCATGTTGTAATACCTTCATTTTAGTTTCATCAAACTTATTTTCCCTACTTATATGTTGTAATACCTCTTGCATCAGGCATTTCAGTTTTCTTAGGGTCAAGATTGATAGATTATAAGATTTCTTTAGAGGCATGATGTTGTAACACCTCATCCCAAATCAAATGTGGGAGGAAAATGTGAATGGTTTAGAAGGCATTGGGGAACTTCTATTTGTCCACATCAGTATGTTTTTTTTTAATCATTACATTGATGCATTCCACACTCAATATATGGATACTTGTCCATTAACTGTCAAACGGGTTATACATGGGATGTAAATTAAGAAAACGAACTATTTATGGTTGTGGATCTTAAAGTTTGGTATATCAGCAATTACTCTGAGACGAGGATTCAACTGTGGTACCTCTATATCTCATTAGTTTCATTAGCTCTCTGATATATATTTTGTGCTTACAACACAAGTGAAATTTCTAATCTTATTTGGAGGCATGATTGTTTCTCGTGTTAGAGTTTATATACACACACACACATTATCATCATCATAATCACAATAGTGATGATGATGATGATGACTACAATTATTAGTAGGGATAATTACAACATCCTTGAGGTTCGGGCTAATTACAAAAAACCCAAAGGTTTTTGAAAATTACAAAAAACCCATTGAGGCTTGATTATATCTTACATTTCCCTCTTCATAAGCAAAAAACATTTTGAAAACCTCCTTGATATTTCTAGAAATATTACAATTACCTCCTTAAATTTAAGACAAAATAAAACTTGAGGGGGCTTTTTGTAATTTTGAAATATCTATGGCCACTTTTTGTAATTAGCCCAAACCTCGAGGGGTCTTTTGTTATTATTATTATAATTATTAGTTTACAATTTTACCAATTCATAAGGGAATTCGGAGTTGCTGAGTCCATTTTCACAGAAAAGCACACACTTTTATGGGCTCATAAGGAAACCAAGTGTTTTATTCGTTCATTTACATTACATTTGGATCCAATCGAGTCCAGTTAAGTAAAACCATGTAGCTTACCATTAATGTCAAGATTTTCGGAACACATTTATTGTCGGATTCTTACTGCTAAACTGACATGTTTGTTTGAACTCTTATAAATTACTCAGCATCTCCCTTGCATTTTACAAGTCTTAACAGTCTAATTGCTGCTGGACTTCTGCTGGCATCTGACATTGTTTTCTGGTTGCAGAGCATGAAAAGATAAAATCTGCGAAACCAATCTTGATCGTTGGAGGAGGGCCCACTGGTGTAGAACTAGCTGCTGAGATCATCGTTGACTTCCCGGATAAGAAGGTAACACTGGTGCATCGAGGATCAAGGTTACTGGAATTTATTGGAGAAAAGGCTGGAAAAAAAGCAATGGATTGGTTGAATTCGAAGAAGGTCGAAGTTATCTTGGGTCAGTCTGTCAAGTTGAGCTCCGTATCAGATGGTGCTTATGAGACATCAGGTGGGGAGACAATTATAGCTGATTGCCATTTCCTTTGCACTGGCAATCCAATTGGTTCATCGTGGCTAAAGGATACTCTTCTGAAGGACAACTTAGATATGCATGGGAGGCTAATGGTTGATGCGAATTTAAGGGTCAGGGGTCACAATAACATCTTTGCTATTGGAGATATAACCGATATTCCTGTAAGTCCATCTTCTTTGTTGCCTATCTTTATTTGACCCTGTATAAAGAAATTATAACCTAAAATACATTAGAGATGTGGCATGTATAGGCATCAAGGCATGGCATTGTTGTTGAATGTAAACATCACATATTCCTAATTCTACTTCATTGACAAGAATAAGGAATAATAACAAAAATTACACTTTAAGGTTTAGCCTAATTACAAAAGAACTCGGTTATCTTTCAAAACTATAAATACCCTCTTGACATTTGTTTCTATTTTACTAATTGCACCCTGAAGAGGAGGGTATTTGTTACACCTTAAAGGATATTTGTAATTTTGAAAGATAATTGGGGTTTTTTGTGGATAGGCTAAACCTTAGAGGTAATATTCGTAATTATTCACAATGAAAGAACTAAAACAATCAATTGACTGGTACTGTATCATTTGGTTCTACTATAGATTTCTTAATACACGAGGCATACACATGATATGCTGTAAGAATAACATTTCATTGGCAAGTCTACGAGGACTTTGTACGTGAAAATCAAGTCTTATCTATGACTACGAGGTCTAGTTTGTTTTGGGCTGTTTTGACCATGTATAACTCCCTTTGGTGAAAACTTTACCTCTTGTATGGGCATTATAGTTGTTTGGATTAATTACAAAAAATACCATCGATGTTCAGTCTAATTACAAAAAAAGACTCAACAATGTGCATATGTTTGCAGGAAATCAAACAAGGATATTTGGCTCAGGCGCATGCATTGGTGGCTGCTAAGAACTTGAAGTTGTTAATAAAGGGAGAAAATGATAGCAAATTGTCTACTTACAAGCCGGCCTCGCCAATGGCACTAGTTTCACTTGGCAGAAGAGAGGGAGTGGCACAGGTTATGTGCGTAACTATGGGTGGACGAGTTCCAGGCATGATCAAATCTGGGGACTTGTTTGTCGGGAAGACGAGGAAGCAACTTGGTCTGAAATCTCAATAAGTTTTAAGCTGGGGAGAAATTCATTTTTAACCTTGTGATGTGAATTTTAATACTTGATCATCTAACTTTATTTAATATATACCAGTAAAAAAGTATGTGCATCACGTGTAATGAATATGATCTGCAACACACAAATTTAACTACAAAAGTACGATGAGAAATATTGTTTCACTTTTGAACGTGATTATTGTTTCTATCACATGTTGCATTAGTCATTTTTTGGTTGACTTGAATGGTTAGAGATGAAATTCTTTTATTTCATTTAACATACATAGTATTTTTTGTTTGAAATTTTCAACCATCTCTTCTTTGTCATTTTAAAGGCATTTTTTTAATATCATCTTCATTCTTTAATCCTCTACGAATAAAATGCTGACAAGAACAATATAACATTAGGTTTTCCTATATATATATATATATATATATATATATATATTTTACTTTTTATTTTGCAAGTTACATTAATAAAAAAATAAATATATTTTAAAAGATCAAGAATATAGAAGCGGAATTATTCCTATATATTTTGAACAGATGTTTGTGACTTTAGTCACGAGTTTGGAATCATTAAATTTTATTTATGGCATATTTGGTTTAGAACATTTCTTTGAAGTTTTATTTTAAACGACAATTTTAAATCAATATCAGAGAGAAAATATCTGTTATTAGTTGGGACATTATTTTCTAATCTATAGAAAATTTGATAATGCAAAAATAAAATAATATAGAATAATACACATTTTGAAGGCCGTTAAATACCCTATACTTTTAAAGTGAAACATTGATACACGTATTATAGTTTTTTCATATAACATTTTTCAAATAATACTTCATGTTACTATATTTTAGATATTTAATTACCTAAGAACTACTCAAAATTTATTTAAAAGTATAATTTGAATATCATATAATAATAAAATAAGAGTATTAATAATATAAAACTTTAATTATTATTATTAAAAATTATTTTTAATTTATATTATAATTATAAATTAATTAATGTAAAGTACTATAATTTTTTTATAATATGTGCATAATTATAAGTATAACTCAATTCATATAAAAATACAATTAAAATGAATCATATTTTCACTTTCAAACATTTATCTTATAATATTCATACTTTACCCGTACGTCTAAAAGTCAGTAAATAAATTATTTTCATATTTTTTTGCCAATTTTTCAATTGTAACTCTTAATAAATATTCATAGAGCAAGTCTCTTGTGAGACGGACCTATTAAGGGCTTCGTCTTGAGAACGTGAACCATGAAAATAAATTTAAAAATAATAATGAACCATGAAAAAACAAAAATAAACCCTAAAACATTAACCATGAAGAATAAACCCGAAAAACAAAAGTAAACCCAAAAAATAAAAAATAAACCCTAAAAAAAACTAAAAATCCTAAAAACCCAAATCAATTAAAAATAAACCCAAGAAACAAAATAAACCCTAAAAAAATAAATATAAACCCTAAGAAAAATAAAATCTGAAAAAAAAAAATCTTTAAAACTTTGTGTAAGGGCTCCGTCTCACGGATCTAAATCCGTGAGGCCGTCTTACGCAAATTTTTGCCATATTCATAATATATCCGTACCTATTAAATGCTGAATTTTTCTTATCCGGTATTTAACTAACTGATTTTTTCTTATCCGGTATTTAACTAACTAGGTTATCAACTAGTATTCAAGTTAGATTATACATGATGTTGATATTTCACATTACTATACCATTTAAAGAGCAGATTTCAGAAGATGAAATGTTTTGTTGCTAATGATAAGAGTTTGGGTCAGGACCAACGCAAATGGGCCAAATAGTTATTGGGTTTAAGGTAAACAAGCTGGGCCTACCCCGACCCGGCCGAAAATGGGGGTCCTAATTCACAAGTCCCATATATCAAATATAGCCTTTTGACCCAACAACTTATCAAGAATGGCCTTTGACCGGCATTTATTGCTTAAAAAAAATAGAAAAATGTAGAAATTGTACACTTCCCGAAATGCCCATCATAAAAGACGCAGGGTCGATTAACCGGTCATTTTGGATCGATTAATCGATCGCTAACGTACCATGCGAGAATCGGGTCGGTTAATCGACCCATCGAAATCGATTAACCGACCAAAGACATTAATGTGTCGGAGGTCGATTAATCGATCGTTAATCGACTAAACAAATGTGGTCGGTCGAGGTCGATTAATCGACTAAAGTGGTCGATTAGAAATTTAAAACCCCTCTTGTAGGGTTTATAAGCCCTCAATCGACTCTAAACGACAATCGTTCAAATCGACCCTCACCACTTTCAAAAGCGACCACCATTGATTGCCGTAGTTGATAGCCGCCGTTGATAGCCACCTGCCTCCTCGTCGTTGGGAATATTTTCTTGCGACTTTTGTCTATAAAGTAAGAGTTTTATTTTGTTTTTTGAATTAGTTATTTTAACTGCATTGTAAATAATGTTATGATGGTTTGAGGTATTGAATTATTGAATGAATGTTTTTTTTTGACACCTTGAATGAATGTTATATACTGAATGGGGTTTAGGGTTTAGTTTGAATTGAATGTTAATGTTATTTGGAATGTTAGACAGTTATGGGAATGTTGTGTTTTTCATTGCAAAATTTTGTTGGGAGTGCTGGGAGGAATGTTAGACAGTTATGGAAAATGTTATATAAAGTGTTTTTTTAAGCCAAATAATCGCTTGATTTCTCGAGTTAACTGATATTTAACACTCCAAAATTTGTCTTTTCTGTTTCAATTATACAGAAAAAATGGCATACCTCACCACCATTGAAAATCGGTTTGATTCAAGAGTTACATCCCGATGTAACTTACAAGTTCTAAAGGCTAGTATATGATAAGTTGACGCCGTACACAAAGAGATGTTGTTGAACTCGGCTTTCGGAGAATTATACAAGTTAAAGTGATAATATGCATTTCTTGTAAACTTCTTCATGCTCTATTATTTATGAGGATTAAATCACCGTTGATGATGAGGTATGGTTCCGTGTTGGGGATGCAAATGTCGATTCGGGTTCTCGGACTTCACTCTCATCACCGGATTAAATCCGGAATTGAGAATGATTTTGTAAAGGACATCCCATCGATAGACGGTTAGCGGTAGAGTATTTTGGGGGAGGGAAAAAGGTTGTTCAACCAAGTGTTTTGAAGGCGGCTTTTAAGCACCAGGCAAAGAATGAGGAGGACCGATATAAATTGGGATTGACCTCATATATGAGTGTGTTTTTGCGGTGTAAGGAGCTGTGACTTCAATTGATATGAAGATTCTCGCAAGTTGTTGATAATTTGGATCTTGTCAATAAATACCTCTTGGGAAGATCATCCTATGAATATCTTTTACACAGCTTGAAAACTAAAACTATGACTAAAGTTGACCATCACATCACAATTTTCCGGGGCTTTACACATGCGGTGCAATATTTATCAAAGTCATTTTCGTTAGATTACAATGTATATTTTCAATTTCGATAAATATTTATAACATTGGATTGTTTGTTAGGTATGGGCATTTGAGACCTTTCCTCGCCGTATCTTAGCCGAATGTTTAGAACTGAAAGAACCGAACAAAGACTTCCTAGGATGTGTGGGTGGAGGTCCACAACCACTTTTGGCTTTTGGGAGATTATTGCCGTCTTGGACGAGCCTATGGTAATGTTGAGATTATTTTTAATTGCGTATAATTTTTAATCGACATTTTGAGATTATTTGTAATAGATATTGTTTGTGAATTGGCAGGATGAAGTTTTGTTTCCATTGTCTCCGACACAAGAAGAAATGGAAAAGGAATATGTTGTGATGTTTCCCGGCGTGTTCCCCGAGGATCTCAGTTATCCTTTGGATGAGGAGACGGTGCCCACAGATGATCGGGAGATGGTGGAAGAGAGAGACAGAGTGATAGAGACACATTAATGCTGGTCGATTGACCGACTCATTGGGGTCGATTAAACGACCCGTTTCTGCAAATACGCAGCATTCGATTAATCGACTTCATCTACTCGAGAAAATGAACGAAATGACGATAAAATTGAATAAAACAATGTCATAAGGTCGGAGGAACTAAATTCAAACCTGGATGTTGATTTCGCTTGCAATGTCGAAGATTGGAAAGGAGGAGATGCACGGATTTTCGGTTCGTTGAACTACAAACCCCCAAAAATTCGGTTGATATACACAAATTTGTGGAAGAAATAAAAAGGGTATTTTAGACCTTGCAATTGGAGGGTTGTTGGTATATTAAAAAGTCTTTGAAAGGGTAATTTGGACATTTAACATAGAAGAAGAAGACCATTATCAACTTTGGGAATAAGTAAAACCATTTTTGAACATCATCTATTTGACTAGGCCAAACTTGTACAAACCTCAATTTACAAACGTGTTGAGCACGTGAGCATGCCGACCAGGAGGAACTCGTCAATCAAATTACACATTATTTACTTGGAAGATTCCTTCAAGTCTTAAACCTTCCCCAAATTTCTTTCTTCCCAAATAAATTAATAATCGTAATTTCCGTCATTGATTCTCCCTCTGCTCTAAGAACTCCGATTTTTTCTTCTTGCAAATATATACGTATTGTTACACTTTTCAGACCAATTTTGATACCCTAATTCCCGGTTTTTATATATATTATTGAGAGAGAGAGAGAGAGAGAGAGAGAGAGAGAGAGAGAGAGAGAGAGAGAGAGAGAGAGAGAGAGAGAGAGAGAGAGAGAGAGAGCAGCGACGATGAGGAGGGTGTTCGGAGTGAAGAAAGATAAAGAACCCCCTCCATCAGTTTCGGATGCCTCAGATCGGGTTTGTAATTCAGCTAATTTAATCTAGTTTTTGTTTTCTCTGAATTTGTAGTATTGTAACCTGTGATGTTATTTTTCTTCATTTTGTGTAATCGTTTTTTTAGCTGTTTGGATGAGTAGTTCGGACCTTTTTTTGGGTTTTATTCACCGCATTAGTTTCCTCAATTTTTGTGAATTTTACAGGTTTTGTTGTAAATGGCTATGTGGTTTGGTAGGACTTTATGAATGTTTTATGATCGTCTTTTCCAGCACTGTTGCTGTGAACAAATAGGTCGGTTATTTTTGCGGCCTAGATTTGGATAGGAAAAATATTCCTCATTTAGAAAGAATGACCACTTAAAAAGTTACGAGGCATGTATATTGGTCTGTATGTTTCCAAGAATAAGTGGTCATTTAAATGCCATTACTTGTTAGGGTTTGATTGACACTTTATTGAAACTTAATAAAAGCTAAGATAAGAGATCCTCTAGTAATTTTTGTTGACTATCAATGGTATTTTATGACTTGCATATGTATGTGGACCGTGCTTGGTATTATGGGTGCATGTGATTCTGAAAAAACCTACATATCCATCTGAATTTACTTCATAATTATTTGATGGTATTTTTAGCATGGCTATGCTGGAAGCCTACTGAGTCTTATTATGAGACGGGGAGTTAAAATTGGTATATTGCATGTATTGTCTAACTCTACCTTCCTTTTCGTGAAGGGTAGTGGAGGTGATGGTGAGGGTTTCAGATCTAAGGAACTCTAGATGTTACATGTTACCACTTACTGTAGAGGTTAGGAAAGTAATCCGCTCTCCCTTATTATAGTAATAAAGTGGGGAAAAGAGAAGCACTGATGCTAATGTTACCTCACTTGAGTTCAACCTTCCTCGAACTTTGGACTATAGAATTTTATGTGCGTAGGAACTGGTGTCTTGCCTCCTTCCCCTTTCTTTGCCTTTCACTTGTATCACACAATGGAAGGTTTTCCAAGCACTCCTATAATCCCTCTTCCGTTAATCCATCCTCTAATCATCCCTCAGCAAACACATCCTCAGCTGTTAAGACCTGTCTTGTCTGATATGCTTGAGGAAATAGTAGTGTGGTAGGTTGTATATGTTATTGTGTTTAATATTTTTTTATTGTCCTTGTTGCATGTATGTTTATTCATTTGAGTTGTTAAACCATATTTGCTATTTATTATTTTCAGATCAATAAAAGAGGTGAAACTGTTGATGAGAAGATAAAAAGACTTGATGCAGAGTTAGCGAGATATAAGGAGCAGATCAAGAAGACCCGACCAGGTCCTGCACAAGAAGCTGTCAAAGCTAGAGCCATGAGGGTTCTTAAACAGAAAAGGATGTAAGCTACATTTTCTTGTCATTGCATCTTAGTCACAATAGATACTATTTACCCATTTCGGTAACGTTAGAGAAATTTGCTTCATTTTAATGACTGCGTGGGCGATCTTCATTTCGTACCTGAGCTTGAGTGAAGTAATTCGTATAGCAAGTTAACTGAGGTTTGCTAGGTCTGATCAGTTTTGCTTATTATCTCTCGTACGTTGAAACATAGGCATCAACTCAGAGGTCTCAACTTGATGAACTAGATAACCATATCATAGATTGGGATTGTGACATAATGTTTTATATCAAGTATAAGGTTTAATATGTTTTTTATACAACAACAACAACAAGGTTTAATATGTTTTTTATGAATATGTTAAAAAATATGAGCCAACACCCTTAAGAATGTTATTTCTGATTCGAGGAACTTCTGTCTACCAAATTAGTGGGTAAAAACATCTTTAAGATGATAAGTGGGGTCTCCATAATGAACAATACTGGATAAGAATTGCTGAATAGTCAGGTTCACCAGATTTGACGTGATTATTGTAATTCAAGACTCTGATTTAGTGGTGCAAACTGCTGCATTTTATTGGAGATGTCTCTCTATAGTGGAATCTGAACCATTTACTAATTTCTATAATTGACAGGGTTATGTGTCACTAATTCAAATGTTGTCAGCTTGTATGTGAAGGATGACGTGTAAAAAATTATGTGGGCTAATTTTTTGGTAGATGTAGGTAAAATTTAAAAAATATTTTTTAATAAACTCATTACCATGTTGAATTTTCTACCATCGCCATCATACACCTCAATAACTGTGGCGAAAAGTTTACATGATCTTCAGCAGTTTTCTTATCCTCTCATATTGTAAACCCCATCTTGATTGTAATAAGGACTGGGCAGTGGGTTTTATTGGTTCAGCTGCTGGATTGTATCAGGGTTCTATTCAGTGTTAAGAAAGCAAAGGAAGAGTAGGGGTACTTATAAGTGTACATCAAATACGCCTTGGTTTGAAGATGAGAATGTTAATTCATCTACTAATTTTTTGGTCTTCAATTGTTTCATTGACCACTTGTGCTTTTACTATTAATATTTGTGATGTGTGTCTCCATAAATGGGATTGAAATATCTCTTCTTAAGTCCTGAATTTTAGACAGTCATGCGTATTATGTTTCATGCGATCAACGTTGATGGTCAAGTATATTTGACATTTTATACTTCGAGAAGAAGACTCTTTTTTGCTTCTGTTAGTTGTTTGATAGTTAGTTTTATTAGGCATGATGCATAGGGATTTGCTTGTGCTACGTGCACATTAGACCTGTTGAGACTGAAAAAAAAAATTACTTCTCGAAGAAAATTAATCATGTTATGCATATTTTCGCTAAATAGTTTTCAGGCTGAAGGTGAGGAATGTTTATCCTCTTTGTGGGAAACCGCTTTTATATTGCTCATATCATTTGTCATGTTGAAGTTGTCCATCTACTGTCTTGATTAAGTTTGATTCATGGACCTTGTGCATATGGATAGAAGTCAATGATGCATTTAATCTATTGCCAAGCTCGAAAAATACACATTTAATTATAATTTATTTCTATTCAATCAGTAAATCATTCATTTTTTCTTGAATTGGGCAGGTATGAAGGTCAGCGCGATATGCTTTACAATCAGACATTCAACCTGGATCAAGTTGCATTTGCTGCTGAGGGAATAAAAGATGCTCAACAAACAGTATGTTTTGAGAGCTTCTATATGTTTTATACTCTGAAATGACTTTCTTTAGATCATTTATTTATTTATCTGAAGATACTAAAAAATTGAAGGTTGATATTTTGATCTGTTCGATTGGAAATGGATTAGAGCATCTTAAAGATGACTATTGAATTGTTGGAGAGTTTATATATCCATGTTTTATTGCATGATTATGAGCTTTCTTGCTTTCTTTATTTCATGGCACGTAGCTTTGTGCGCCCATTTATAGGTGGATAGCCTGCCAGCTTGGTTGGCACATTTAGAAACTTAGATGCTGTTTGTGGCTTAACTTAGTCTGTAACTAATTCTGCCACACTCTGCAGATGTCAGCCTTGAAGTCGGCAAACAAAGAGCTTAAAGGAATGATGAAAACTGTGAAAATTCAAGACATAGATGTTCGTATCTAATTTCTGGAATCTTCCGCTTCTTCGGTGAAGGATATTTTGTTCAATATTGTTCATGTATTGACCAATGGCTTTGATTTTTTCAGAACTTACAAGATGAGATGTTGGACCTGATGGATGTGAGTAATGAAATCCAAGAGTCTCTTGGCAGAAGCTATAATGTACCTGATGACATTGATGAGGATGACCTCATGGGTGGTAAGTTTTGCTCTGAACTTCAACATTGATGAAGGTGTCATCTTACATTATTAGGAAGAATAATGTCAGAAGTGTGCTCCTAGTGTATAAATGCTATTGATATGCGGACAGACTTTTCATCTTATAAATGCCATCGATTAATTAGTTACAGAAATTGAGGAGCTCCCGGAGTTGGAGTTCTGAATGTTTACTGTTACAGTTCGTTCAGGCTGAAAGCTGTCGTCTTGTGATCTTTAGTGGTTCTGTATGCTTCTGTTGTTGAATAAAGTTTGTTCTGTTATGCAGAACTTGATGCTCTGGAAGCAGACATGGGGTTTGAAACTGAAGGTGATGGAGTACCTTCTTATCTTCAACCTGATAAGGAATCTGATTTGGATGCAGAACTTAACTTGCCATCAGCACCAAGTGGGCCAGCGGGCAGAGCAAACGTGCAGGTAATGTACTTCTTGTAGTCAAGAACTTTTGACTTTTTCCTCCTATTTTTGGAGGCACTAACTCTAACTGGATCTCTTGTTTTCATTTACCTGGAATGATCTTATGATAATCCAGGAGAATTAATTGGCTATTTTTTACCCTTTGGTACTTTTATGTTTAACTGTATTGTGTTGTATTGGTGGCTAAGTGTGTTATTTTTTTCGGTGCTGTAGTTTTCTCCTACAGATTCATGTCTCTTATAACAAACTTTGTTTTTTCAAAACTTGTGGAGTTTGCTATTTTTGTCTCGTCATTGAAGTAATTGGAACAGAAGGAACAACTCGTAAACCCAAAACAACTTTTTTTCTCTTGCTAATTTGAGAATATCTATTTGTTTATTTTATCTGCTTTGATTTATATTTGTTGACAGATGAGTGAATTAGTACCCGCATGTGCAACAGTAGGGTTTTGAAAATGCTAATAATTGCAAGAGGAAGCCAGGAATATCATTTCTTGTTTGCTCAGCATTGAGTTCCAATTTGAAAGTGTCTTATGCATCATTTTGCATTATTATTTTAGAAAAGTGTTACCGCTCATTTCTTGGCTTTGAATTTGGAGTGCTATTCACCACCGTGAATGTCGTTCTATATTTTATTTAGGGATAATTACAAAAATCCCCTGAGGTTTGGTCTAATTACAAAAATCCAGAGATGTTTCAAAATTACTAAAAGCCCCACATGTTTGATTATATCTTTAAGGGGTAACTGTAATATTTCTATAAATATCATGGGGTTTTTGAAATGTTTTTGTTTATGAAGTGGAAAAATGTAAGACGGAATCAAACTTTAATTTTTTGTTGTAATTTTAAAAAATCTCTGGAATTTTTTGTAATTAGCCCGAACCTCAAGGGTTTTCTTGTAATTATCTTTTATTTATGTATTTTTCGTTATTTCTACTATTGCGCTGCCATTCTAGTCCAAATGCATCTAACAACTAATTTTGACGTTCAACAGGGTGAAGATGAACTAGGTTTACCAGCTGTCCCTCGAGCTTCACTCCGAGGTTAGTGATACTGAAGTTCTGGGACCCTAGTTAACGCGTTGTGTGCTTATGGCAAGGCTATTGTAAAAACAAACTCTTTCATTTCATGATATTTTTGTAACCGGATTATGAAGGTTGTTTACTAGATAACGGGTGAATATTGGATGATATGCCACACGAGATAAAATGTACTCCAATAGCTCAACCAAGTGATTCTTTATCATCTTTCATCTTTGTGGTGTTTGAACTCAAAGGTGGATGTAAATAGATGTTTGGCCCGCTATTTTATTTGCCATTCACTTGTTGGTTTCTGGTTACCTTCGGGTCTCTGTATGTTAAGAGTAGTTCTATTTTGCCTGCTACTTTAATTTTGTCTTATTTAGCTTAATAACGTTGGCATGTATATTTCATGCAACGTTTGATCATTGTGATGATATTAGTGCATACATAAAGATTGTGTGAGGCACTTAGGGTGTGCTTGGATGCGAGAAAATCTATTTTCGTTTTGCTAGAGAATTTTGTTTTACCCAAACTTGTGAAAGCATGCCAAAATATTCAGAAAATACGCTCTATAGCCACTCTCAATTTCTCTTACCAATCACTTCTAAACTTTTTTTTTCTTCTGAAAAGAACAAATTATTATTACACATTTTTTGCGTGAATTTCACTGTTCACTTACTCATAAGTCATGCTATTCACTCAAAACATGCACGGAAAGTAACGTCAAACAAAAATTTTAGAACAAATTCGAGCTGTGTACGCAGATCTTTATGGTTTTCAATATTTAAAAGGGATAAATGATAATCAACAAGAAAGAAAAAGGTTTAGTTGATCTGACTGAATTTGTCAATATCATCAAATATTTTACAATTACGCCCTCAAGTTCTCTAAAAAATTACAAAATAGCCCTAATCGTATAATGTCAGATGAAAAGCCTGGGCTATTTGTAATATGCAGAAAAGTTGATGCATGTGATTATAAAATATTTGATGACGTCAACATATTTCGTCAGTTCAACCAACGGTTAGGGTAAAAATACAAGACAAATCAACCTTGGGGTTTCTGTAATTAAAAAAAAAAAAAAAAAAACTGGGTTTTTTTCTTTTTGTAATTATCTCTATATCAAATTTCCAAATTCTAGATATAGCAAAAACATGGGGTTCAATGTTTTGACATTGTAACCACATATCTGTATGGTTTGACAGTTGAAATAGTTTTCACATGCTGGCTGATGTATAACTCAGAATCACAGCCATTTAGAAGGGCTCTTTAAAATCAGTAGAAAAATATTTCTGAAAGACTTCTGATAAAACCATAAAAAAACAAAAAAGCAACAAAACCCAGAATCAGGCACAGCAATGGTAGCAATTCTAGCAAAATAAAGTTTCCATTTTCTAAAAGTCAAATACTGATGGACAAAATAGAGGTGCTTATGCATATGAGTAAGTGAAAGGTTAACATAGAGACTGAAATTGTTTTGGATTAAATATTTCTTGAAAAAAAAGAAACACATCTTTCAAGTGCTATAAACATCACTATGCTAAATCAAGCGTTTCGGTTTCCATTGGTTGCTAATCCGGTACTTTCATCGATACTACTCCCTAGCTACAACTATAAATCTCATTCAGCACGTGTAAAAAGTTCTAAGTAAAAGTGATAAGAACGAGCAGCTTCACCTAGATTCTCCAACGATACGGCTAACATTGAAGTGCAGCCGTTTTATGTTAGTTAAGATCAAGTTTTCGCATGTCTAACATATTCCAGATGGCATCTGAATGAGAGCGCGGCTTGGTGTGGACCTTGTTATTAGCGGAAATAGCTAAACCGATTTTTAACCTGTCTACCTCTTTCTTAAGGGACTGGTACTCACCTGCACAAAAGAGAAAATAAGGAGAACTTAGTTCAGATCATATATCTTTGAATGGAGAATCAGTTCAATGTTTGTCGTGTGCAATAAAAGGATGGGATAATTACAAAAACTACCCCTAAGGTTTGGGTCAATGTTTGTCGTATGCAATAAAAGGACGGGATAATTACAAAAACTACCCATAAGGTGACAGTGTTCGTGTTTCACCTTATCGTGTCGTGTCGTTATCGTGTCGACACGAAACACGATAACCTGTTTTGCCACCCCTACTTCAGAGGGGTAAGAGGTTTTCAAATATATCATTAATTTCTCCAACCAACGGTTTAGACTTTCCATTTTCCTCATCCTATCTTCTGCTGATACACACGAAACTCCTTTTTTTTGGTCATACTGGATTCGTGTTACATGCATGTTGAATATAAATCCAACATAATATGTTTTCTTACGTATGTCTTCTTCCTTATGGCCAACATAATGGAAAGATTTTAGTGCATTGAAGACCGAAAAGTGTTTTGATGTCCTTCCGTCAGTCTTCATTGTTTATTCACTTATTAATTGATTGGAAAATATCAAGATTTAGGTCTTCCTGCTGCTATTTACATGTCTTACCTAGGGATCACAAGTGAAATATGGCAAGATCCTAACAGCCGAATTTCAAAGTAGATGAATACACCTTCCAGATTAACTTTTCTCGTACCATTTAAAAGAATGTTTCTCAATATTAACTTGCAACTTGTAAGCTTCGGCCCAGACCAGAAAAGCTTCAGAAATTCGTAGGCTATTTAGCATGCATATTTTGCTTCAGAAGAGCAAATTAACCTTATTTATGGCACCACCAGAAAACAGTTTATTTCTCATAGATTCTCTATTGCCCCAAGTGGAAATCGACCCTTGAAACACCCTTACATACCCGATTCCCACACTCTATAGGAAGTTTTTGACCTTCTTGTTCGCAATTCAACTAATCTGTTACAACCCAATGCTCAAATGAGCAAATTTGAGCTCAGGACCAGAATTCATGTTACTCATGGGCCACGGAGGAGCCACTGAACAATTTCAGTTCTCTGTTATATGACAGTTCATATAACAAAAGCCTCCTCAACTATAACAAACAAACTTCATCGTCTTTCAAAGAAGTATTAAGTTCAGTTAACTATTCAAAAATTGTGGTTATTATGCAGTCAATTATTTAGTCCCATTTTTAATTTCCTAGGTTTCCATTTCTGTGCACGACACATCTTATTTTCAAGGTAAAAATACCATCAAATCATATTAAGTTTATCGCACATTACCACCCAAAACTTCACCTCAACAATAAAAGAAATAGAAATAATATATATATATATATATGAAATGTATTTTATCTCTTTCCTCTGTTAGACATTGTTGAGATATGTCACTTGTGAGTTGTCCCACATTGATTAAGTAAGGGAAGAGAGTCCACTATAAGCCAAGTGAGTTACTCCTCCCACATCACCAATTGGTTTTAGGATGGAACCTCATTTGGTGGGCTTGGGCTCTCTCCCCATATTGGGTACGCTTCATGTGTGGGATCGTACCAAGTCCCTCCGAATTTAACAGACATCAACAAAATGTTGGAATTAATACTTATTGTAATAAAAAGAAATTGCTGGTAAAATAACCGTTTCTATTTATATCTTTTCAACTACCTTTTTTAATTATAAATTACGGTGTCTTAACATGACGGTTTTGCCCTCCAAAATTAGGTATTCCACATGCGTGATGACTACTAGCAGAATATTCAGTGAAATTCTCCTCTAGACGGGATCTTGCAATTTTAATCGCTCAGTCTTTGTAAAGCGCAAAAACGGGTATCTGTCTGACGGCAATTTTTTTATCCCAAGCTATTTAACTATTCAGACAGCCTAAAAGTAATACTAGCATCCAAAACCAAGCGAGAATAATTTATAGAAGGTAGTAGAATCAACTGAGTAATATCTGATTAAGATATAATAAAATCATAGAAAATCAACACAGGGATAATTCTTACCATCAACAATGAATTTCTCCTGCTTCATCCACAGCAGCCGCTGCTTCAGTGTGTTATTCTCCAATAACAAAGCAGCATGTTGCTGTATTAGGGAGGCAACCCTGACAGCCAATTCGGACCCCAGATTCTGTACCATGAACTTTGGATCAAACGGTTGAAGAAAGAACATGAAAATACTGATGAACCAGTAAATAAAACAACAAACAGGAAGGATGGAGGCAAGCAGCTGATAACAGCATTAATTAGGTCAACCTACTAGACTGCCATATAAATAAGTCCGTGTATTGATATTCTACTTTAAAGCTTATGCTTTGCCTTTTTAAGTTGATGAAGAGGAGGAGAATAGATTTCACAAACGAGGAAAAACTAGTACCATCAAAATATAATTTCTTTTTCATTCTTTTGATTCCATACCTGAAGAACATCAACAGTTCTTTCCAGCTCAGAGATGTATTGGAGTTTTCGAGCTCTTGACCTCTGCCCAGGGTGACTGCATATTGATTGACAAAGTATAATCGTAATTAAAATGATGGCATAACAGGAAAAGGTTTACAGATCAGAGCACTGTAAAAGACAAGAAAGGCATACAAAAACTGCCTTCGTGATTATTTCATATAATATTTAATTTAATGAATGTTATACAGAATAGGAAGTGAGAAAGATCTCAAAAAAGACAAGTATAATAAATGAAAATACTACTGACATGGATCATTTATATTGTTTCTGTAGTTTCAAGCATAAAAGAGGCATTACAGGTTACCGATATTTGTCAAGGAATTTGCTGAATTACTCAGCCCAACACAAAATCAGGCAAATTAAGATCATTTCACAAGATTCGTGAAGAAAGCAAGTAGCTTAGGGAGTGATTGTTCGACTTTTCATACCGATACTTCGATTTTGCAGCTGCTATGCAGCTCCATTTTTTTTTCTTTTCAAGAGAATAGTGACAGTTTGTTTTAAAAATACGAAAAAGCTTTGAGGGTGTGATTCGATAAGAGATGAGAATGTAATGGTTAAAATTGATATGGTGTGTTTTTTAGTAGTGTAATTGACTGAGATAGGTGATGGGAAAAGTGAGTAGATCACTAGGGTATTTATCAGATGAGAATGTAATGATCACGGTTGATGTGATGTTTTTTAATAAAATGGTGATTGGATGTGATTGCCGAATGGAAAAGTGTGAGCCAGTGAATAGTGTAAATTCTGAATTTTTTTACAAGCAACCGTTAGTGGAGGAAAAAAAAAACTAAAGAAAATTTAGCAAAATTATTTCATAAGCAAGCACTTCCTTAGTTCTCTTTTCCTGGTTGCTTAAAGCATTAAACCATATGATTTGATCTTACCAAAAAGAACACAGAAATGGTATAATTGTAATAGTTTACAATGAAATATAACATCAGATGTGCCATGATTTTCTGAAACCCTTCAAAAGATTTGTAATCTCGTCATTGGAAATTGATTATTTAGCATAAATGAAAATTTATAGTAGCTACAAAAAGTCGGCGATGTTGTCGGCACGAGTCATATCAAACATGATGCTGTCCCAGAAGAAATGACAGAAACGACAAAATTAGTTAACCTATCAAATACAAGCAATGGTTAAATTTATCAAGAAGTATTCGAAAAACTTTAACAGCTTTGAACTTACCAAACCAGGAAGCATATACTATATTGGAACAGTCATCATTCACCAAGCAGAAAGCAATCAAATAAAAAATTCCATTTTACCGACAAACATTCCAAAATAGAATCTGACCGTTTCATTGGTTTGTTCTCATTACTGGTCTCACCCGCCGAAGGACTGGCATCACCAAAATCCGACGGTAGAACCCCAGAAACAGAAATATATCCATCTAAGTGCTGCAGAGGGTTTGGCGTAACACATTCCGAAAACGCCAAAACTATTTCTTTTTCAGGAAATTCTAACGTGTTTTTTCTTCGAGGCGAATTAGGACCGTACATACAACTAGACCCCAATCCATCATCTGGCTCACAAGAATCTGCAATTTATGTTTCATAAAGTTGCTGTAAATCCAAAAAAGGCACCAGATCATTAAAAAGGGTCGAATAATCACTTGAAGCTCCACAGTGTAACGTACCATTGGAAATTGAGTCTATATCAATCAATAAATCATTCAGCCATGCTGGCTGCTCCTCTAATATGGAGTTGGATTTGTAATGTCCACGTTGCATGGGGTGAAAATCGATATCTTTGCATGAGGGTGAGGAAATAGAAAAATTAGCTTGAGGAGCCACGGGTTTCTTTTGGAGAGGGCAGCGAGGAGGGAGTTGAGCGTGCCTTGACATACTGAAGTTTATTATTATCTGCTAAGAATCAAAATATCATGAGAACAGGATATAATTGGTCTGAACTGCGTGCGATTGCCATCAACTTAATTTTATCTAATTGTTGTAAACTATAATATGAAGCGAAATATGGAAAGAACGCAAAATTAAAGAAGGTACGGATCTATTAACTCAACAGAGTGAAATATATTAGATACACAAATCACCTACACACAGAATGGTTTTATGAGAAGCCAAATTAATAATCCTTTGTTTCCATGAACTTTCAATTAGTGGATCGTAATTTAAAAGGCATGCACGAATAGGGCCACAATTTCAGACGATGCTTGATTTTCGTGACTCAACCCCAATCTAAGAGACAATTTAAAATAACCATCATGGAACAAGATAAATTTTACAATCCAGTATGCAGTGGAAATTTTTCACAGACCTTCTTCCTAATCTAGCCTGCAATATTCATAATCTTCGTTATCCAACAAGAATCAATTCACAGGTTCAAATTTTTGGGGTTTATAGAGCAGATATATGAATCTCCAATCAATTAAATTTAGATAAACGTGTAAGGGAACAAATCCCTTTATATTCATTTTTCACTTGGTTTCCAAACATTTTTTGTACTTGCTCTTTTGAAATCAATAAACATGTAGGGTTTTAGTCAAATCCCCCACATCGACATGTGATTTTAACCAAAGAAAAAAGTATTAACAATCTAGTGATGCATTAAAATTAACATCAAACAACTTGAGCCACATTAGACATCTTTCAAATAGGAAAACTATTTTGGCCAAAAGCATTTTGAGTTATTGCAACAGTACCTCAATTCTTACTAAAATTTAATTATGATAAGCACACTAATGATGAACCCAAGAAACTCCAGATATTAGCTCCTTCTGATTAAATAATAAAAGAAAAACAGCCAAACAAAAGAAAAAGAGGAAAAAGAAATCAAGAACTAACAATATACATTTACAAACTACAATCTTTCATTAAATTCATGAAAAGGAAACAAATATTGCAAAACGAGGAACCAATTCAGTGAAATTGAACAAATTTGGATCCAGGCCAGAAAACAAGAACCCGAAAGGACTAAAACAATTAGGCATTCCTTTAATCATTGCTCTCATCAATATTGCACAAAAAAAAAGAAAAAAAAAACAGAAATGACAATGGAACAGAAACTATAGAAACAGAAAACAAGAACCTCAATGTAGTATTTCGTGTACATTTACACTATACTTTTTTCAAAAACTCTTAAAACTAAAACAACAATACGAATTTATTATCTTACTTTTTGTGATTTCTGGGCTTCAGAATTTCTCTTAAACAGCCAAACGAGTGTTTTCTTGAACTGCTGCAGAAAGATTTAACAAATTGTCACGCAACCCACGATATATATAAGCTATCAATTACAGCACCGGCATTCTACTACTAAATTCTTCAGCTAATAACTTAAAATTACATCACCAAATTTATTTAAAAAATAAATAAATAAAAACTTTGACAGCATTTTACGAACAAGAAAGAAAACTGAAGTGGGTTTTCAGGGGCGGGGGCGTTTCGGGTTGTGCACTGCTCAGCTGTTGGCAATACGTTCTTCGTGCGGGAGTATTAATGTCACCATCTCTCAATTTTTGAAAGACAAAAACAACCTATTTATTGAACCCCATTAATGGGGTTTAAAGCAAATAGTTTAAAAAAGTTTTGATTAACAAAAGTGGAAGGATATATACAGCGATAATTTAATACTCAATTAATTAATAATTTTATTTAAATAATAATTTTGGTCGGTTCCCATTTGGGGACATCAAGCAAAATTAACAATTCGCTAATTTAATATTTTGCCAAATTAATAAATATTAGCAGTCCCAAAATTATTAATTTATAGATATTTAACTGTATAAGTTAGACCTTATTTCGAAAATAGGTTTATAAGTTTCACTAATTTTTTAGTAATTTTGGAGAAGAAATTGTAGAAGTTTAAAAATGATTTAAATGTCGATTTTAGTGTAAAATCAATTTTATATTGTTTATACCATGGGCGTAGCTAAAGGGCAACCTGGGTCTCGGTCTCCCTCTTTTAAATGGAAAAAAAATAGTAAGCAATTTCGTTAAAAAAAATAATTTTAGTTAAGATTTATAAGATTTTTTTTAGGTTTTCTATCAGGACCAATACACATTCGTGTATCGGTCTATGTTATTATCGTGATTTGGCTCCGACATTAGTTATTACATGCTATTTTTTCACCAAAACCAAAAATTCCACAGTAGTTTTTTCTATTTCTATTGTACCAATTAAGAACTATATTCAATAATACTGTTTTGTGTCCCTAAATAATAATTTCAAGTGGAGTTGTATCATGAAACAATTATATATGATTGTTATTTATATTTAATGTGATTTTTGTAGTATTGAGAATTGAGATCCTTATGATCGTGTATGTATTCCTATATTGCAAAGTCTACAACCTGATATAGCTTGTTATTCATTAAGATGAATTCATTTATTCTGATCTCTTATTCTTTATTATTTACATTATACTCGCTTACAAAAAAATAAAATAAAACTGTGTTTTAATACACTATCCTTAAATGAATGTCTATTCGACGCCCTTTTCCCAGTAAGACAAAACCGAATGACATATTTTTATCACCAAAAATTAAATAGCAAGAGTTTTATGAGAGAGATGGAATTCTTGTGATTTGTTGTGAATAAAAATTAACCATATTTATAAAAAAATATGAAAATCAAAATGGTCTATTGAAGACATCAATTTATTGATAAAGTTAAATTTAAAATAATAATTTTCTTCAAAATTTCCAACAATTCTTTATTATGTTACAATATTTAGTATGTGTTTTAATATATAGAAATGATCCTTCATATTTTATCAGGTTCAGTGATTTGGTGAATAAAACATATTGTAAGAAAAAAAAATCCAATATGTTTGACATCAATGTGTGACACGATTAAACAATTTTACACGAACTTAACACAAATAAAAAATCCTTCACGTCCGGTCAAATGGGTTTGACACGATTAACACGGGCAATAAAAATCGGTCGTGTACACACAACACAATTAACTTATTAATTATTTAGTTGTATATTGGATATGTCATTTTCATATTTTGTACTATTTTAGTTGGTTATATGATATTGAATGCATTCTCTAGCATTTAATGTATTTTATTTGCAATTTTAGCTTTTTCGATTTCTTTTTTGAATTTTTTCGTATCAAACTTTAAATTATATAGGTATTTAGGTTGATGGATTACACGTGTCATAAATAGGTGGTGTTTATACGTGTATCTTGACACGAATAATTAAACATGACGTGTTCGGATTCGTATATATGAAATGTATAATACTCATATTATAACACGACCAGCAAATACGAAATACGACCGGATTGACACCCCTATTAATATGGTCCATGAAGTCTTAAATGCTGAAATGTTTCACAGATTAACACGTTGACTCCCAAAATATTGATATCTCTACTATTGGTCCCATAATCTACTAGTCCTATATTCCTTTTGCATTAGTCTGCATTTGTTGTTTTTACTTTTTTTTTTTTTTTTTGAATAGGCATTTGTTGTTTTTACTTTTAATTTGAGGGGTTATGGTTTTCGTGAGGATACCTTTGGGCATGGGGTAAAGTGTGTATTAATTATGTATGAGAAAATACATGTTTTGAGAGTTGAAGTGCAATTTTTGCCCAAAAATTAATACACCTTCTGAAACTTCTTGGATATTTTAAATATTAATTAGCCGTAAGAATAGATATACACTTGAGGCGATTTTGTTTTCTCGATTTAAATCTTAAATTGGAAACATTATTGCACTACATATTGTAACAAAATAAAAAGAGCTATTATAACAAATTATAATGAAGTTTGTTTATTATGTTGTTTATTGGAAAATTACAAAATTAGTCATATATTTAATGGAAAATTACAAAATTAGTTATATATTTATTGGGGTGTTGTAGTATTAGTCCTATAACTTTTGAAGTTGCAATTTTAGTCTTGGGACAATTTTGCCCCTCAGTAAAAATAATATTGTTATACCTATAATTTTATGATTTGATAATTTTAGTCTTATACTTTTTATGTGTGATAGCCTCGATCCTATTAATCAAAATAACTATTCTTTTCAAATTTGTAATGTTTTTTATTTCCATACATACATGTCGAAATCGTGTTTTGATTATGATCCCGATTCGACACCCAAAATATCTTCTCTTATTAGGCAATCTATAGCATAAGTGATAAATAAATTCAACTCATAAGTTATAAAAAAAAACTGGTATCATTTTTACTTGATCTTAAGTATATTGGATATTTTGGTTACTAAGAACATTTTGGGAATAGGTGAAATATTGAATAACTCTCAAGACTAAATTTGTGCTCACGTAAAAATTGTTGGGATAGAATTGCACAAATCCAAATTTACGGGATCAAAATTGCAAAAGAAACAAACCATTGCAGGACTAGAAATGCAATGCCCCTATAGATGGACGACTAACTTTGCATTACTCCCTTTTGTTCAATTACACACACAAAAAATAGCAATTTACAGCACTAAAATCATCAATCAATTGAGATATTATTTACAACAATAAAATATATATTTACACAATATATATATATATATATATATTGTTGTTTAAATCCCAATATATTATTTATTTTTTCTTTTCTTGCATCTCCTTTTCGCGTATCTTGAAAAAGGGATGCCTAAAAGAAAAGTTATTTTCAAGATAGAGACTGAACTTTGCATGAAAATAAGAACTTGGTGGTGAAAATAATGGAGGAAGTGAAGGGACCACTACCACATAATAGGATATATATATATATATATATATATATATAATGCAAATTTTTCTTTAAGTAACTTCGCTAAATCAGGCATTGATATTTTTGATATAATAATGAATTCATTTTCTCTTTTTTTTAGTCTATATCGCCATTACATTTATATCACAAAACTTGTATGTAACAGTCTCATGGATATAATCCGTATGAAGGGTCATATATTTAAATAAAATCTCAACCTGAATCATATTCATGAAAGATAATACTGATAATCGCAAATCAAACTTAGACATCTATTTCATATGTTGTTTCATCTTTTATATCAAAAAATATCAGTATGTGCCACATAATTATTTTATGCACTTGACATGTAACAATAATATTGAAATATATGATAAAACATAATTTGAAATAGCATATAACATAATGTCATACTTTGGCTTGTTACAAATTTAATAATTTCCCCATGACAAAACAAATCTTCTCCAAGTTGGCCATATTAAGAATCTTTAACCCATAATTTTTGTTTAGAAAAAAAGAGCGTACTATATATGGATTTGCAAATATAAAAAATATAATGATACTTGAATGTTCACACTATATATCTCCTATCTGAAATACTTTCTAACTAAAAATTCAACTCAACAATTTTTCTAAACATAGCTTTCAAAAAAGCAATCAATAAGAAAACATTTGCTTGTGACATCACTTTGCTTGGGAAAAAGATCCCATTTTCATTGAGTTATTTAGTTGGACTGATCAACTTCCAAAGTATAATATATAATATAGTTGTAGACCAAGTCTAGGTGCATGCACTGAAATCTGTTACTTTTTGTTAGTGGCCAAACATAATGCAAAATTCACATATTTCATTTATTTTTTTAATAGAACAATCAAATATAAAATTAAATCAGAATCAATACATAATAGTTCCTCAAAAAAAAAAAAAAAAAAAAGAATCAATACATAATAGCTGATAAATAATGTAAATTAGGTTAATACTTGAATCAAAGGTTAAATGTCTCATGGAATTCAGTACGAGTTCAGAATTTTAAAGTCTTCCATTTTCAAATTTTATTAGTTTTATATAGGGGTGTCAATTCGAGTCGTATTCGAGTTCGCGGATTGTGTTAAGACACTATAATTCACATATTTGCCCATCCCGAACACAACCCGTTTAATTATTTGGGTCAGATGAGCCAATCCCAACACGACCAATTTAATATATGGGTAACTTAACAACCTAATTGATATGTATATTTTTCAGCCTTGAATAAAACCATCTATATTATGATAAAATGGGGATTTTGGGTTATTTATATATAAAATATTAAAAACATGATGAATTTCAATCAAAAGCAAATCGTAATTTTGATTGATAATAATCTTATCAAATTAGGCCTCCAAGGAACATGAACAAACTCCAAATAAGTTGTTTGCTTCTACAATATGTTAACATTTAAACAAAAAAAAAAACGCAATTAAGTCTTAAGAGAAAATACAAACATATGATTCAAATATGAATGAAACGACAATTTATTAGCTCACCAAATACCAAAGTCGAATTAATTACTTCAAGGGAATTAAACGGGTTAAGTGAGTTATTTCGGGGCCCAAGATGACCCTCCTATGACCTCCGCCATTGGGCCTGGGAACATGATTTTCCAATCCAAATAATGCAAGCAGCGCCTCTTGGTGAATGTAACTGTTTGATTTTAATGCAATGAAATTGCATTTCCCATTTAGAAAAATTTACCAAAAGCTCAAGAAATAATTATATAAGGGATAATTACAATGTGTTGATTGCCAAAAAAATCCCAAGGCCTTTGAAAATTGTAAAAAGTCCATCTAGATTTGACTTGTCTTACATTTTCCACTTTTATAAGCAAAAAAACATTTAAAAACTCTCTTCACATTCAATTGGAGGTTGATGAATCGAGATGATACCAAATAAATATATGTATAGTTTTATGTCCAATATTTGATTTTTCTGACTTTATTTTGAGGAAAAAAAAACAAAAAAACAAAAGAAAAATAGTGTGTAGGGGGTGGGGCGGGGTGGGGTGTTTCTATACCTAGTTATGATCCACTAATTGAGTAGAAAAATCTCATCAAATTTGTCTTGTTCTTGATTGAGGCAACCAGAACTGTGGTCATGATATCATATCTATGTTGGTTTGTTGGTGATAAGCTAATGCAAGTTGCTAAATATGGACACAATTGTTTACTACAACTTGTCAACCTAAAGCACTACTTTTTTATAATCTAACCATCTTTTTTGGCTTATTCTATTAAAGTTGATAAATAATTGGTACTAACTAAACTTGGTAATGGATACCACACATAATTCCCATTTATCCAACTTTTATTACACATGGTGCTATCCAAATAAGTTCTATATCATTCGATCAACATATTTACACATATTTGCATGGGTGTGTGTTAATCCATGAGTACAAAACTCACTTGTGTAGCTATCCAAGTGAGTGACATCGATATTCCCCGCAATCCAGATGGAAATTTAAATTACCACTATAAAATTGGGAAATTTGTTGACCGTTAGCTTTATTACGTGTTTCTAATTACTTGTCTCAGGAAATATAATAATTAATAATTTCTGACTGAGAAAATGATCTTAACGAATTACTTTAGTTTGACCTTAAGAATTATAAAATTATCAAATATGTAAACTGTTATTTTTTTTATAAGTTATATATGATCTTATTTTATCAAAATTTATATTCTGAGAACTAATTATAAAATAAAACCTAACATTCTAAAAGAATATTGCAAGAAGCATGCAATTGAACTTATGAAATACTTCAAAATTTTAGCCAAACACTATCCTTGAATTTATCAGTGGCTGCGACGAATTACATTTGGATAGGAAGAATTAGGACTTCAAGAATGCTGCGCAAGCAATGTCAAATTGTTGGCAAAAACTGATGTGAGATGGTTGTAATGCGCTACGGGAAAAATACTTTTAGGTAGTGACGTCTATATGTGACACGATACGATAATTCGGCATGAACTTAATACGAATTTAACAGGTATAAGTACAAACATTATTAGGTTTGGGTCAAAGTCAGGTTAGGTCGACTCACGTGTCGACACGATTGACTTATTTAACCAATTGAATTTTATAATGACATATTATTTTCATATTTTGTGATGTTTTAGTTTGTTGTATGATGATGGACAAATTATTTAATGTATTTTATAATAGTTTAATATATTTTTTATTTGTAATTTTAGCTTTTTCTCCATTTTTTTTAAATTTTTTTCATGTCAACTTTATATTATATAAGTATTTCATGTCGGGTTACCCATATCTTAAGCGGGTCGTGTTCGTGTCGTGTATTTTGACACGGATAATTAAAAGAGTTGTGTTAGTATCAAACTTGTAATACCCATTTCAGAACATGACCCGTAAACACAAAATACGATACGATTGACACCCCTACTTTTATGATTTAAAGCTACTTTTGTCTAACATATTTTTTACATTGAAAAGAATTACTTTTCATTCGTTACACGGTGCTACCGTCTCCCATGACCTACTCAAATTGTTTGAGTTAAAGAAAGAAGAAGGAAAAAAAGATTGAGACAGCAACAAAAAGGAAATTATATTAATAACAATGAAAGTGGATTAGCACATAAATTTCTCTCTCAAAAAAAAAAAATGCACTTAAATCTGGGTTTGCCCCACAAGGTGGACTGGAACATTTGAGCTTTAATATTTCTGGGCTGAGCTAATACTTGGAAATGAGTTATGTTATCATCGAGTTGTATTGGGCTAGCTGTTTATCAAGTGTGCTGGGCGATATTATTTTGGGCCTTGAATATATTGGTGTTTATGTTGTCTTATAATTTAGAAGGCCATGTAAATTTATACTAAAATGTAATATCCAAAAAAAAAAAATTGAATTTTGGAAAAAAAAAAACTAAAGTGAAATAGCATTGAGAGAGACGATATCTCCTTCTCTCCACGTTTCTCTGGTTTTTTCGTTTTTCATGATCTCAACCTCGCCAACATCTCCATTACAGATTGCACAGATCCAGAAATTTGAATAAAACGAGACATAATTTCTTTTCTTTTTCATGTGAAAAAAAAGAGGAATTTCCATGTCTCAACCCCACCATTTTCCGACCACCATATAGACCTTCGTTCACCCCTCTTCCTTTCTGCAACTGTTTCTTTTTCATCTTCCTCGTTTTAGATCCTTAACATATTTCCATTTCCATTTCCCTCAAACCCTTGTCATTTTCGCAAATTATGTACCATAATCATTTCTGGGTGTTCATCTGATTTTTGGTTTTTCTTTAAGATCTTCTAGATTTCTAGTCTTGATTTTTGGATTTTTTTTGGCTATGTTTAACACACCATTTGTCCTCTCATTTGCTCTTTTGCTTTCATTCCCATTGCTTTTCCTCTTTGCCCCACGCATTCTTCCTCCCAAACACGTCGACATTTCTCTCCCCGACGAGCTCGACGACCTCGCCCTCTTCCGCCGCGCTACCCTCGCGTCCCTCGGCGGCGGCGCCACCGTATCGCGCCTCGGCACCACCAATCCCAAACCCAAAATCGCTTTCCTCTTCCTCACCAACACGGATCTCCATTTCGCCCCTCTTTGGGAACTCTTCTTCCAAAACAACGAAGGCCTTTACAATATCTACGTCCACGCCGACCCCTTCTCCAAAATCACCCCTCCCGGCGGCGTATTTGCAGACCGCTTCATCGCCGCTAAAAAACCCAGCGCGCCACCCCAACACTCATCTCCGCCGCCCGCCGCCTCCTCGCCACCGCCCTCCTTGACGACCCGTTAAATTCCTATTTCGCCCTAATTTCTCAGCATTGCATCCCTCTCCATTCCTTCCAATACTTGTACAGCTCCCTCTTCCTCAAACCCATTTCCAGCCCCAAGTCACCCTCGTTCCCAATGTACCCCAGCTTCATCGAAATGATATCCGACGAGCCTCTACTTTGGGATAGATACATCGCCAGGGGCAAAAATGTAATGCTGCCGGAGGTGCCATTCGATCGGTTCCGGATCGGGTCACAATTCTTCGTTCTGACCCGGCAACACGCTTTGGTGGTGATAAGGGACAGGAGATTGTGGCGCAAGTTTAAGCTGCCGTGCTTAAACTTGTATTCGTGCTATCCGGAGGAGCATTATTTTCCGACACTTCTGTCAATGGAGGATCCGGATGGATGCACCCATTATACCCTGACCCGGGTTAATTGGACCGGGAGTGTTGACGGGCACCCGCATACTTACGGGCCTGCAGAGGTTTCGCCAAGGCTTATTGAGGAATTACGGGTATCGAATTCAAGCTATTCGTTTATGTTTGCGAGGAAATTCTCGCCGGATTGCTTGCAGCCATTGCTGGATATGGCGGACAATGTCCTTTTCAGGGATTGAGTTTGGCCTGGTAAGAAAATTCAACTCGACCCGTTTAGCATTGAGTCTATTTTACCATCTACGCGCATAGTAGGGTGATCTTAAGTTGTATATATACATATATGGTTGGTATTTTAGATATATATTTAGTTATTTACCATGGCTCCCCTTCTTGATTTATTTTTCACTTACATTCCTTTAAGTTTTCAATAGTTTGTATACGCCCATTTTGGAAATAGTGTTTATATGCTTGTCGCTTTGTTTTACTTGCTCAATATAGTTTTCGGTGGGGATATTAGATGTACTAGATTGATTGGATTTGACTTGGTGAGTGAATGCGGTGTTGAGGATATGAATGAACTGAGTGAAGGAGTTATGTCATGATTATTATTTTATCTTTGCACAAAAGTATGTGGTGTGGTTACTATGAATATGTCCATGTAATATCATTAGAGGGTGTGACTGTTTATGGTTCAATGTTGAGGTTCTTGAGAAAAGATTCTCTACCAGAGAAGGACAAAATGCCATTTGTTTTTGCTGTCACTCAATTTACTTTTTTCCATAAATGAAAAAGAAGCAATCTTGCTTCATATTGTTATGATTTCTTTTCACAATCTTTTGTCTAGATTAGTAGCTGGTAGCTGAAGTGACTTTGGAAATTTGTTAACTGAATTATTTATCATTAAATTTACATTTCATCTACGAGATTTCTGTTTACTTTTCCTATTCCACTCTCTATTCCATATATTTGGATGAATGATACTTGAACATTTGTGACATCATCTTGTACATCTGTCATTCATCCGATGCAATGGAATAGGGAGTAGAACAAGTGAAACAAGAAATCTCAATCCCACTGCAAAGCTATTAATGGGTGTTAAATGAACACTTAGCTTAATTATACTCATCCAGCCTGCTACAGGAGGCCTTTTTTGGGTAATGGGACATGGTTTAAAGTATCTCATTTTGTCACTCTTCATCATTATGGTAATCTACATCAATGGTAACTTTTAAGTAGTACAGACATAAGTTTACCATAATTTGAGCTATATTATCAGATTATGTGATCATATGGTTTTTGAATTGGATCTCTGTTAGTTGTTTTATTTTTGTACATTGTATGCATCCTCCATGCCATAGCTCTCTGGATGTCTACGTATAAAATTAGATTAAAAATTAGTACATGTCTTTAATATTTTATAACCTATGTCAGCTCAGACTCGTGTTTCGTTCCATCCATGTTCTAAGATCGTATCTAACTCGTACTCACGTGAATAATCCCCCTAAGTCTTTATTGTTTTAAATGATTTCTCAGGTCCAAATGTTGAAGAGAATCTCCTTATAGGAAATTCGGAAAATGGTAAATATCGAGGCACAAATCCAGGCCATCAGGTTTTTGTTGTTGTGTTGTGTGTGTACATATATAAGCAATGCATTGTTCTCCGGTAGAGTGTGAAACGGCGGTGCAGTGGCGGAGTAGGCTTATAGTGGAGTCGATCTCCGGGAAAAAGCGTGGAAAGATAGCAAAGCCTCGTTGCTTTTTTTCCATGCTTCTCTTTTTGTTCAAGAAAATAAAAGATATCTCCCATTTGCTCTTCCCCCACCACCCTTAAATTGTGTAATTTTTTTTGTAGGGATAATTACAGAAACACCCCTGAGATTTAGCCTAATTACAAAAAACTCTAGTTATCTTTCAAAATTACAAATATCTCCTTGAGTTTTTATTTACCTAACAAATGCTCCTTCTTGAGGGTGCAATTTGTAAAATAGAAACAAATATTAAGGGGGTAGTTTGTAATTTTGAAATATAATTGTTTTTTTTTGTAATTAGGCTAAATCCAGTGGTGTTTTTGTAGTTATCCATTTTTTTTATGTTTTATTTTTCCCACTTCTAGTGAGACTGGTGCCATGTCAAGAGGATATGTATTTGTATTAATGTTATGTATATGAATTATGGACCCTTAGATTATAGCTGCCAGGAAATGAACAGAAAAAGGAAAAGTATCTTAGAAGGGATAAATTTACTTTTGGTACCTAAAGTATTAGCGGTTTTCACTTTTGGTACCCGCTTTTGGGGGCTTATCATTATTAGTACCCAACGTTTCAAAATTCACTCATTTTTGGCACTTACCGTTAGTCAACCGTTAAATACTAACGGTTGACCGGCCGGAGTCGGAGCAATGTTGGACTGGGGTGGTGAATTCTGACTCAAAATTTTATTCTAGTTGGACTGGGGTGGTGAATTCTGACTCAAAATTTTATTCTAAGCAACTTTGTCTCCTTGGTCGGAGGCAAATTCGGCCGGTAACATGGAGATACGAGCCCCTAAAAGTTGGAAAATCGATTTTAAGATCCCCTTTTGTGCGTTTTTGGTACGGGGGCCAAATCGGACCGATTGAGGAGTGGGCTTTGTGTGCCTTGAGATGAGGAAGACGATGGTATGCTCAATTTTGGATTTGGGAAAGTATCTTGGATGGAATTTGGCTTTGAATTAAACTTTGGTTTTTTCGAATTATCGTCAATTGGCATCGGAGACGAACTCAAATCATGAAATTGACCATTGGGCATTATAGGGCTTGCAAATACGCTCAAAATGAGTGGTTGCACGACACTTGGGTCGCTTGGAATCGGCGCACGGAGACGCCGTGTAGCATGCGAAACCGTGAAACAAGCTTCTGATTGGTCAACCGTTAGTATTTAACGGTTGACTAACGCAACAAAATCTTAAAAAAATGAGTGAATTTTGAAACGTTGAGTCTAATAATGATAAGCCCCAAAGCGGGTACCAAAAGTGAAAACCGCTAATACTTTGGGTACCAAAAGTGAATTTATCCCTATCTTAGAATACACAACATATTTATATACAATAGTTATATAATTTAGACTCAAGTAATTAATTACTAAAACAGATACGTTAAGTTAACAAATAATTGCTATTGTATTGTCAATTTGATATGGGAAATTAAGAAAAAACAGAATTACAAGCTTTTTTCATTTTGTCAATTTCTTTCCCAAATATATTTTCTCGTCAAAATCCTTGAATCACAATGTAAAGAAGAAACTCGGGAATCTTTTAATATGATTTTTTGAATTGGCAAAAAGTTTTCTCCAAATGATTCGACTTTTTGAATAATGAAGTATATATAAAAAATATTAATCCTAATTTATTTCAAAATAACTTAGCTAGAAAAAGATAAGCTGGATACATAATATATATAATCATGGGTGTACGTCTCCTGTTCCATAGACCCAACTCAGGGTATCCAAACCCTGTTATCTAATCCAGCTGCAGTGCACCTTCCCCCACCAAATAATTTTCAAATTTTAAAACGCCAATCAAAACCTACTAGCCGTTAGAACCCTTGTCATCATCCCACCTCTCTTTTTTCCTCTGTATCCACTGATGAAAAAGACCAAACAAAGCTCTGCCCTTTTCCCAATCTCTCTAACAATACTTAACTCCATTTTCATAATTCTCTCCCAAATCCCAATTCTCATTTTGCAGCTACAAATCTTGAATTTGTGAAGGAAAATATGAAGGGAGTAAAAGGAAAGCTACTGAAGAAACTCAAGACAATCAAGGCAATTGGGTACTTAAAACCCGAAAGAATCCTTCAAGTAAATGCCTTAGATGCTTATTCGTACATTTCGCCTCAGAAATCGAGCCCCGTTGCTCGAGCCCCATTGGTGCCCATTCAAGAGGAGCCCAATGAGAACATATCTCCAGTTCAAGAACCGAAATCATCGATGTAACAGAGCTAATGAAAGACCTCGAAGATCAAGAAATGGAGTTTGATGATGGTGAGATAAATAACGACAAAGAGAATGTGAGGCCTAAAGATGAGATCTTGGAAGGCAAAGAATTTGGGGTTGGGGTAAAAAACACGTCCTCTATCGGAGATCGATGTATCGTCTTTTAGGCGTCGATTTGAATCGAGAACCCTTTTTCGATCCCAATCTTCTAGAAGCTTTCGAGCAGGCAGTCAATGAGGTCAAGGCAAGAGAGGCCGAGAGGAGATCAAGAAATGTGGAGATCAATGCACGGGGCGATTATGACGAGCCGCCTCTAAAATCAAGGAAAACTGATCAAACTACTACACCCGATCATCCAATAACGCGATTCGAAGAGAAGTGCCCGCCGGGAGGAAGCGATTCGGTCGTTCTATACACGACCGGGCTTAGAGGGATCCGAAAGACGTTCGAGGATTGCCAAAAAATAAGATCCCTCTTGGAGAATTTACGAGTTTTGTTCTTCGAGCGCGATATATCGATGCATTCGGAGTATAGGGAAGAGATGTGGAGGGTCTTGGGAGAAAAATTGGTGCCTCCAAGATTGTTTATTAAGGGGAGGTACATTGGTGGAGCAGAGGAGGTATTGGGGATTGCATGAACAAGGAAAGCTTAAGCCACTTATTGAAGGGATGCCCATCGATAGAAATGAAGGCCCTTGTGAAGGTTGTGTTGGATTTAGGTTTATTGTTTGTTTTAATTGCAATGGGAGTCGAAAAATCATGCCCGAGGGGGATTGTGAGGCGATGGATTGCTCGGAGTGTAATGAGAATGGAGTGATTATTTGTCCCTTTTGTTGTTAAGAGTTATTTATTTAGCTCTCTATTTTTGTGTTTTTGTGTAGTTGTTTTGTGTAATTGGCATTCTTTGATTTATTAATAAGGTGTGTTTGTGATATGGGATGATGGATGTTATATGTGGACTTGTGTATTTTATTGTAAAAGAGGATTGTGTTTTTCGGTTTCAGTTGTTTTTATTTAGGGCTGAAAAACAAACCAAGTTATTCGATTCGAGATGGATTGTTAAAAATTCGTTTGAACTCGGTTCGTTAACAAACGAACCAAGCTTCAACGCATTTTCTCGTTTGATAAGAGGTAAAGCTCGACTCGACTAGTAAAGAGGAATAAAATACATGTAAAAATATCAAGTTACTCGAGCTCGATTCATGTTCGGCTCGTTTAAAGCTCGTTCAAGCTCGATTCAATTAATAATCAAACCAAGCTTGAACGCAATTTTTGAAGCTCGATTAAAATTCAGACAAACTTGAACAGTGCTATGTTCGGCTCGGCTCGACTCAACTCATTAACACCCCTATTTTATGTGATTTAAATGGGTTTCAATGCACATTTCTTAGAGCAATTGTCCAACTAATTGACTGAGTATGAGTATTGTCTAACTTGATTTATTTTTTGTTTTCTTTTTAGATAGGAACTTGGTTCAGTAATTATACATATAATGCAACGCCCTTACCCTTGTAACACATACTTATATAGCAGAAAACTATAGTTCATAGGCAGCACAGCTGCATCGCACATAAGATTAATACGTTAATCATCAGTTGTAATCTTTTCTTTTCAAGCGGAAGCATTTACTCAAAACGATTTAACGAGTTAGCAACAATTATTCACACATGTGCATTTATCCATATTACATAGCATTACGACCGTGCCCTTTTATATACAGATCAAAACAAACTCTCTATATGAAATACAAATGATGAGCTGAGGGAGAAGGATGGGAATCCAGCCGGCCGGCCTTTGATCCATGCTTTAACTTCTGTCACACCTCACGGATCAACTTTTATCTACATCAACTAAAAATTGACAACATTGCAATTGGTGAGTTGCAAGCTCAGCAAGTATAATCCAATAACAAGTTATTTAACATCACATAGACACATCATTAGTAACCATTTCACACACTTTGCTCAGAATATTCATAAACACATAAAAATGCACGTGCTTGATCATATTCTTTTACTGTTATGGGCTAGGTAATACCAAGAATAAATCGTGATCACGAAGATGGCCATGACACTCTGTAATTCTTTATTTCACGTAGAGTTCAGTGAACTCGGGGTGACCGTACGGTACTCTGTAATCCAGAAATTCTGGATGACTATAATTCTGTGATTCAAGGTCATTAGTGGCCATAACATAATCCATTTATCTCTGATGAATGCATTTTTGTAACCACATATTTCCTTTCCGTATCAATAACATCAGTAGAGATCGCATATCTCATTTTCATATCATTAACATTAGTAGAGATCACATATCTCAATTTCTTTCAATCTCATCACATATTGATCACGTATCTCAATTTCATCACAATATCATCATAGAGAATCATGCAATTCACGTTAGGGCACGATAAACTACTATTCACTGTAGACAAATAAGTAAACAATTCTTTCCAACACATTAATCATATAATCACACAAGTCAAATAACAAGCTAAAAGATTATACTCACAACTGGTGTCCTTATCTGGCCCCTAGTTGGCCTTGTTAGCTCCTTTATCGAGATCTTGGCCTATTAACAAATCAATTAGAAATACATAATCATTTTCAAATCATATATTTAACACTAAGATATCATGTGTCTACAATTTGTTTTTTTTAACCTTACAAATATGTATCCTTCCTTGGTACAATTAAGAATTGAATATAATTCAAACAATCTGATTTTAATAAAATTAGCATAACCAGTACAACCAACATCCCTTATATTCTACAAATTTACCAACCTATGTAATGAATTCTTATAATTATATCACCAATCATTACATAAAGCTATATATATATATATATATATATATATATATATTCTCCTAATCGTTAGCTAAATGGGAAAAACATTCGATAAATTCAAACTTTTCATCTCCTATATTTCCTCATGCGTTTATCCACTTGATTCTTTAAATAGTAAGATTCAATTCATAGTTCACTGAGATCAGAAACATAGTTAATACATGGTTTTAACTTCTCCAAAACCCACAACAATAAAGTAAAAATTGAATAGCACAATAAATAATTACTAATAAGGATATGATCAAGGAAATAATTACCAGCAATTTCAATTTGTAGAACGCCCAACCCGCTGAGCAGAGTGGTGTGTTCGTGTTTTTGCTAAAAGTCTATAATGTGTATATTTCTTATCCGTGTATGTGATGTGTTTAAAGTGAGAGAACATTAATATACAATATTATCACACAGTTTAGTGATGGCGGTGGAACATAAATATATAATACTAATATATCAGATGCATAGATATCCATAGAATTACACGTGTTTTGTAATTAATTAAATGCACCTACTTTTTGTACTTGAGGTGGCCTGCATAAACACCCTCCAGTGACACATTGGTAACCATACTAAAATTTAATATATAGAAATTATATAATCTTAACATTATCTACACTTATAGGTTGCAACTAGGTATAATCTACGCCTACACACACACACACACACACACATATATATATATATATATATATATTACATATCCTTACACACACACATATTTATATATGTATATATATATTACTACGTGTATATTAGTATCAGACTTGACATTTATCCCCTAGTCTCATTTCCTTAGCTAAATTAAGATTTTATCTCTTTATTACCATAATTAATATTGTTACTATTTTCATTCATTTTGTTTTTACAAAAATCATTGATATATATACATATATCACATATTATTTGTTAAATTTAATACCGTCTCACCTTCAACTATTCTACAAATATACACATCGATGCCACCTATCACCTTTAAGTTACCATGTGCATCTTATCAATATTAAAAAGATAGTGATAGCTAACATGATTATGCTAAAAATGAAAAGAACATGATTTTACACGCATTCAAATTTTAATATGATATTTAAAATGCATGTAATTGTGCTTCTAATTGATTAACCCTGATAATTAAAATGCAAAAGTTTTGGGTTATAACATATAATGTACGTTGAGTATGAAAAATACATTAAAATTGTGTGGATGTCACATGTATTTTACTTTAAAACTAGTAATTCACCCCGTGCGTTGCACGTATATTTTTATTTTATAATATCTATTAACATGAACTGGTATTTATTACTTTATTTTAATAGTAATATTCATATAAGGTTATTAAAAACAAAAAATTATCTATCAATTTTATATTTTCAACTATAAACTTAAATGTCTAATTCAACTCGTTCAGAATTATCCCTCAATTTATACATGTCCCTAATTATTGTTTTATATATCCCTTTCTTTCTCACACACCTCTTTATAAACAATTATATATAATTTGTAAGACATGTATTTTTATATTGTACTTGTACTCTTGAAAAAAAATAAATGTTTCACATTGTTAATCAAAAATATAAATTGAAATATTATTCAAAATAATATGGTAGAAAAAATCGTGAATAAAATTTAAAATGAACTATTATGTCATTGATATAAACGTTAGTAGTATTACCATAAATTTTACAGCACTATCATAGTAATCCACTAAAACACTTACGAACATAAGCATGATATAAATGAAAACATGGTATAGAAATAATACAATTGATATCAATATTTATTCTTTGACATTTATTTTCAATAGATGTATGTAAACCCAATGCGCTTTCTCATTTTGATCAACAATGGATTGATGTGAATCGCCCATCAATCAAAAGAATTGATAGAATACACTGGAAAGTTTGACAATCCAAAGTGTTTTACTGGGAAGTTTATTTTAAAATTTAACATCAATCGATTAATCCTATATAAATGATTGATTTTACAATAATTTATTTAATATCATTAGTTGACAGTATAATTATTAAATATCATATATTGAATTAACAACATATTATTTTCATTACAAAAAATCTTTCTATTGACTTACCAAAGTAAAACACCGTCAATTTTGGATAACTCCAAAACATACATTGGTCGCGAGATATTGATTATTTCATATTCCAATATTGATTTATTGATTTACCAAAGTAAAGCATTAGCAATTCTATTATTGTTTTCTAGAATTATAGTTAATAAAGTATAAAAAATACTAATTAATTGATTACATATACGAATTAAGTAAATATATATGATTGATTTTATAGGACAACCGCAGTACTGATTGATCATGTCAATTATTATAACTATCAATTTGATTAGTTTTATTAATTTCATATCAAGATATGAAAGAAATATGTACAATTTTCAAATAATCAAGTATTTGTTATCATTTTAGTTTTGCAAATTTTTTAATTAGTTGTATGTTTAATTAAGATAATATATTGTTGTCCAATCATATACTTTTGCACCCTTGGAAATTAAAAAAAACTCCTATTGACAATTGTTATTTTTTTAAGTTAATACATTTTTCTAAATTGACAAACATTTAATCATAAGGTACGATTTTCTTAATTTTTGTTAAACTTCTTGTCAATTATCCGTTGTGTGTAGCATAGTCAAATTCGATTAGAAAATATAAATAGACACTCTCAATTGTTTTACCATAGGCTTAGTTTTAAAATTATTTCAATCAATAGATGATGGTATCTATATATTGAATAAATACATTAATAAATAATTATTATATCTATAGTAATGATTACAATCAATTTATTGATTGTATAAACAATTATAGGATTGATTATAGAATTTTTAAATTTTCCAATCTCAAAAAATATTACAATCATGACCGAAAAAATAATTAGCCAATAAAATATTTATGTTAGTAAAGATTCTTGTCATTGACTTATCAAATCAAAGCACCATTTAATTTTGGATAACTCCAAAATATGCATTGGTTATGAGAATATTTGAATTGATTTATCCAAAAATGTATCTTATGTTATATCTTTTCTTTTTTTATTCTTTTTTTCCTCATTGAGTTGCCTTAGTTATATCATATATATACTAATTTTATTCGATAGTAATTAGAGTTGTTAATTATTCTTAATTAAATAATTTATCATCAAATTTAACACCAATGTTGATCAGTGGACCAATTAGAAGATAATTCATTTTTCTATACTAAACTTAATTAGTATTTGTTTACATTTATGAAAATACCAATATTTCAAAAATAAATTTAATAAATAAATATTGCAACAATGAATCAATATGAAATAAAAATATAGATATTCCTTCAAAGCATGATATAAAAATCAAATATCTTATTAATTATAAAATATTTTCGAAATTATCCATAAAAAAGTTCATAATCTAAAATCAATTTAAATATAAATGAAAAAAAATTGGCAGCAGAAAAAAATTTATTGCCGCTGACACAAAAAAATTTCATGGAAGACGTTGACACAAAAAGTTTAATGTAATTACAATTTGTAATGAATTTCTAATTGAACAATATAAGAAAGCAATCACAAAGTAAGTATATAGAAGTTTATTGCCGAATCAAAACTATAAAAATAATAACAAAAAAATGTTGTCGAATCAAAACAAAACAATAATTGCGAAATCAAAACTATAAAAGTAATAACAAAAAAAAATGTTGGCGGCGATAGAAGTTCATATATATGAGCAAAAATATATGTTGACATATAAATGTTGACACAAAATAAATTGTGAAAATATTATTAGTATGAGGATCAACAATATCAAAGTTTTTTCTCTAATGCAATTTAAGTATTATAAATATAAGAGGATTTAGCATAAATAATAAGTCCAAAATAAATCTCTCGAACACAAAATTAATTGTTAATTCAATGGTGAAAGATACGTAAAATCATAATTAATCTATTTTAACTATTATTAAACAATATCGAAAAGTTTGAATAGTCATCAATATTTTAAACTTAATTAATTAATATTATATTGAACAAAATTGCATCGACACCATTGAAACAAATAAACAGTATATTTGATGAAGATATGATGTATAAAATCAACACATCATTGTAATATGTATTTATGAAGAACTGACTATACCAATAACAATTATGGTGAAATATTATTTATAATTTTTAAAATCTATATATTACATATAGATAGAATTGATACTGTTGAGTAGGAATTGTAAGTCCAAGCGGCTACGATAATCTAGAGGGGGGGTGAATAGATTATCTCCATCTTTTCGATTTCGCCCTCTTTTTCAACCGAATGCTAAAAGATAATGACAAAGGTGCGGAATGTAAACAACACACGTCGATTTAAAGAGGTTCAACCCACCTGGGCCTAATCCTCTACCACCCCAAGATATCCGGGGATGGATTTCAAAAAGAAAAAGAATTTTATTAATTACCACAATTAATACAAATTCAACTTACAACACCTTGAAGAGCACCACACTCTTCTTCAACACCACCTTTGGAGATTACCACAATCTCCCTTTGAAGATCACCACAATCTTCCTTCAACGGCACCTTGTGAAGATTACCACAATCTTCAACCTTGAAGAATACCAAATTCTTCAACACCTCAACAAGAAGATTACCACAATCTTCTTATACCTAACACCTAGATCACCCAAGTGTGTTCTTACCACAAGAACACTCACAAGGATATCTTGTGTTGAATGATTACCCAAATTCAAGATTACAACTCGATAATTGATAATACAATAGAGTGCAAGTGTAATCAAGAATAAAATAGACCTCAAGAATGTGAAAGTGATAAGCTAGGCAAATTACAACAAGAATAATAACAATGAAAGACCAAGTGTTTGCTTGAGTATATCTTGTTGTGTTGTATTGTTCTCTCTTCTAGTTGTGCTTCAAATCTTTCTCTATTTATAGGAGATGATTGATACTTGATAGGCTCCTCTTGGAATCTGATATCTACAAAAATTGCAATTAAAATCAAGATTATAGCTGTTAGAAATCAATCCCACAATTTAGGGAAAAGGCATCACGCACAACGGTTAGAATTTTCTTTGTCAAACATTAGGGCGACCGTCGCATTTGAAATAGACTTTGAAAAAACGTATCAACATTTACAGGCGGCCGGTCGACGTCTACCTCGACCGGCCGACCTATGCCGAACCGGTCCCCTCATGGGTTTGGAAGAAAGAAAACGTTCGCTTTCAATTTTTGCTCCAGTGCACGGCCGCCCAAGGGTCGGTCGATCGTCGACGGCACCGATTGCCCTATAGGGCGGCCGGTTGCCACGACCATTTTCTCGCAAACATGAAGTTTTCTGTTTTTCTCAACTTTCAGTGCGGGTTGCCCTATCTGGCGACCGGTTGACCTCAAAACAAAAGTGTTATCCAATTTTATATCGAAAATAAACTTCAAGAAATACTCCAAAAAATAGTAAAAATATTTTAGACCGATCGGGAGTATTAGGACAATATTTTAGAACCATTGTTTTTGTGTAAAAATACATTAACACAAAATCATCAAAAGTGTTGTCCAATTTATATCGAAAATAAACTTGTAGAAATACTCCTAAAATATTAAAACCATTTTAAATCATTTAGGAGTATTTGGACAACCTTTAAAAACATTGTTTTGGTATAAAAACAAAATCATCAAAATCATGATAAAATCATTTATCAAACAATCTCCCCCTTTTTGATGATTACAAACCAAAACAATTTTAACGAGGTCGATTTTGAAAACAAAACATTTTTACTTAGGTTAAAGAGAACTATCCGTTGTGAGCGACAACATTCCATGCAATAAAAACACAAGGATGGGAGTAGAGATATTCAAACACATATAGCACATGCTCCCCCTATCAACAAGCACAACAAGAGTTATATAGAAGCAACTTAAACATAAGCTAAAATATTAGCTTTTCGATATTGAGCTTAAGTATCAATAACTTAAAAGCTCCCCCTGTCAAAGAGACATCATTAGAAACATATATAAGTCCATACTACAACCAATGGACCAAGAATCATACACAACTTATGGCTTTAGGAAGCCATAGCTTATAGCTTCTTTTCGTTTGAGCTTATCTTAGCTTCTTTGAGCTAAAGAGCTTATAACCTGTATAAGTCCATATATAAGTCCATACTACAACCAATGGACCAAGAATCATACACAACTTATGGCTTTAGGAAGCCATAGCTTATAGCTTCTTTTCGTTTGAGCTTATCTTAGCTTCTTTGAGCTAAAGAGCTTATAACCTTGTTTCTCCACCTGTTTCTCCCCCTTTGGAATCATCAAAAAGAATGTTATCACGATAAATACATCATATATTCATATCAAAGTGTGCAACTAAACCGATGTATCGAGCTATTTGAACATAGAAGCTTATAAGCCAAATAGAAGGGAAAAGTCGAATCATACGACTTGTAGAGGTTTATGAAAACTCATTTGATAAGCAAAACATGATCTCTATAAATGTATAAGACTTTTGAAATCGAGAGAATCATGTAGGTGATGAATTTTTCATTGAAACGTTTTATCGAACACTTGGCGGGCGTTAAAAATAGAAAAAGTTATATATAGCCCTTGTAAATGAAATCAAGCCAAGTTTTTCATCATCAAATACAATTTAACGAATATCATTCATCAACAATCAATAAGCTCATCACAAACATATATGAATCACATAAAGAAAAATACATATAAGCCACAAACTCAAGGGTTCAACCCAATTGAGCTAAAGATAATGAAATTCTTACCATTCAATCGGTAAAGACGAGCAATGATGATGATAGTCGAGCTAGATAATCCCCAGAATATATAATTCATGCATCAAAACTCATTTGAAGTGAATTGTGTGTGAAATTTGCAAAGGGGACGAAGAATGGCCAAAAGAAGTTAAACTTGCGAATGCTGAAGACAGAACCATTTTAATCCAAGATTTTGCTTAGGGCGACCGGTCGAGGTTGAGGGCGACCGGTCGAGGTTGAGGGCGACGGTTGCCCTCAACTTCTTCAGCTCACTGTCTTGTCAGTTTTACCAAAATCCGAATTTTCAACCAAAAATCCAATTTTTCGCCCCTAAGTTTTAAAAACGTGCAAAATGCAAACGTAGACCTCATTCAATATACATTATGTCATAATCAAGCTCGAAATGAGGTAAAATACTCGGCAGTTAACGATCAAAGAGTCCGCGAGTTATCCTTGAGACGGAATTAAACACATCTCAAGTTTTTGTTAAAAATCACAATCCCTTAAAAAATACATCGAATCTCAATATGTTTAGTTCGATTATGACGAACCACATTTTGAATACGAATAACCGTATAATAGATACCAAACTTGTTATCCCGAAAAAAATAAGAACGTTTTAAATCTTTGGATACAACAAGTCATAAGAAGAAGTGCCTTTCAAATATTTGAAAATTTCTTTTAATAAAGACTTTAATGAGATTCGTTGGGATAGTTTTTGAAGTCGAGCATATAGACATAAGGCATATGGAATGTCGAGTCTATAGGAATAATACAAGAAAACATACCTCGAATTTGTTTGTCGGCCGATATGCTTTTCTCAACCTTTGTCAATCTTTAGCCATAGAGGTTGAGATGGTTCTTCTTCCTTCAATGCTTAACTCCTACAAGAGTTCTTATATAACCATCTTCTTGGTATTGAATAATTTGTAGTCCAAGCAAGAAATTGAGCTCCCCCATCATTCTCATTTCAAGCTCACCTAGTATCAACTTAGAAAAACATATCTTGCACAAATATTCATTAGTAGCACCATAAATATTATCAACAAAAATTTGCACAAGTAAACAACCTTGCCCTTTTTAAAAACAAGAAGTGTAGTATCAACTTTACCTTTTGTAAAATCATTTTGCAAAAATAGCTAAGTCTATCAATTGTACAAGGCCTTTTATAAAAATCATTTGGCCTAAAATTTTAAACTCCGATAGACTTCTATTTGAATGAAACCATTTAGAAAATTGGATTTAAAATCCATTTGGTAAAGCTTGAAATTTTCTTAAAACAAAAATGGGCAAGTAAAGTGCAAATATTACATCAAAATTAATACCTTCTTCTTGAAAATACCTTCGAGCTACTAACCTTGCCTTAGTTCGACCAATGTTGCCTTGGTCATCGAGTTTGTTCCGGAATACCCTTTTTGTCTTCTTCATTACTATCATCATAGGGCATCCAATTGATCTAAGGTGTTCATAATAGAACATTTACATCCAAATATTTTGAGGTAACAATATTTGGAGTACTTCATTTCTCATCTACACAACTTGACAAACTCATTAACGGCATCGCTTATATAAGCAAGAGAAAAAATAGCCCAAGTGTAAAAACATGCCTCAATCATCAATCACAAAATATCTTGCATAAGAGCATAGTAGAAATAGACACTATGTATATAGACCATGAAGAAACACATACTATGCATTTAGAAGATCATCAAGAGTCTAATAAATCATGCAAGTTCAAATAAGCTTAAGAAAGCTACAAAAGGTCTCTTTTGAAATTTGAAAATCCGAAGGCATATAGTTGAGACCTTATTTAAAAGAAGTATTTGAACAAGAGTTGATACGGCAAATATGTGCAATCAAATATCGAATAGTGCCTTTCAAAAAATCTAAAAATCCTCTTAATGGCACTTGTATGAAATACTATGAAAAACAAGCACATAGGCACATGACAATACATATATCGAGTCTATAAGAGTAAGAATAACACAAGTAAACGTCACCGATAATTTATGCCTTTCTTGACAAATAATGACGTAAATGGCCATTTGTGAAAATATGTAAATCCTACACAATTCTTAAAACATATCTAGCACAAATCATAATGATAAAAGTGTAAATTAAGAGATATCACAAGTAAGCTCATGCCATAAAAATCCATAAAAGATGATAACACACTTTAGTCTACAAAAATGCACAAGAGTTTTAAAAACATCATATAAGGTCTTTTTTTCAAAAAATTTTAAAAGCACAAGTATATATTGAAGACCTTAATTAAAAATAAATATTTGAAAACTCATTTTGCAATTAAGACACAAATAAAAGCATGCATAATAACAAAATAAAATGCATATTTAAATAGGGAGATACGGGTTACCAATTCGCCATTTCCATGGGTTGTGTCGTTCCCATTGTTGATGATATCTTCCCCTCGAGAAGTCACTTTGTTGATGATGACTTCTTTGATTGCTCCATTTCCAAGGTTTGTTGCTTTCCCATTGTTGAAAGTCTCTTCTTCTTTGAAAATCATCTTGTTGATGATGTCTTTGCCATTTCAAGGATTGTGTTCTTCCCATTTTTGATTATACCCTCTTCTTGAAATTGGCTTTGTCGAAAATAGTTTCTCCTTCTTTGATCAAATGAAACGGTCATTTGATGTCTTCTTGGCGGTATAAATTTTCTTCGATCATTATTTCACGTACCTAATATGACATTGTTTTGTGGTACCCTTATGTGTTTGGTCCTTTGGGATTAGTCTTGAGACTTTTAGGTCTCCAACAATAATGGAGCTATTTCTAGCCCGACAAGTATTTACCGTATGACCCTTTTTACCGCAATAAAAGCATGTAATAATTCTAGGAGCATAATGACCAACGTCTTAGAGACTTGATTCCTTTTCATGTGATTGACACCCTTAGGCTTATGATCAAGTTCTAGTTTGAATTATCACAACAATCAACAATATTGGTCATCTTATCGGTACTCAAGTTGGATTTAGATAAATCATTTTTCAAGCAATTTATATCCTCAACAAGAGTACTATTTTCTTTCTCAAGGTTTCTAACCTTGTCAAGAGTGGTGGTGTGAGTACATGATAGTGATTCATAGGAAGTAAATAAACTATCCTTATCATTCTTTAAAACAATGAATTTCTTTTTCAAATTTTTGTATTTAACAAGTAAGTTTTGGAATTCATCTTGTAGCTCATCATAATCATTTTGCAAGTCACTATATTCATTTTGCAAATCATTGTCATAAGAAGTAGAGGGTTTAGAACTTACCTCGTTTTCTTCTTCGATGCCCATGAGGCATTGTTCAACTTGTTCATCATGGGAGGTTGTAGAAGGCTTATACCATGTTGTTGAATTTGATGTTGTATCCATTTGTGAAGTAGATGCTTTTGAGTTGCTCCTTTTATTTGCATATACTTCATAGATGGCTTCTAATTTTTGCCATACTTCATGTGTCTTGAATCCGAATACCTACAACATGATCAAATTCCAAAGTGGTAAGTGAACAATGTAAAATATTAAGAGCTTTACCATTTAAGGAGATGATTTTCTTCTCTTCATCATTGAGCTTTTTGAAGCCTTTTAAGGTGTGTGGTGTATCTTTCATCGGAATGGATTCTCCATTGATGACGGTGTTCCAAATATCGAACCCGAACCTTGTAAATAGCATTCCATTCTTTCTTTCCAAAATATAAAATTTTTGGAATCAAACCGAGGTGGCTTGGTGGTGGAGGTGCCGGAAAGTTGAGCTTCGTTCGTAGCCGACGATCGTTTCTCTTCACTCGCGATGTGAAACGAGCTTGCCAAAGTTTGGCTTTGATACCACTTGTAAGTCCAAGCGCTACGATAATCTAGAGGGGGGGTGAATAGATTATCTCCATCTTTTCGATTTCGCCCTCTTTTTCAACCGAATGCTCAAAGATAATGACAAAGGTGCGGAATGTAAACAACACACGTCGATTTAAAGAGGTTCAACCCACCTAGGGCCTAATCCTCTACCACCCCAGTATATCCGGGATGGATTTCAAAAAGAAAAAAGAATTTTATTAATTACCACAATTAATACAAATTCAACTTACAACACCTTGAAGAGCACCACACTCTTCTTCAACACCACCTTTGGAGATTACCACAATCTCCCTTTGAAGATCACCACAATCTTCCTTCAACGGCACCTTGTGAAGATTACCACAATCTTCAACCTTGAAGAATACCAAATTCTTCAACACCTCAACAAGAAGATTACCACAATCTTCTTATACCTAACACCTAGATCACCCAAGTGTGTTCTTACCACAAGAACACTCACAAGGATATCTTGTGTTGAATGATTACCCAAATTCAAGATTACAACTCGATAATTGATAATACAATAGAGTGCAAGTGTAATCAAGAATAGCCTAGACCTCAAGAATGTGAAAGTGATAAGCTAGGCAAATTACAACAAGAATAATAACAATGAAAGACCAAGTGTTTGCTTGAGTATATCTTGTTGTGTTGTATTGTTCTCTCTTCTAGTTGTGCTTCAAATCTTTCTCTATTTATAGGAGATGATTGATACTTGATAGGCTCCTCTTGGAATCTGATATCTACAAAAATTGCAATTAAAATCAAGATTATAGTTTGTTAGAAATCAATCCCACAATTTAGGGAAAAGGTATCTGCACGCACAACGGTTAGAATTTTGTCTTTGTCAAACATTAGGGCGACGATTCGCATTTAAATAGACTTTGAAAAACGTATCAACATTTACATGCAGGCGACGGTCGACGTCTACCTCGGCCGGTCGACCTATGCCTGAACCGGTCCCCTCATGGGTTTGGAAGAAAAAAAACGTTCTGTTTCAATTTTTGCTCCCAGTCACGGTCGCCCAAGGGGATCGGCCGGACGGCACCGCCGATTTGCCCTATAGGGCGGCCGGTTGCCACTGACCATTTTCTCGCAAACATGAAGTTTTCTGTTTTCTCAACTTTCAGTGCGGGTTGCCCTATCTACGACCGGTTGACCTCAAAACAAAAGTGTTATCCAATTTTATATCGAAAATAAACTTCAAGAAATACTCCAAAAAAATAGTAAAAATATTTTAGACCGATCGGGAGTATTAGGACAATATTTTAGAACCATTGTTTTTGTGTAAAAACACATTAACACAAAATCATCAAAAGTGTTGTCCAATTTATATCGAAAATAAACTTGTAGAAATACTCCTAAAGTATTAAAACCATTTTAAATCATTTAGGAGTATTTGGACAACCTTTAAAAACATTGTTTTGGTATAAAAACAAAATCATCAAAATCATGATAAAATCATTTATCAAACAGGAATACCAGTACATAAATTTTTTTCTAATTTTTATACATATAAAATAGGAATACCATTTATGATATTTTCCTAAATTATGAATATAATTTTACAATCTTTTCTTATAATATTTTTTTAATTTAATAATTACAACTATTTTCTTATATTATTTCTCAAATATAAGAATTTATAATGATTACCATTTATAATGTTTACAATTAATTATTTTCTAATATAATAAGCAAAAAGAGCGAAAAAATAAAAGTTCCGGACTTCTGCTATTATATATATATATATAGATATATAGATATATAGATATAAGTTGCCAAAAAGAATTATTTCGCTATGAATAAATTCTTAAATAATAAGAGCGAAGTCAACTTTTGGTATAATAGGATGGAAAAATATATCTTTTTCATTCCAAAATTACTATTTAAGATTTTTTTAGGATTTTGTATAGAATGTTTTCGAGAAATTTTGTAAATTAAGAATGCAAAAACTGGAATACATTAATCAAGGATCATGCATTAATTAAGAATTAAAAATCTTCATGATTTACGAAATGAAAGTAATGCATTCCAATAATAAACTTAAATTTTTATGGATTCTAGAATATAGAACCGCCAAATATTTGGAATAAACTGACAAAAAACTTGATAATGGATTCACAGGTATAATTAACCAAAATAAAGGGGATGACAAAAAAATGCCAAAAATAAATATTATCTATTGATGGATACTATTTAGGCGAGAAAATAAAATTGTACCAAACTTCTGCTATTATATATATATATGTATAGATAACAGATTGTTGCAGATTTTTGATGCTACACTAACATTTAAATTAAAGTTGGATGTTATGTATATTAATTATTGAGAAATCTTTCAATCATTATTAATTATTGAGAAAAATATCTTAAATTAATATACAGTTGTATATATACTTAATTTTTTAGAAAAAAATAATTTTCTCAATATCTACTCCGGATATGATTTGATTTCGAGGGCTATCAAAATAAATTTAATACGAACTGGTTTTATTTGAAGTGTTTAAAATGCAACAAGAGAATTTTCAAAAAAAAAAAAAAAAGGACTCTCAATTCTTGAAAGAGAATTTGGATTATAAAGACCATTTGAAATTTATATTTAAATTACCTTATTAAAAATAGTGATAATAGGCCAAATTGGTTACTTATATTTTGTAAAAATGAAAAATAGCTATGTATTTTAAAAATATATTTTTTAGCTATTTTGACTAAAAACTGATGATCAAACCCTTCGTATATTCTCTAGTGAAGTATTTGGTTATTTCCAAAAAATTGATGTAGTACATAACTCGGTACCGAGTCATGTCTCGGTACTGAATTATGTACCGACCCAAAAAATGAAAAAGAAAGAGTAAATGCACATTTGAACTAAAATGACTAAATTTTTTTTTTTGAAAAAATAGCTAAAAAATATTTTTGCAATTGAGAAAATGACAAAAATCAGAGGGACCTTTAAAAGTAACTAAAATTATACCTTTTTTTTTTAAACTATTTAAAACTTTTTATCCTCCTTTTTTCTGCTGCTTCCGTGAATCACTAGGGTAATTTCCGTTCTTTCCTTCGAAACCCATTTCCTTTTCTATCTGTATTTCGTTATTTGGGTACGAAATCTGTTGAGAATTTCAATTCCCGCCAGAAAATCAAGCTTCAACTGGGAAATATTAATAATTTGAATGATGCTCTTATTTTGTATGAGAATATGGCCAGAACAAGGCCTTTTCCTTGTATGAAGCAATTTAATCAGTTGCTCTCGCGTGTGGTCAATCTGAAAGAGTATTCAGCTGCCATTTGCCTTTTCAAAGATATATGCAATTTAGGGATTTCAGTTAATGAGTATACCATGACTATTGCTATTAACTGTAACTGCTTGTCTGACCGGGTCAATTACGGGTTTTCGATTCTGGGTTTGTTCTTCAAGCGTGGTTGTGTCCCTGATGTAGTCACTTTCAACACCTTATTGAAGGGTTTGTTTCGAGAAAACAGAATTAATGAGGCGCAAGAATTGTTTAGGAAGATACTAAGAGAAGGGATGTGTGAGCTAAGTGTTGTAACTTATGGGACTGTGATCGATGGACTTTGCAAGGCTGGTAACACTGCAATGGCGATTGAACTACTCAGAGTAATGGAAAAAGGGAGTTGTAAGCCTGACACCCAGATATATAATACGATTATTGACGGCTTATTTAAAGACAGAATGGTAGACTCTGCCTTTAAGCTTTTCGATGAAATGTCTGAAAAAGGCATCACCCCTGATGTTGTCACTTACAATGCTTTGATTTGTGGTTTATGTACTTTGAGTCGTTGGAGAGAAGTTAAAATTTTACTAAAGGAGATGATAGACTGCAAACTATATCCAGATGTGGTGACATTCAGTACCTTGGTTGATGCTTTATGCAAGGAAGGCTTGGTGGATGAAGCGGAAGACGTAATCCACATCATGATGCAGAAAAATGTGTTTCCTAATGTAATTTCTTACAATTCGTTGATGGATGGATATTGTCTGCAAGGACGAGTACATAAAGCTAGGAATGTATTTGATTCTATGGCTAGCAAAAATGTTGCTCCTGATATTTACAGTTTTAATATCTTAATCGGTGGATATTGCAAGAATATGAAGATAGATGATGCCATGCATCTCTTTCGGGACCTTTTCCGTAAAGGTTTGAAGCCTGATGTGGTTACATATAACGTTCTATTACAGGGGCTGTTTCGTGGTGGTAGATGTTCTTCTGCACTTAAGCTTTTCGATGAATTACAAGCTGCTGGGCTGAAACCAGACTTTTATACTTATTGTTACTTGTTGGATGGACTGTGTAAGAACGGGCATGCTGAACGAGCATTGTTGTTGTTGGATGCGTTGGAGCTGAAAGGAGAACATCCTCATATTTCTTACTACACTATTGTCATAGATGGATTCTGTAAATCCAAAAAGCTCCATATAGCTCGTGCTATCTTTAGTGACCTCCCCTTTAAAGGATTACAACCTAATGTGGTAACCTACCATATATTGATAAATGGATGCTGTCAAAATGGGTTACTTGAGGAAGCTAAAAATCTTCTTTCGAAGATGGAAGAGTCGAGTTTGTTGCCAGATGAGACGATCTACAATGTTATTGTTCGAGGAAATCTAATTAGGGGTGACTATGATGATGCCGCAAAGTTTCTTGATGAAATGGATGCTAAAGGATTTTCTCCAGATTCATATACATTTGCCTTGCTGCTTCAGTTACTCGGGACGAAGGAACAGAATCCTGCAATTTTTAAAATGATTCAAAAGTATGCTCCAAGCACTTTAAAGCAAGAATCATGAGCCAATAAATTGTCTATCTTTGACTGTTCATGATTCAAAATTACAATCGAACGCGGATATTTCTTAAAGTATTAAAATTAAAATAAAATTAACTTTTGACATATTTAATTTTAAAGAAAAATAATTTGATATTTATTTATCTTTTATTTATTCAGTTATAGAACAAATGATGTTTTATATTCTACACTTCAAAAATATTTCTCTTACTATTATAACTCTTAAAATTTTAAATTTACAAATAAAATTAATATCATACTGAACTATATTTTTAGAGCTTTCTAACCATATGTATGAATGATATATAAGAAACAAATTCAACCATTTTAAGTTCATAAGAGAAAACAAAAAAAAATTAGAGTTTTGATGCTTAATAAAAACATAGAGGCAAATTAATTATTCTCCTGTTGGGTAAAATATCTGGTGAAAGTTTCTGTTTAGAAAGAAAATGGCTGGAGTTTGTAGGTAAAGCTAAGTCGAGGCCTGAATTGTATTCAGTCTCTGCAAGACGAAAACTCCCCGTATACCGAGTGCTTACGGTTCCGGCGCTCGCTCTAAGATAAAACAACTTTTCGTTCCGGTTAGCAGCACTAGCAAAACCGGAACTTCGGCGAACAACAAAAAAGGTCTGGACTTTCAAGCTTTTGAATGAGGGAAGTTAATATGCTCGTATGATGCAAATGACAGGTTATTATCTTAGGATTTCATGTGTATATTCATATGCAAGGGCTCCAATAATATAGGCAAGCAAGTGCCCGTACGGAAAATCGCGTCTTTAGGCTCGAAAAGGCACATTCAACCTGTTAAGGGGCGCACGACTAGACGCACAGGCCGTGCACGTGCGCGTGCGCTGGTGCGGAAAAGTTCGGCACCTAGCACGACCCCAGGCACGGGTGTGCTCCCGCCCGTCTTATTTGTTCGCAAATTTTGACGACGTAGCACGACCCGACGCCTTGGGCGTCGTCACCCGTCTTGGTCCGAACTTTTTCCCAGTTGAAATCTGATTTAATTAATTACAAAAATTAATTAAATCGATTTAATTAATTACAAAAATTAATTAAATCAATTTAATTAATTAATTATTTTTAAAATTTTTTGGTCCAAAAAGAATAAGGGTCTTGGAGCTATGCCCAAAAATTCTCGACCAACAGTGGAAATTTCAGGCCATTTGAAGAATGTTGCTGCTTTGCTTAATTGATTACTAAAAGGAAAAAACGCCATTTGACAGCAACGATTTTTCATAGGTATCTTTTCTTCCCAAAACCCATCTGTTCCTTCTACTTTCATATTTTGACGACGGGTTTACTGTGTAGAAATGAAGAGAAAGGCTTTGAAATTTCTGTTTTCTTCTCCGAATCTTTATGAGCCAGGTAATTTCCGTTCTTTCCTTCGAAACCCATTTCCTTTTCTATCTGTATTTCGTCATTTGGGTACAAAATCTGTTGCAAATTGCAATTCCCGCATGGAATTCAGGCTTCAGCTGGGAAATATTAATAATTTGACCGATGCTCTTCTTTTGTATGAGAATATGGCCAAAACGAGGCCTTTTTCCTTGTCTCAAGCAATTTAATCAGTTGCTCTCGCGTGTGCTCAATCTGAAAGAGTATTCTGTTGCCATTTGCCTTTTCAAAGATATCTGTAATTTGGGGGTTTCAGTTGATGAATGTACTATGAATATTGCTATTAATAGCTATTGCCTTTCTAACCATGTCAATTGTGGGTTTTCAATTTTGACTTTGTTCTTCAAGCGCGGTTGTGTTCCCGATGCAGTCACTTTTGGAACTTTATTGAAGGGTTTGTTTCGAGAAAACAGGATTAATGAGGCGCAGGAACTGTTTAGGAAGATAGTAATAGAAGGGCTGTGTGAGCTGCATGTTGTTATTTATGGGACTGTGATTGATGGACTTTGCAAGGCAGGTAACACTGCAATGGCGAATGAACTCCTCAGGGTAATGGAAAAAGGGAGTTGTAAGCCTAACATCCAAATATATAACACGGTTATTGATGGTTTGTGTAAAGATGGGATGATAGACTTCGCCTTGAAGCTTTTCGATGAAATGTCTGAAAAAGGCATCACCCCTGATGTTGTCACTTACAATGCTTTGATTTGTGGTTTATGTAATTTGAGTCGTTGGAGGGAAGTTAAAATTTTGCTAAAGGAGATGATAGACTGCAAACTATATCCAAATGTGAGAACATTCAATACCTTGGTTGATGCTTTATGCAAGGAAGGCTTAGCAGATGAAGCAAAGACGTAATCCACATCATGATGCAGAAAAATGTGGTTCCTAATGTAATTTCTTACAATTCGTTGATGGATGGATATTGTCTGCAAGGACGAGTACATAAAGCTAGGAATGTTTTTGATTCTATGGCTAGCAAGAATGTTGCTCCTAATATTCGCAGTTTTAATATCTTAATCGGTGGATATTGCAAGAAGATGAAGATAGATGATGCCATGCATCTCTTTCACCAGATGTCCCGTAAAGGGTTGAAGCCTGATGTGGTTACATATAACGTTCTATTAAAGGGGTTGTTTTGTGGTGGTAGATGTTCTTCTGCACTAAAGCTTTTTGATGAATTACAAGCTGCTGGGCTAAAACCCGACTTTCATACTTACTGTAACTTGTTGGATGGATTGTGTAAGAACGGACATGCTGAACGAGCACTGTTGTTGTTGGTTGCGTTGGAGCTCAAAGGAGAACATCCTCATATTGCTTACTACACTATTGTCATAGATGGATTCTGTAGATCCAAAAAGCTCCATATAGCTCGTACTATCTTTAGTGACCTCCCCTTTAAAGGATTACAACCTAATGTGGTAACCTACCATATCTTGATAAATGGATGCTGTCAAAATGGGTTACTTGAGGAAGCTAAAAATCTTCTTTGGAAGATGGAAGAGTCGAGTTTGTTGCCAGATGAGACGATCTACAATGTTATTGTTCGAGGAAATCTAATTAGGGGTGACTATGATGCTGCTGCAAAGTTTCTTGATGAAATGGATGCTAAAGGATTTTCTCCAGATTCATCTTCATTTGCCTTGCTGCTTCAGTTACTCGGGACGAAGGAACATAATCCTGCCGTTTTTAAAATGATTCAAAAGTTGGCTCCAAGCACTTTAAAGCAAGAATCATGAGCCAATAAATTGTCCATTTTTGACTGTTCATTAAATGTAAGATTTAGTAATCTTAAAGTTGCATCTTAGTTATAATTTGTACTCAGAATCAAGGTATTGGTCCATTGGATAAGATATAAAGGCATTAATTAAAAGCTAGCACGCTTTTGATCAAAAGTAATCCCCAAACATGTTTTCTTCTTGGAAGAAGGAAAGCGTTTTGGGGAAAACATAAATAACTAACAAAGCCCATGCTTTTAAATTGAAACATATATGTAAGAGTTATGTATACATTGTATTATAGCTAACAAACGACACCACTCTATTCCAACAAATAATTTACTTTTAATTGTTAATTTCACTTTGGAAACCTTATTAAATAAAAGTATTAACAATGAAATATCAATCCTAATAATTCTTTAAAGAATTAGCTTTTGTTAATTAATAATCCAAAGATTATGTCATTACCACTACTAAATTATGTAGCCACATATGCATAAACACTTTTGATATAATTTAAATTAGATAATAACAATACGAAAATGAAGAACATATAACAGTAATTAAGTAACTTTTTTCACTCCAAACACTTCAGGTATGTTTGTTTGCCTTCTCCCAATCACCCTCTTCCCCCAATCACAATCCAAATATACATTACATCCGATGCATTTCTCTACTAATACGTCGTCATTTTTCAATACATCACATTAATACCCTTCATTATATTTGTATTATATTCGTATTTCCGTGAATATGTTTATTCTTTCTGTATTATTTGGCAAATTATTCATTTTCTTTTTAAGAAAATTATAAATATACTCATCAGTGCTAAATAATAGAATTCAAAATTTAACAAAGTTTTTGACACCATTCCAGATCCAAACCCATTATGGACGAATGGGTTAAATAAATGGGCCTTTTAGAATAGCTACAATAAAATATACACTTAAGTTCACAAAATCACAAATCTCCCTCTCATGAGTTATTGGCTTCACAAATCCTTGCCTCCAATTTGCTGGACCGCCATTTCCAACCCTCTTCCTCGCTTCATTCCCTTTCACTTCAGATTCAGGTAATTTAACACTCTCTCTGCGTATATACATTCTACGCATGACATACGTAGATTCGTATTTATATAGAATTTCTCTAATTTTCATCAATTGTAGGTTGTTCCTGTAATGGGTTTTCATGTTTATGTTATTTTGTCCATTGTATCGCATAATTTACTCTCCATTGACTATATATGTATACGGGTATATGGCAGAAGACACTGTGGGGTGTGGTACAGAAGCTATTGCAAGAATAGAAATAATCAAGGTGAAATTATGGAGCATGTTGTGTTTGATGGTGCTGAAGTAATGGTGGGTGATCCTCAATTACTTCAGAGCAAAATAACCTCTATTCGACTTGAGGGCCCTTCGAAACTTCAGGTTCCATTGTGTATCTTTAATTTGTACTGTCATTTTATTATGGTGGGAAATTATTATCATTTTAAGCAAATGCATGGCACAAATTATGAAGTTCATAAATTTCTGTGGTTACTGTTGGTATTTGGTAACTATAAGGAGTATCTTTCCTTGAGAAATATGAATTGCCAAATCTATTGTTGGAAAGGTGTTGTAAGATTTAGATGGCCATCCATTATATTTGTCAATGGCTAACAACTTGTCCGATATTGTAATCCACTAATCCAGCTAACAACTTGTTAGCAAAATTATTATCCAGACCCAGAGTTGTAGGACAAAAATCACTCAACTTTTAAACTGGAGCTGTATCTTGTGACAAATTCCACTCACAGAGATAATGGACAATGACAAGAACCAAAATGAACTATGTCGATTTCCAAAAGTAGTAATATTTACAAATATATCCAGGCTCCTGTTTATTGGCTTGTTTTATTGAAGCTTATTATTGTGATCCATGTTTAGTGTTTTCACAGTGGACACACAATTCAAATCAGGGGCATAGCCAGCCCGACTAGCTACCCCTAGCTCAAATTTTTTCCCCTAGCTCAACTATTTTTCCCCTTAAAAAAACACATATTTTTTTTTCATTTTTTTTTCCACAGAAAAAACGGGACAAAAAAAAAATTTGGGGTGCGCGGGGGGCCGGGGTGGCCCCCCTATCCACGCCTCTGATTCAAATGCAAATAATTTTGTTTGGCCATTTATGCGTATATCACATTTATTTTACTTTAAAATAACAGGTTATTGCAGATTTTGATGCTACGCTAACAAAGTATTGGATCGATGGTCAGCGAGGGCATAGTATGTTATCATTGTTTCTGTACTTTCGGATATGCTCGTCTTTCTACTTCTCTTATATCAAATGCGATTACATACCGAAAAGGCTTTTGAAAATTGTTTGTTAAAATTAAAAATGTAGGCAGTCATGGCCTTCTACAACAGGGGAATCCTGAGTATGATCTCAAGAGGCAGAAGTTATATGATTATTATCATCCATTAGAAATTGACCCAAGCATTCCACTTGATGAGAAAGCAAAACTCATGGAAGAGTGGTATGTGACATGATCAACCCTAAAGAATGATAGCTACACCTATTTATTAGATACATAAACCTTATTAATTCGATGAATAATTATAGATGGATGTTCTTAGATCTCACATTTCAGTCATTCATCATTCACTTGCTGTAAATGTTGTCTATCAAAAACTTGGTAATGACTTCCAACTTGTATTGAGGTGGTTGAAGTGTCTACTCTGTATATGCAGGTGGGAGAAAACACATGCTCTTCTTATTGAGGGAGGACTCACCTATGGTGCAATAAAGAGCTCAGTTGCTAAATCGAGGATTGCATTCAGAGAGGGCGTTACTGAACTTTTTGAACTGTTGGAGGTAAATAGCACTAGTATTGCCTATATTTCCCCGCATCTAAAATGAGTGCTAATTGCTAAAGCAATTAGGAAATTGAAAATTAGGTGGGTTGCGCCACGTCAACAAGGAAACAACACATTAAATATTTGGTTTGGTTTAATAGAGTTTTGAATGCTATTAGCTGATTGAGAGAATGGCTCGTTATATGCTTTAGTAGATACATGATATATCCAATAACCACACAAATTTTTGCATCCTTCCGAAGAAGTTGTAACTTAATTTACAATTGGCTTTTCATGGTTGATGTTTTTGCAGAGGAGTAATGTTCCTGTTCTTATATTTTCTGCTGGCCTTGCAGATATTATTGAAGAGGTTAGCCTTCTAAACTCTAGTTAGTAGTCTTATATGATTTTAGTGAGGCCACATGCCATGGCCCATGGAAAGATGTAGTACTGATAGAATCATAGAAGACTTGTATATTTGAGGCTAACATCTTATGCTCTTTTTTCAGGTGTTGAGACAGAAACTTCATAGAACCTTTAAGAATGTTAGAATTGTATCCAACAGAATGGTTTTTGACCAGAATGGTGACCTTGTATCGTTTAAAGGTATTTATCTTCATTCCAAAGATCTATCAGTCAAAATTGTTTGTTATGCTGCGCATCTCTTTCAGGTTTTAATGACATAAAATCGTTGATCTTCTGCCTTACCTTGCATATCAATGCCATCATTTTTAGTGTGAAACATGTAGGGCAGTCCGCTCAATGGTCTTGAGATCTAAATAATTTGCTGAATGGAAAAATAAAAAATTTCAAGTTCTCGCCAGATTATTGGTGTTGTCCTTTATATATCTTAAGGATGTGTGCCAAATGGCTTTTTATTGAAAGCCAATAATTAGGGATTGAGCCTTGCTTTTACATGTTTCTAAGTTTGATTGTTTCAGCAGAGATTGACAGCCAAAAATGGTGATTTGATGTATTTATTTTCTTTTCCTTGTGCATCTGCAACGCTGAACAAAATTTTCATCCAAGATATTCTGCTGTCTTACAGGGAAAACAATTCATGTATTAAATAAGAATGAGCATGCGATTGACATGGCTGGACCTGTTCATGATCAGCTAGGTGATGCCAATGGGTTGACAGCGGATGTCTCCTCTGTAAAATTGAGAACTAATGTGCTACTCCTTGGTGATCATATTGGAGATCTGGGAATGTCCGATGGTTTAAACTACAATACACGAATATCAGTGGGATTCCTGTAAGTGACAAGTACCCTGACAGCAATAATGAAGTATGCTGCATCTACATTGCTAAACACGTGTGACAAGCATGCAGATGGCATTAGTGCACAATTTATTTTTAATCATAATCATAAGAGAGGTGGAATGCAATAAATTTTGAATGAACATGGAAAGTATTTACTAAGCCATGAACCCATAAGTCACTAAACCTCTATATGATTACATTTTGATGTTGAAATTGGTTATTCATCATCAATTTGTTTTCTTTGATTGTTTGCGTCTTTTGGGCCAGTTTTTCCTGCAGTATTCAAAAGAAATACATGATAATAATGATAACCAAGTAACAGACACAACATAGGGTGTGAAGAGGCGTTGCTAAAGTGAAATGTTTTTTTTAGTTTGAGTTGATGTCATGACTTAACTAGGATTGACTTATTAATTTAATTAAATCTCGTTCTTTAGTTTTGATCTTCTTGTTCTTGTTTTTCTTTTTAATAATTTTTGGGGTCCAACTGTCTTTTTAATTACCCTATTACTAGATATTTGAACAATTATTAACCTGTTATAATTATGTTCTGAAAATTCTGATGTCTTTAACTAGAATTTGGTCCATGCTAGAGGTGGTTTCTCAAGCCCCAAGTTGGTTTTAAGTATCCCGCTAATTTTTCTGAACCTATTCCTTTATCTACTCAATATTTGACGTAGGGGATACAACTTCTTTATCTTCACTCAAATTTGTTTTGTGTTTTTCATGACCTAATCGAGTTTCAAGCATCATGACTGTATCTGGTGCTTGTTGCACAAGAAAATTTAACTCCAGTTATCAATTTTAGTAACAAGTGATACTGGAGAAATATTCCAGTGTGGGTAGCTGATTATCTTTCTCATGGTAGGCTAAGTACCTTTTGCTGAAAACTGAAAGTGGACGAATCAGATTTAATGTTCTCCCACTGAAAGCTATACTACGTATTGAAAGTGCATTACATGTATCATAATAATTTCTGTGTTCAGATGAGTTGTGTGGTCCCAATTGTTATTTTTCGTTGCTTATTGCCTACTTTGAGACACCTTGTTAAAATTGGTGTTTCTACTGAACCTGTGATCCATTCTGTCTTCTAAATCTTAGTCCGCCTTAAAGCTTTTAGGGAGACGATATCTGCTTTCTCCACGTGACTGTCTAAGTATTTTCTGTGTCATTTATAATTTTTGGTTGTGACTGGCTGATAAATGTTGCCACACTTTGATGCATTTATATGATTTTAGTTGTCTCACTTTAAATTTTTGTTGCAGGAATGACAACATTGAGAGTTCCAGTGATAGCTACTGCAGTGCTTTTGATGTTGTGTATATGGTAAGTAGAAAGCTTCGGAAAGTTTACACTATTTTCTGTTCTGTCTAGGAACAATAATCGTAAGATGATTTACCTTGGGCCACCAGTAGAGCTCTTACATTAGATTTTTGCCAAAGATATGCTAGAACATCTGACATACCAAAATTATTCAAATACAGTAAAGGCTGTGCACTCTTGTAGCACCAATATAAATTAACTTGTTGAGAGTTGCCTTGTGGGTTTCATGTTGTAGTTGTATCACCCTGTTGCTGATTATCTGATTTGTAGGTGTAAGAACCAAAATAAATTTCTTATTTCTCAAAAGAACATAATAGAAAGGAGGTATGCACTTCAATGTTGGATGCCTAAGCTCTTGTACCCTAAGTAAATTATTAGCAGAATGTGCAACACCCCAATCCCCTCCCCCCCCCCCCCAACCCCCCACGGAATACATGCACACACCGGGAAATGTACGAACTTTGTGCACATCACCAACTAAAGTTTTTCTTGTTACACTGCCATCTTAAGCCCATCTCCGGCAAATAAACCGCCGAGATTCTGTCGCCACGCAGAAGGGATATGTAAGGGCATTTTTGTCAATCAAGATTATTTTCTGTGGGCAAACTTGTCATTTCTCTCCACCTAGCCTTACTCACACAAATCAATTATGTTCGATTAGGCAGGCTCCGAATACCATTAAAATTGAAAGGAAAATTTTATAAAACGACCATAAGGCCCGCAATGCTTTATGGAGCAGAATGTTGGGCGACTAAATATGAACACGAACAAAAAATGAGGGTAGCAGAGATGAGCATGCTAAGATGGATGTGCGGACACACTAGATTAGATAGAATAAGAAATAAACATATTAAAAACAAAGTGGGAGTAGCACCAATAGATGAAAAAATTAGAGAAACACGGTTAAAATGGTTTGGACATGTTTATAGGAGACCTTTAGATGCACATGCACGACGTTTAGAAGGTAGGGAATCACTCACACAAATCAAAAAAGACAGAGGTAGGCCTAAAAAAACTTTGGAAAGAAGCTATTAAACAAGACATGTTATACCTAGAAATAAATGAAAATATGGCTTATGACCGTAAACGATGGCGCGATATGATCCGTATAGCTGACCCCACGTAGTGGGATTAAGGCTTAGTTTTTTGTTGTTGTTGTAGGCAGGCTCCGAATCTCACTTGGTTTTCGAGATTGTTTTTTCTTTTTCCGGAAGTGTAGAAGAGTGGTCGAGTTTTGTACACTTATCGCAGTTGAGATCATGAGATTGAGATCTTGGCTGCATTGTGCTTGGAGATGAGTATGACTCATTGTCACTGTTGGTGTTTTCAATCATTGCTGAAAAAATGTGGTTGAGATTTTGGGAAATTTCTTGGATAAGTATAAGAGAATAAAATCCTAAAATATGGCCGCCTGATTTGGGATTAACACATACTTCACACGTGAATTATTCAGTGGGAATGAAGCTTCCAATCTGATTTGATAAACTGTCTTTGAAAATTCCCTTGTGCTTTGCATGTGGAGTCGCTGCGTAATTTTCTGCTGGCGATGTGTTCGGATGGTAAAGCGTAAAAATCTTGTAGTTAGGATGGTAAAGTGTAACCAATAAGGAAAATGTTTAGGAGGTGATGCGTTGAAATTGTGCATAAGCGATACATTTTTGCCCCTGATATTCCTCCCAATCGATTTTCAAGTAGATAGAGTAGAGAAGCTATTCTATGTTGTAGAATTTAGTTACATTTATCATATGGATCATGGCCAATAGTAATATATGACTTTTCTGAGTTTGTTTGCAGAATGATACTTCCATGTGGGGAGTTGTTAAGCTCGCGTCTCAGCTTTGTTCAACTGTGGGTGATTAAGTGATCCCTTATTTCCCAAGTCAAAATACCGAAAAAGGAGCTTGCCTACGCTACCGGTGTGGAGCCAAAATGCTGCCAAATTTTGGTCGAGTGAGTTATTTCTTCGTTAAATTCTTTCATATATTTCTGAAATTGATGTTTGTTGCAGGAACAGTACCAGTTCATTGTTTGCTGTAAGAGCTGCTAATTTTGCTTGTTGATCTGAATGCAGGTGATGTGTTCGACCTTATGGTTCAAGTACTTTTATGATATTGCTATGAGAGTTGGGAACTTAAGATCTATTTTCTTTTTTATATATTGGATACTCTGATTGTCAATCTGTCATTAGCTTGTAAAATTTATTTAAGGGCATTATTTTTTAGTCGAAATTCAGTTTAATTCCTCTTAACAGAGCAATTTCTCTTATTGCTTTCCCTGCTCATTTGTAATCAATGGATAAATATCAATGAAACTTAATTACAAGGATGTGATTTCAAGAAAACATTAAAAAGGAAGGATAATATGTAGTATAGCTCATTTACATTTCCAAGAAAATTGGTTATTAATAATGCAAAGGCAAGACCAAAGGGGTTATGTTATATATCTATAGTTTTCTCATGTTCTAAGTCCTCTGTATCATCAATCACCTCTGTTATGGGACACTCATGCAGGCGTACGGTGTAATGGAACTCGATTTGTAGCCGTTGATGAAGAGGTGTAGATGCCATCAACCCCTTTTTCAGATCAACTTGCAACTCCCTGATGGGAATTGCAGCCAAAAAGCTCTTGATGTACTCTTTGCACGATTCTTTGCCCGTGCACACTACAACCGGCTCCTCTTTGTTCTTTCCTATACCATCTTCACCAGACGAAACCTCGTCTTTTACTTTTTTCTCTGCTTTATTATCGTCAGCAGCAAGTTTATCGTCCGATTTCTCAGTCTCGTTAGCAATCTGATCAATCGTTGTATCTCTATCGAATTTCAAAATAAACGCTTGGTTGCAACCCTCGTATAGCCTCTCACCCAGAGTGTCGATGATGTAATACGCATCGTGTTCGACCTTTAGGACGAAAAAGTGGTCGTTCCAGCTGATGATGTAGATCAAAGGGTCACTGGAGGCCGATATTTCTGACGCGCATCGACAGATTTCGTCCCAAATGCTGTCGAACGACATGGCGTCTTGGAGAAAATCGAACCCCTTGTCTTCTAGTCCTTCTGGGTGGAAAAATCCGACGAAAGATTTTTGCGGGACGACAGAAAGTGGACGAACTTTAGCCTCGAGTACCGTCTCGAGATCAAAATGCTTGTCTGGGAATCTTTCTCTATAGGTCTCGTTTTCGCATAGATTTCTCCACTGTAGCGAACCTTCGCGAATGAGGCTGTCGAGTTGGGACTTGATTGGCATCTCATCGCGGTTGGATTGAAACCAATCGGCAATCACAGCGACCAAGGCTGTGCATGCGCTTTCACCGGCTGCTCGTTCGTTCCTTTGGTCGATCGAAGCAAAGAAAACTTGTGTTTTCAACTTCATCTGTCCATCGCGGCTTATTATCTCCTTGTTTTCCCAGATGCCAACGGCAAAATTGTCGTCTCCAAACGCGGATGTTTGGTTTGCAGCTGAATTTTCCCCATTTGTCTGCTATCAAAAGACATTGTTAAAAGATGTTGCACCAGAAAGTGGAATGATAGAAGTTGGTTAAGCAGAAAGCAAATCCAAATATGAAAAAGGGATAATTACAAATACTATCCCTAAAGTTTAGCTTAATCACAAAAAAAATCAAATCATCTTTCAAAATCACACATACTACCTTAAGATTTGTATTTGTTATACAAATCACCCCCATCAACACCCCAACAACAGGTGCAATTTGTAAAATAATAACAAAGAAAAAAACTTAAAACAGAATCTTACTGTTAAAGTGGATTCATCTGATGAACTAAGCTGTCGACGATCAAAATCAATATCATCTCCACCTTCCTCTCCATAATCTTTTTTCAGCAACGGCTCTCCTTTGACCTTAGGCGATCGAAAGCTTAGTTTCCTTTTCCTCCACGGAAGAATCCTACGTTTTGAATTATGCTGCTTTTCATGATCGGGAACTGATGATCCTTCTGATCGACGATGGCTATAGTAAATCCAATCCTCATCCTCACTACTGCTCGTGTTTGAAAGAGTCAATGCTCCGGCATGGTTTGCATAGGCCAACGTTCCATAATCGAACGTTTTTCTAACATACGAATCGTCCTTTACTTCATCCGAGTCCAATTCTTCCGAACCGTCCAATGAATCGGTGTCGAGAGGGTAAAGAAACTCGATGTCCTCGTTTCTGTCTGAGCTCCTCCCATCACTACCTTCCTCTTCATGACCTGTCTTTTTGGCCCTTAGGGCAGATAACCCTTTGAAGATGTTCACTCTTATAGGGCTCGCCTTACGAGTTGAAGTTTCTTCTTTTTCCGACGAAAACATTTCTCCATAGCAAGGGGATCGCGGGAAAGATAGGATCGGTCTTGCCGTTGGTTCGGAAGGTTCCTCGGGATTTCTTAGTTCTAGAAGAGCAATTGACAGCTGCATTATAATTGAAGAACTAGGTGTTAAGAAAATATTCAGGAAAAACATTTTAGGGATAATCACAAAAAAATCCCCGAGGTTCAAGCTAATTACAAAAAAATCCTGAGGTTTTTGACCCTTGAGGTGTGATTCCGTCTTACATTTTCCCCTCCATAAGAAAAAAATATTTCAAAAACCCTCCTGACATTTGTAAAAATATTATAATCAAACCCCTAAAATTTAAGACATGATCAAACCTAAAGGGTTTTTTTTGTAATTTTCATACTCTCTTGTTTTTTTGGTAATTAACCCAAGATTCAGGGGTAGTTTTTGTAATTATCCCAAGATTTTATGTAGAGAAAAAACAAGAGCAACTTCAGACGAGGTTTTGCTTACATGAAGTGAAGTGCTACTGTTAACGGCGCCGGCACGTGTTGCCAGAGGAATGTCGATTTCTGTTTCGTGTTTTTCGGCTGCACAAACAAATTCTGCGAGGTTTAAGGTTGCAGTGGCAAGAATGGGGACATTGGTATTTGTCTCTTGCTTCAAACCCTGTTATGATTTATGAAATATGGATTAGTGTTTCAAACTCTGTAATTGTAGGAGTTGTGATTGTAGGTAAGAGCTGTTTCCAAACATTACCTACAATCACATGGGATTATATGACATGAAAAAACAGTGCGAGTATAAGCAAGAGAAACTGAGAAAACAATCCAAATCTCTAGTATGTTATTATGTGAAGAGTTAATTACAAAAATTACCCTGAAATTTCACTAAATTACAAAAACATCCAGGTATCTTTTAAAATTACAAGCATCCCTGATATTTATTTTTAGCTTACAAAATTTGAGATTTTGCAAGATAACTAGAATTTTTTGTAATTGGGCTAAACCTCAGGGTAACTTTTTGTAAATACCCCTTATTTGAATAGTAGATAAAGTCAAAACCACAACAACAAAAAGTGAAAATACTTCCTAGCTACAAAACCAAGACTACCAAAAAGTTAAAAAAAAAAAAAAAAAAAAGAAGAGGAGAGAGAGAGAGAGAGAGAGCATCAAAATTAAATCAACTGTATCAAAATTTTACCCACAAATGAATTCTAAGAACCACCAAAACATCTATGAAGCCTAAAACGTAGGAGGGAGATCAAACATATTCTCTTCTCAAAAGGCATAAACTTGAGAAAATACATGATCCCTTAATTGTTAAGAAAAAAAGAAAATTCAGAAAGAAAAAAAAAAGAGAACCTAATAAACAATTCACCTCAATTTTACAAAACAAGAATTGAACAATTCAATTAGGTCTAGGAAAACCCCATGCGATTATTAGCCACTAATTCCCATCTAAGAAAGAAGCCAAACAACAATCATAAAAAAAAAAAAAAAAACTACATTAAAAAATTAAAAAAATTGCAATTAATCCAAGTTGAGAACTCACATTGAAAAGTGAAAAAGAAACCTCCCAAGGATGAAACAAACCCTCCTTATAACCTGAAAAATTGCAAACACACCTAAACTCCTCATCCCATTCAACAACACCAATACCATCATCTTCTCTCAAAGACTCTTCCTTTGTGAAATTCCTTCTAACACTCTTCCTTAAAGAACCCAAACCAATCCCCTTTGTGCCTTTCCACTTTATCTCAATTGAAAATCTAGAAGATTCTTGGACCAAATTTGGTGATAAAAGAAGCCCTCTTAGCTGATGAACAGTAATCTTGGCCTCAAATTTCTTGGATGGCCATGGCCTCCACTTCATCATCTTCACCACCATTTTTTTTCCCTTTTGATGAACTGGGTTACAGAAAAGAACTCAGTTTTTGGGAGAGTGTATCCGTGTTTTTATAGTATGAAAATGAAAATAAAGTTTTTCTTTTTTTTTTAAAGAGAGAAAAAATTAAAAGGAAATTTTTGAAAGGGTCTTTATCAAAACAGAGTATTTGAATGAAATGATCGTATGTGCTCTGCACAAACATATATATATAAATATATAATATATATATATGGAGAGAGAGAGAGAGAGAGAGAGAGAGAGAGAGAGAGAGAGAGAGAAGGCCGGCTGTAATGAAAGATACACATAAGAACCAACGTTTATTCCAACCAGAAAATGTTTTATTTTTTCCTTTTTCTTTTTTTCTCAATACGTTGGAGTTGAGTTTGGGGCATTATAATACTATACTACAACTTTAAGTAACATATTAGTGATAATTACAAATTAGTGATAGTTACAAAAACCACCTCTGAGTTTTGGTTAATTACAATAAAAACCCAGAGAACTACATCTGTTCAAATGACGGAATTTGCTTTACATCCTCATTTTTCTCTAAATATTAAAAATAGCCTCAACTTTTATTTTACATATTACAGTTACATCCCGAATTTTTCTAAATATTACAGACTGGGCTATTCATAATATTTAGAAATATTGAGGATGTAATCGTAAAGATATTTGACGATCCCATCAAATTTTTGTCAGGTCAATTAACTTTTGGGGGTAAACATGAGACGAATCAAACCTGAAGGAGATTTGTGCAATTTTGAAACTTTTATGAGTTTTTTTTTTTTTTGTAACTACCCCAAACCTCAAGGCCCATTTTTGGAATTACAAACATGTAATTGTAGCCACATTAGTTATTCATCAAACAAAAATAAATAACCACAAAATATTTACTACTATTTTTAATAATACATTTAGGAGTAAAAATGTATCCATGTTGGTTGGAGCTTTTAAAAACTCAGGTGAAAATACTATTCTTTATTTCCATGGTGTCTTTTTCCTCCTTTTTTGTGAGGTCTACGAATTTTTTCTAGTTCTATTTATATAATAAATACTTTGAAAATGTCACGACTGTAGATTGGTTAATTCTATAAATATTATGATTATTAAAAAATAAAAGTAAATAAATAAAAAAATTGGCCTCGGCCAGGCTAGCTTTTGGTTCTACTTTGTTGGGCAGATGTCCTCACAAGTATGCATTACGTTTGTTAAAATATGCACTTTGAAATTTATTCTACTCAAATTTAATATACAATATAATCTGATAACTCTCAAAGATTGGTGTATATGTCTGTATTTATTATACAAGTTTAGATTAATTATAAAAAAATCAATTATTATGAATACATTAATTCTTGATAATACAAATACCCCCCTTGTGGTTTGTGCTTGTGTTACAAATATTTTTCTCAATAGGTGCAATTTGTAGATATATTTGTAGTTTTAAAAAATATATAGTTGAAGTTTTCCGTAATTAAACTAAACTTTACAATTAATTAATTCGCCCTTATCCTTTTGAATACGATAAACCTTCTTAAAAGTGGTCGAGTCACAGTTGTAATGTGACATTTATAAATACTAAACACTCCAATATCACAAGTTATTAAAATGAGAATCTTGATAATGAATGAGAAGTGATCATTACAGTTAAAAATAACAAAAAGTTAATGAAATAACAAATAAATTGAAATCAGCCCTATATACTAAAAGAAAAAATATGTCACATGACATCATCTCACTATTTTAAGACATGTGGCGACTCATCATTCTCCCAAATTCACATGGCGCTTTCACATTTATCCATGTGATAATCCTACTTATATATTTTTCAAAATTTTCATATATATTTTAAAAGATAAGAATTAATTTAAAAATCAAGGATTCTATTTCTACAATCTATTTGTGTTTTTTTTTTTGGTAAATAGAGATTTTATAATCTAAAAGGTAACAAAAAAAAATTCAAAGATTCTATCTATACAATCTTTTTTATTTCGTAAATCGAAAATTCAACGTACATGAGATAAATTGCTAACCCAATTAAATCTTATATAAAAAAATGGGATGTTTTTCATTGGAATCTTTTTATTAATAAAAGTAGCACAATTAACTAAGTGGTTCTTTAAACAAACAATACAATGATGGCGCAATTCATATTTTTGTTGATTAATATAGTTTACAAATTTTTTTCCAGAATTTGAAGTGAACCATTTATAGAAACTTTTCTAAATTTTGAATTTATTTTTAGTATTTCTAATTAGTATTTTGGATATCCTATAACTACCACAAACAAATTTACAATACCAAAACTTTGTTTTTGACAATCTCATATAACACATAATAATGCATAACAAAATACTCCAGTAAAAAGGGGTGGGTGGGGTCATGGGGTGAAGTGTGAATTTATCATAGTTAATATGCAAAAAAAAGAAAAAGAAAATAGTGACATTATCCAATTCGATATGTAGTTCACTCTTTTGGAAGAACCAAAAATGTAATCTTGAATTCAATGCTCTGAATGAATCCACAGTGAATGTTATCTCAAGAAAGTCTGAATTTGGATTGTTTCTTGATAAATAAATTCCTTTCACCTAACCTATATTTTTATGCACATAACAAATAAGGAGTGAGCATCATGAATTATTTTTTTTTGGGGAAAAAAATAGGAGATAATTTTTCATGCATTGCCAAAAATGGGATAAAAATTATGGGAAATATGTTTAATATTTTCATAAAATGAGGGTAAATAGTAAACATCAATAAATGTTAGATATTATGCCATGATTGCTTGACCATTTAAAAATCAATATATGGAATATACCGCCTCAATATAGATGTATAGTCCAATGGTTGATCAACAAATTAATTTTCAAAAGAATCAAGAATAATTTTTTACTATTTGATAAAAAAAAAAATCAATGTCAATTTTTTTTCTTTTCCCTTTTCTAGAATAAGGTACACTTTTTTGGAGTAATAAAGTTGGGTACCTTTTAAAGCTTCTTTATGTACTTAGCTATGGTCCAAATACGCATCAACCAGTCTTGAGTCTTGACCACTATTTTTATTTATTTCTGAAAAATAAGTTTGAATCATTTATTTTAATTTTGTATTACGTTTAATATAACACATACACATCAGGTGTATAAATTATTTTTTAATTATATATTTGAAATTAATCACCTATACTATATAACATGTATATATATGTGTGATATAAAATATAGAATTCAATACATAATTAAAATAAATTGTTAGTCGGCTTAATTCGTTGTTGTATTCACTTCTGTTATACTATATGGATAAACTTCATAATTGAGAATGAAATGAACTTGTTTATTGAAGATGTGGTCATGTGAATTTATACAGAAAAATGGGAAGGTAAATGTTGATAACAAAATCTGTTTCAACTAACCTAACTACCGTAACTAACATAACCGTTTTAGAACTAATTTGCATCTATATGTAACTACTCTAATATACCCCCTCAAACCGAGCTGGGAGTGTGCAAGAGTAAGTCCGGAACAGAGTCCGAGCGGCAACAAGGGACAATGGTTTTGTAAGAACATCCGCCACCGAGCCTCGGAGGAACAAACCGAACATCAACTACCTTATTTTGCACCTTCTCTCGCACAAAATGGATGTCAATTTCTATATGCTTAGTCCTTTGATGAAACACAGGGTTGGAAGCCAAAAAAAAGACTAGAATTATCGCACCAAAGTATAGTAGGAGATTGATCCTCAAACCAAGCTCACGAGAAAAGAGATTGAATCCATACAAGGTCGATTGTAGCATTGGCTAGAGACCTATACTCAAACACGTACTACTACGAGCCACCACCGCCGCTTTTTTTTTGGAGCTCCAATTGATGAGATTTGGACCCAAAAAGACACAATAGCCACTGATAGACTTCCTATCATCCTGAGAAGATGCCCAATCAGCATCAGCAAAAGCCTCCAAATTCATGCGGGGTGAGGCCTGAAATGTAATACCCAAAGACTGTGTGCCTTTAAGATACCTGAGGACTTTCTTACATGCAGACCAATGATGCTCGGTAGGGGCATGAAGAAACTGGCTTAGCTTATGCACAGAGTAAGCTATATCAGGCCTGGTCATAGTTAGATATTGTAGACCGCCAATAGTCTTCTATACAAACTTGGAAGAGAGAATCTTTGGTGTCATTCAAAGAGAGCTTGACCCCGAGCAATAGGGAGATGGACTAGGCTTGCAATCAACCATATTTGTTTTGACAAGAAGATCGGATATATATTTTGGGCGATTTAAAAGATAACCTCCAGGACAACTTATGAGCTTCAAGACCCAAAAATAGTCCACTTCACCCAAATGTTTAAGAGAAAAAGCTGAGTGTAACTTCTGAATCAAATCCAAAACCAAAGTAGAATCATCTCCAGTTAGAAGAATATCATCAACATACACCAGTATCAATGTGAGCTTACCACCAGATTTCAAGTAGAAGAGAGAATTATCTGAAGAAGAGACACAGAAATGCAAAGATAGAAGAAAATCTTTAAGTTTTTCAAACCAGGCTCTTGGTGCCTGTTTGAGACCATACAGGGCTTTAACAAGTTTGCATACATGAGTTGGTTTGTCAGGATGAATGAAGCCTTCTGGCTGGACCATATATACATCTTGCTGAAGAGAACCATTCAAAAATGCATTATTAATATCCACCTGTTGAATGGACCATCCTCTAGAAACAGCCAATGAAAACACAATCCTTATGGTTAGAGGTTTAACCACAGGACTAAAGGTCTCAAAATAATCAAGACCTGGAATCTGCTGAAAACCCCTTGCTACAAGCCTGGCCTTAAGCCTTTCTACTGAACCATCAGCTTTATGTTTCACCTTAAACACCCATTTGTTTGAAATCAAATTCATATCAGCAGTCTGAGGAACCAAATCCCATGTGTGATTTTTTATAAGAGTCGTGGAATTCTAAGTCCATAGCTTCCTTCCAACACAGGGTCGACAAAGCAGCGACAGACGGAAGATGGCTCGAAAATGGATTTAGATGTAGCAGAGAAGGCCTTAGGCTTGTAAATACCATTCTTAGACCTAGTGACCATAGTGTGAGAAGGGAGCAAAGGAGGAGAAACTGGAGGAGGTAATAGAGGAGGGGCTGGAGGAGAAGGAGATGAAGAACCAGTAGAAGAAGATGAAGTAAGAGAAGCAGACTGATGAGCTGAAGGTGAGGCAGAGGATGAAGTAGATGAATGATGATGAGTTTGTGCTGATAAAGGTATAGTAGGAAGAGTGTTAATAACAAGAGGAGAAGAGGAAGATACATGAGGAGGAGAGATACACAACTGAGGGAAAGGAAAATCTGTCTCATTGAATGCCACAGTTCTAGCTATGTATATTCTCCCAGAAGGATGGAGACACTTGTAACCTTTGTGTTTTGGACTGTAGCCCAAAAAGATACACTTAGAGGATCTGAATTGTAACTTGTGATTATTATAGGGTCTCAAATAGGGAAAACAAGCACAACCAAAAGTTTTTAAGAAGGAATAATCAGGTGCTCTTTGAAAAAGGTGTTGAAATGGAGAAATATTATGTAAGGTAGGAGTAGGGAGAAGATTAATAAGATAAGTAGCAGTTGAAAAAGCATCCCACCAGAATTTAAGAGGGAGCTGTGCTTGAGAGAGCAAAGTAAGACCAAGATCCACAATATGTTGGTGTTTTCTTTCAGGCATACCATTTTGTGAATGTGTATGGGGGCATGGATGCCTGAATTTGATGCCTGATGATTGAAACTGAGAAGAAAGCTTTCTATACTCACCCCCCCAATCACATTGAAATGCTTTAATTTTTGTAGAAAACTGCCTTTCAACCATTGAAATGAAATTGAGAACAGTAGAATAAACATCACATTTAGACACAAGAGGAAATATCCATGTAAACCTTGTGAATTCATCAAGAAAATGAACATAGTATTTATAACCATCACAAGAGGGGGTGGCAGCAGGGCCCCAAACATCAGAGTATATGAGATCAAAAGGAGCTACAAATTTAGATTGTATGGAAGGAAAACTAATTGAATGTAACTTGCCTACTTTGCAAGCTTCACAGAAGCTGAGTTTATTACAAGAAAAAGGAATGTGAAGATGTTTCATAACACTGGTAAAGGTATTTATACAAGGGTGACCTAATCTCTGATGCCAGACATCAAGAGAGGAAGTAGAAGCAACATTACATTGTTTGATGAGACCAGGAGAGTGAAAGCTGGAAGAAGGCAGCTTGACAGGAACAGAGAGATGGCTGAGATCAAGCTGATAGAGGCCCCCCTTGAGAGCACCCTTCAACAAAATTTGACTGGTTGCTTTGTCCTTAACAAGACAAAAAGTATCATGAAACTCTATTAGAACATCATTATCTTTTGTAAACTGAGAAATGCTAAGTAAATTTTTGGTGATATCTGGAACACACAACAGATTATGAAGGGAAAGAGATTGATTAGGGGAAAGACTGGGAATGGAGGAAGAGCCAGTGTGAGAAATGAGTAACTGAGAGCATTACCTCATCACAATTTGTCATGACCATGGTAAGGAGTCTTAAGACTCAGATTTCCCAGCTCTGAAGTAACATGTGCAGAAGCCCCACTGTCAATGTACCAAGAATTATCATCAGTAGGATAGGTAGAAGCAGCCATAACCTGTGGAGCACTTGAAGAGGAGGACTGCTGAGATAGCTCAGATAAATGAGCCTGTGTAGCAGAAGAAGATGAAGCATCCAAGCCAACAAAACTAACATCAAATCTCTTAAAGCATTTGGAGGCAAGATGATTAGTCTTGCCACAAATTTGACAAGCAGGTTTGTTTTTATGAAACCGGCCTCTTCCACGACCTCTATGACCAAATCCACCTCTATTACCAGTATGTTCAGCACCATTAAACCGCCTCTGGACCATATGAACTGAAGGATTTAAGCTGATGGATGAAGAATGAGCAATCCTCATTTCATGTGATTGTAATGAAAACTGAACTTCTTGAAGAGATAAAGAATCATTTCGATTTGTCAAGTTAACCACAATGCTCTCAAACTCAGGTCCAAGACCAGCAAGAATATACAAAATCAAATCCTCATCACTTATAACCTGATCTGCAGCAAGCAAGTTATCTGCAATTCCCCGCATTTTCAAAATATACTCATCAATTGACAAGTCTCCTTTCTTTGTTGTTTGAAGCAACAATCGAAGATGCATCACTCGAGCTTTAGATGAAGATCGAAAAAGTTTCTCAAGCACACTCCAAATCATGCGAGTATGAGCATCGATTCACATGACCAAGCATAGACTCCGATATGGAGGACAAAAGCCAACTCAACAAATACGCATCTCTCCGAATCCATAGCTGATACTCTGGATTAACAGTTGGAGGAGATGTAGAAGAACCTTGCAGAAATTGCGAAGGAATAGGAAGTGTACCAAGCAAAAAACCATCAAAACCGTGTGCGCGCACAGTCGCAAGCACCTGCGATCTCCAATAAGAGTAATTGGACCGATCCAATCGAAGAGTAATGGTGGTAAAAGTTGGTAGAATCGAGTAGAGAAGGCTGTATTCGCCATAACTACAACTCACAACTCGAAAAAATAATTCGCCGAAAAATGCAAACACCCGCCGGAAAACCTTACCGGGCTCTTGATACCATGTTATACTATATGGATAAACTTCATAATTGAGAATGAAATGAACTTGTTTATTGAAGATGTGGTCATGTGAATTTATACAGAAAAATGGGGAAGGTAAGTAACAGTAACAAAATCTGTTTCAACTAACCTAACTACCGTAACTAACATAACCGTTTCTGTAACTAATTTGCATCTATATGTAACTACTCTAATAACTTCCCAAATTCCCTTTGACCAAGTTATAGGTTAAATCAGCTTTCGTGACTTAATTTTATCTCCCTTTTTTAACCTACGAATCCGTCAATCAATTTTTACTATATACAAATATATAGCTTTAATTTTGTTCTTTTCCATTACAAATATAATTTATTTAATTTCGTTTCAAGTTTGTTAAGTCAAAATTAGAATTTGAAATTCTGTATCCAAATTTATATTCGGTCCTATAACTCATCTTGTCAAAAGAAGACTACATTGAATTTGTTTTCCACTATTGTTTTTTTTTTTTTAATGAAAACACATATATAATTTCTCTTTCTGCAATCACTAGATATATTTGGAATAAAGAATGCAATTAGTTCTCAAAATTAATTAAATAATAATTTTCCTACATTCCAATATTATGTGATCGATGATACAAATTAATGCAATTAAAATAATTTTCATACATTTTTTTTAATTAGATTGGGAATAGTGGTTGGAGGGGATGTGATAGATTTCAAAGAAACTGAACGATACATGATTCGAAAAATAATTTCATACATTCCACAGCCTATTACTATTAATTAAAATATTATGTTGCATGAGAACTATATATTTTACTCGATTTTTTTTTTATTGTATGGATATACACAAACTAAGGGTTGATTACCGCGTGAGAATGGAATTAGGTAGGAATTAATATAATGAATTTGAAAACAAAAGAATGACGGGAAAAGAATAATATGTTCTAGCGTAGCGATTTCTATGCTTGTTATGTATAAGTAACGTGGAACGAAATAAATTGACATTATGTATGTACTAAATTGTAATTATGATACTCTTGTAATATTAATATAAGTATGTGTGAAAATGTTAATTTATAAATAGTTAATAATATAAGTAATTGATTTTTTAATAATAAAAAATTAATAAAAACCTTGATGAGTAGGTTTTTGAATTTTATCGAATAATTTTTTTTTTTTTTAGAAGAATAATTTCATCAATGACAAATATGCTTTATATTTGAGTGACTGGGTCATGGGTGGAGGGGAACTTAGGGGGGAGAAGGGAATGGTTAATTCATACTTTTGGGAATAGAAATTTCTACTGGAATAGATATTCTTATAAACAAATTATTCCAATCATGCGAATATTGAACAAGAATGTGTTTGGGAATACTCATTCATATATACCAAACCTGCCACAAAATTATTATTCTCAGTGCGTGTTGGGAATGCTCATTCCACTTCCATAATTTATGACAAATTAAACTCTCATAAAATCATATATAAAAGGTTAACCCCGAAAAGATAGAAATGAAAGTGTAACTTAGGTTATAAACAAACAATGCGTTAGATTCTTTGTGCATGTTTAGGAGCCTTTTAATTTTCAATATAAATCCATCTATGGACTTTTCAATATGAACTTTTTAGAAATGTATTTATAAGTATTGTTAAGTGTTCGGTGGAAACGTATTTTAATGTTTATATAGTAGAAATGCAGTAAATGAAATTCAAAAGTTATAAATTAATACTTTCCTAAAATAGACTTTTGGAAAAGTGATTAATCTATAAGCCCATTTAAAGTGATCACCAAATTAAATATATTGTTTTTTTTTTCTTTGTGGACTTCTAGCTATAACTAAGAGTCATTTTCAAATGGTTCCCAAACTTACACTTATTCATGTGTTTTTTTTTTTTTTCTTTTTGAGGGACTTATTCATGTGGTGTTGCTTATTGGCTTATTAATGCAACTCCAAGCATCTTTATATCAAAAGAATTTCAAATTCTTAGGCAAAATTAGGTAATATTTTCCACTCGTCAAGATGAAACTCCTGCCAAAAAATTATTAGTCCGGACTAATAAGAAAACCATATATTCCAAATAATTTTAGTGTAAAAAAGATGATCCAAGGAAAAAAATATAGTATAAATATGTAACACTACCTTGTATGTATATATATAAGAAAACTTGGTTCTTTATCTTGTCGAAGTCTTAAATAAATATCCAAAATTTATATTCCGTTTTTATTTTATCTCTTTTCCCATATGAAACAAAATATTGATAGAGCCAACTTTTCTATTTATTTATAATTTGTGTGCTGATGCCTGATTAATAAAGTGAATCAATGAAAATTGCTATCTTCTTGGAAATCACAATGGGAACATTTGCAAGTTGCCTGAAAACTGGACCTTCCTGCCATAAATCTTACGAAGATATTTTGTTATGGCTTTAGCCTTTATGCTCCATACTCTGATTTTTTTTCTTTAGCCTACTAAGGAATGAATGGTTTTGTTTCCCATTACAACTACAGGATATGATATATCATATTACTCAATTTCCAATCTTTCTAATTTTGAGGGAACACTATAGTTTTTAACCCAATATTTTTACTTATAAAACAGACATCACTACAAGAAAATCCAGTTTACCGACAGAAATATTTTTTCACTAAATTTTACAATTACCTACAGAATAAAAAAATATTATTTTTCCAAAATTATACCGACAGGAGTTCTGATAATACGATTTTCAATTACTGCAATTTTTTACGAGGTAAATACCAACAATTTTAGATTCTATAGGTAAATATTTTACCTACAATGTTTACCTACACTTTACAATTTTCTTAATACTTACCTACACATTTTTTTGTAGGTAAAATGGTTTTCCTTGTAGTGATATCATTAAAGAAAAACTTATTTCGTGTTAATTAAAGTGATCATTCTATTACATATATTTGTGGATAACAAACTTATAATTTTGCGTATTTTAGATTATATACCATAGTAGTAAGTTCCACTACTTTTTTTTGCACAAATTGTGTATGAATATTCATAATCTGAAGATGATATGTATCAATTGGATCCATTTTTGGTATGATTCCCATAATAATAAAAAAAAAACTATATTTTAAACAAAAATTACACAGGTAAATTTTAAAACTAACACTAAATATAAAAACCTCCAATTGTCTTTTAAAGTTATAAAAACCTCCTAAGGTATTACAAACACAAACACCCCGTTGAGGCTTATATTTATTTAATAAGTACCCCATCTCGATGCATGGTACATTTTGTAAGATGAAAACAAATGTTAAAAAGGGTTTATTTTTTTGATTTTGAAACATTACTAGAACTACACTAATCCTCAATAGTACTTTTTTGAAATTAATTAATCCTGCTTATAATTCAATATGAATACTTCATAACGAATAAAAAGTATTATTATATTACGTTGAAGAATAGATTTAATTTTTAAGTGGCTCCCCATTAATCCCTTGTTAGCTCAACACCATCATCGTCACTAAAGCAATGAAATGAAAAAGGAAATAAGGGGGTTAGCCTACCTGACCACCATAAGTAATTGTGGGATAGAGTAAGAAATTCAAATTCTACTCTATCAAATTGCTTCTTGGGGCATATGCGAGCTGATGAAGATTTAGTGGGAACTCATACTGAATAGAATTCGTGTGGGTTCGATTCAGAGAGAGATCATTATTATTAGATTGGGGGGTCGAACATATTGTTCTCTTTACCTAGGATGATCTGGTTGTACGTCAGCAGACCCCATCAGAACACATCCAACGGTTTATCTTCGCAGCAACAATGAGGGGCCAAAGTTGTTGTCCACAGACATAATCAGACGTAAGTCTAGAAACTGAGTTATAAAAAAAATGAAAAAAGAAAGAAAAAAGAAAAGTTCACCCACTTTAGGAATCTTTTCCCATGGTTGACGAATGTTACTGGAACTGAGTTTTGTCTTTTATTGATCAAATAATGTTTAAATCCTATTGGCTGATCCTATTAACGTTGGAAAATATTGTAGATTCGATTTTTTTTTTTTTGGGATAGTAGACTAGTAGTGGAAACGCATGCATATGAGATCAAATTCGGGACAATCGCTACAACACAAGTTTCTACAGTTACGTTCTACTACTCAAGTACAAGACTGATCCCAGCAAATTTGGATTTCTTAAGGACATATATCGGAGCTTGATATTTTGAAAACTTTATGAGTTTGAGCAAAAGCACATTAACCTTAAATCTATTGTATATGTATTATGTATATACAATGTGCATGTCTAAAGCATAAAATTATAACGTTATGTACTTATATTTACTGGTGAGAATTATTATATTTCTGTTTTGAGATTGAAACTGCAAAATGGTAACTATTTTGGTTCTATTTGGATATCGGCAATTTCAAAATTTTCTTTGTTTGAGTTTATATTTCCTTCTAATACTATAATACAGGATTTTGATATTATCATAAATATTCCATATGAATAATATATATATATATATATATGAACTTTCCAAAAAATATTTGGGCATGTGTCCTCTTTTTCTAATCATATAATATTATTCCAAAACTACTCCATGGAAAGGCTTTGGAACCAAAGAGACTAATTAATTCATTGATTAATTCATTGGTAAAAGTAAAGTTTTAAGACATTACATTGAAAATGTGGGCATAAGTTATTCACTTTTTAATAATTATTAATAACAAACAATTAATCATCGATAGTTAATATTTTATAGAATATAATACTATGTGTAACTATTCATTAATTAAAAAGAAGTATAAGGAAAGGTCAAACCTAATTATGCTATGAAATTCCAATGGTCCTTTCATTTTTTCTTTATATGTGTAATCAAAGTAATTGATTAGGGTGCACATTTTGTGGTGCAAAATTGGTTTGATCCGTGTGAGAAATTTGAGTAGACATGAGGGAGGCATTGGCCAATATGACACATCCACTTCGGTTGGTCTTTTTTTTGTTATAATTTTTCTTCTTTTTCAGTCCACTAGTAATTATTATTAGCGTAAAATACATTATACACCTTTACATAATATATATGATTGTAAATACTCTTTAAATTAATTAATATAAAGTTTAACATTTTTCACCTGAATTAAATATTTGAATAAAATGTTTTTTTGTTTTATAGTTTGCCAATTAAAGTGTTTGGACCACATTCTTATTATTTTAGCCAAATAAGATAAAATTCTTATTGTGTTTAAAAATTTCGTACTGATTATTCTTTTGATTATTTGATTTTTTTTATGAAATTCGATTTGTAGATTTATAAATTTTTTAGGAATATAATCATGGGGTCTTTTTGTTTCTTTATTATTATTATTATTATTATTATTATTATTATTATTATTATTGATTTAGAATAAAACAAGTATTCGACAAGGTATAGACTTGTGTCCTAATTAGACTTTTTAGGCTCTTAATAAGTCAATATCTTACTGACTTGAACGACGAAGATTTTACGTTAGGCTGCCGGAGCACCTCCTAATGCTTTGTAGATTGAGTTGTTCGTGTGTATTAGAGTATAAGATTGGTGCACTTTTTTATCGTTGGAATTTTGTATAACTTGAGCATTTTGCATCCGTAATTGGATTTTGGATCTTTCTTGATTAATTTTTTTAATTGTAATGTAGATAAAGTATGTTAATAACTTAAGTAAATATTTTGAATAATTGAAGTGAACTTTATAAATGATCTTGTATAGCATCTTAGGTTGTGAATTGTGATTGGCAGTGGGAAATTTTCAAAAATTTTCATTTTTAAGAGAAAAAATTGTATGAGGCATGATTGTGGAAAAATGAGTTTTTTTTTATGAAAATCTATTTTTTTTTACAGAATTAACTCATTTTTCTCTTTTTCTTTCACACATCCCAATACCCATCTACTATCTATTTCTCTTTCCTTCTCCTATTCATATAAATAATTCCGGTAACGCTTTAATTTATCATTATTGCTTCTTTTTTGTTCAATTTTTTTATTCAATTTTCTTGCATTTTGTACTACAATTTCCACAAAAACAATCTTTAAACAATCAATATCTTAAAAATATTACCAACCACATCAACACAATCATTATTTTTTACTCTGCACATCCAACTTTTATTTAAAAAATAATAATTCACCATATTAACAAAAAAAATAAAATTGGATGGAATGAAAGCACAGCCACTCGAACTTAAATTTTGATATAGATTAAGTGCTCCAATTTCATTTAATACGTGTCTGTTAATCTTACCTCATCTGTCTATATCTGACATTGTTTCCTTAAAAGGTTTTACATTTTTTTTATAATGAATTCAATACAAATATATACACTATAAGAATAAGAATGAGAAAGAGAAAAATGTAGGAAAAGAAGTGCAATAAATCAAGGACAAATGTGTCATTTTAGGCAAAAGAAGTGCAATAAAGCAAGGACCATTTTATGCTGGTTGTAGAATATCCAATCCAAAACGATTCTCATGGCGTTGTTTCTTAGTTCTCACTTCTCAGTGTTATCTAATGTAGCGTTCACATTGAGAATTACGAAGGTTTGGTATGGATGGTTTTGTTTTGAGGGTTATTTATTTTTGGCAACATTAATAATGGTCATTTTCTATTTACCCCCCCCCCTTCCCTCTTCAAACTTACCATCTTCAAACTTACCATCTAAATTACACGAGTTTTTTAACACTTCACTAAGTCTTCCTGCCCGTAAAATATTCCACTAAGGTTCCTTCTTGTGTACAACATATGAGGACAAATTCGTCAAATCTTACTTTGTCACCTAAACTTTACACGTTTGTTTATCTGCGACCTTACTTTAAAAAAAAAAGGAAAAAACATTCAACCCCCAAACTATGCGGTTGTTTGCACTTTACCATATGAACTAATTTTTTTTACACTTTTTCATATAAACTATACAAATTTTACACTTTGCCATACACCGGCCATCGCCGGTGAATATTCTTCGAATATTCCGGTACCAGCCCTCCATGTGAGGGCAAAATCATATTTGCCTAAAATTCAAACAGAAATTGTTACACTTTGTCATCTGAACTTTGTCAAAAATCTCACTCTGCCATATGAATTTTACGCAGTTTCACTTTACCATATCAATTTAAAAGAAATTTATAAAAAAACTATGTGGGTGTACGTGTATGTATCTTTTTTCATATTTTTATTCAGTAAAAATAAATTTTATTAATGTTTATCTCAATAAAGTATATTATCAATGATATAATTTTAGGGTTTACGGTTTAAGATTTAAGCATATTTATACATCATTGATATTGATTTATTTTACATGCACGGTTTATACATCTTTGAATTATTTTATGGTTTAGACATTTTTTAAAATGATTTATTGATGGCTCGGAAGCTACTCCTAAAAATGGCCTAGGCAAGTGCACCTATCGTTTATAGCAAAGCTAAGCGAGTATCGAGTGTCATTCCCACGAGGACTATGATTACTAGTAATTACCGTCTTTTTATTATCTAGCCTACAAATTCGCCAAATAGTTTGTTGCAAAAAAAATAAAAATAAACGAAAGCAAATAAAAGTGGAAGAGGCAACTAAGAACACAAAGGATATTAGATACACTCGGATTGGAAGATGATGGATATAAATGTGCTTGAATATGAATCCCTCTAGAACGTCTTTGTGATTTTACCAAAATGAATACAACCATAACCCTTAAGTTTTAACCATCCCTTAACATATTTTCATGCTTCATGGACCGTAGGCATTCCCAAATTAAGTTAAACCCTTTCTCAAGGCGAAAAAATCATAATCTCAAGTTGATTAACTGAAATCTCTTTCTAGTTAAAACCCCCAAGATTGCATTAACGATTTGTGAATTCCCATATTAGGTTTGACCCTAATCCGGAAGATTTATGTCGTCCCCATATCTAGGATTGCATGCAACTCCTTTCACTTATGTTGTTCTATTTCACCATGAATCTCTCGATTTCCGGTAAAAAATAAACTTGAATCAATATTGCGCATATACCAATTCGAATAAAAAAGCATAACATAAGTGACTCGCATAAAAGCATAAGAAAATATATTAAAACATTCAAACCAATAAACACAAATAAGTCCTAGGGTTCATCACATTCAAACACTAGCGATTTAACTCATGATGGATTTGAGAATGAAAACAACAATTAAACAAGAAGTTTCTTTCGAAATCAACATGAATACTTGAAATTAAAACTTCCAAAACCAACATAAGACTCCCCTGTTGGAAGTATGATGATGAAGTGGTGGAGTTCATCTTCTTCTCCGAGCGATCTTCAATCCTTGTGCCTTAGCGCCTCTCCATGGTGATCCAAGCCTTCTAACTCTCTTCCTCACTACAATATGTGTTTCTCCTCTCCAAAATATGGACTCTCATCACAAAAATCTGATTTTCTATGTATGTGAATGAATCAATGAATATCCATTCTTCAACCCACACTCTTGGATTTTATAGACATTATTTTGGAGAAAGTATTCCTTAATAATGTCATCTTTTGATAGTTTAATGCTCAACTTTATGAGTTGGGTTGTTAGAATCATTATTTTCATGTGATCATGTGGAAAAGTAAGAAATTGGTGAAGCATAATGAGGTGTAAATATGCAAAAAGAGTTGTCAAAAAGGCTTGGTTGAAGTGCTTTCCCAAAATACCCTTCAAAAATCGTGCGAAATTGGTCCGGAAGCTGCGGCCGTGCTCAAAAGCACGGCCTGGCCGTGTTTTCACGCATTTTGGGAGTTCCTGAAAGCACGACCGTGCTTAAAAGCACACCCTGGCCGTGTTTTTTACGACATGCCATTTTTTTGCTCTTTTTTGGCTGATTAAAAGCATGGTCGTGTTTAAAAGCACACCCTGGCCGTGTTTATCTCGAAAGGCCCCGAAATGACGCGTTTAGCTTAGAATTTCGAGTGTTTTTGCATCCATAAACCCCGGGATATGTTTTGACATGAATCCATGGTCTGAAATCCACCAAAAATAGCTCTGAATGATCAATCTACACCAATAAAAGCACCTCACAGTAATATGAACTATGTACAATCAAAAACGCATGAAACTAACAACAAAATGACTCAAATTCTACTCAATTACACACATAAAACATGCATAAAGAGACCCTTATCAAACCACCTCCAACTTAGAACTTTGCTTGTCCTCAAGCAAAACATAAAACCATAATGAGGGATTCAATAGTTCACAACACACAAGGAATATATTTTTCTCAACACATTGAACATAAGCAGTCAAATTCTTTGCCCTCTCAACTCAAATTAGCCATTAAGTAAAAACATGGTTTTGCAAAGCGATCGATTGTCAAGTAAAAACATTAATATCAATGGGCTATATTTAAACTTGAACTCATCACTCCACAAATACTGATAGTTATGCACAACTTCAATCCAATAACACCATGAAAATATAAGAACTCAATATATTTTTGTAGTTAGTCTACTAGTCATGTAACCAAGCTTTTGAACCCTTTTTTTTTTTGGAATGAGAATTCAAGGAAATATACATTCTCTTTTTTTTTCGTTCTTTTTTTTTAAGGTCCTTTCGAGGCATGCTTCCACTAGGTTTATATTTTGAATTTTCGTTCAAACACTCCTAAGGTGATTTCCCATACTCATATCCGTGTCGCCGTTTTACGTAAAAGACAAACATGAGGCTCATGAATGCTCCTAGTTACTAAGCAACAACAAATAGAGGAGTATAACCTCGATTGGTCCTTTTTTTTTTCTTTTTTTCCTTTTTTTTTGTTCTTTGGCTTGGTTTAACAACTAGTCAACCATTACTAAATCAAGAGTTTTCGGACTTTCATAGCCCTAAGAATCGTCATATATGTCTTAACAAATCAAGTATCGTAGTGTTAGAAGTCTCGTCTAAATTCAACCCACATCCATGTCAATTTATTCAAGACAGTCAATTGCTTTACATTTTTAAAAAAAAATACAAATTATAAAGCTAATTCATGTGTAATTGGGCCAAGTTATTGACTAACAAATACTCAATTTGTTTCCTTGAAAAAGTCATATCTTCCATCAACAAATTCAAAATAAATAGCAAACACACAAGCATTCCAAAGAAAATTTTAACAAGCATGCAATCTCATCCACCTCCAACTTAAAGATTCACATTGTCCTCAATGTGAGAGAAAGAGATGGACATAGACACAAAACACACAAAAACAACAGAAACTAAAAAGAAAAGAAAGGGAAAAGAAGGAAACAACTTCTTTGTGAGAGTGGAATCGATGCGGGGCGACCATTGAGTTGTTTAGGCGAGGGATTTCACCGGCATATGCATATCTAACACGAATTTGCAACAAAAACTCGAATACCGTGAAAGTTCAAATTTGCTCAAGTAAGATAGAGGTGATACCAATACCCACTGATAAGGGCCTTTTTATGCATGTTTTATGTGTATATTTGAGTAGAATTCGAGTTATTTTATTGTTAGTTTTGTAAATTTTTGATTGTACATAGTTCATATTACTCCGAGGTGCTTTTATTGATGTAGATTGACCATTCGGGGCCAATTTTGGTGAATTTCGGACCATGGATTCATGTCAAAACATACCGGGGAGTTTAAGGATGCAAAAACGCTCAAAATTCCAAGCCAAACGCGTCATTTCGGGGCCTTTTTGGTCCAACACGGGCAGGGGGTGTCGGGCAACACGGCCGTGTTCCGCCGGGAGCTAAAAACTCGATTTTTTCGCACAAAACAGCCTCCGACACGGCCAGGCCGTGTTCCCCAACACGGCCGTGTCCAGAGACACGGCCTGGCCGTGTTGGGAAGCACGGCCATGTCTCCCTGATCCCCTGTGTGATAAAACAGCACGGCCCGGCCGTTCTGGGCGACACGGGCGTGTTCGGGGCACTTTTCTGCAACTTTTCCATGCGAAAATTATGGAAAACTCACCTACCAAGCTTTTTGACCACTTTTATACACCTTTAACACCCAATTTTGCTGCAACATGTCCCCATATTCCCTCAATCATCAATTGAGTACAAGAATTCACCAACCAACAATGAAAGTGGGGGTGATTGTTTAACAAAAGAGAGTACTATCAATGTATTGGTTGCCTATAAAAGCCAAGGGTTGAAGTTGGGAGAGGCATTCATTAGATACTCAGGAAATATTCATTGTATTCATTTCATTAAGTAGAATTGGGATCAAGGGTCTTGGAGGAGAAAGCTTGGGGCAATATTGGAGAAGAAGGCTTGGAGCAACATCATCAATCAAGAAAGAAGTCAATTGAGATTTTGAGAAAGATAAGTACACCATGTCTACAATACTTAAATCTTCTTGTGTAATTTATTCTTTGGTCAAAATCATGTGTAGCTAAACTCCTAGTGTTTGAATGTAATGAACTCTAGAATGGATTTGTGATTAAGGTGTGTATGTTTTTAATAAAATCTTCATATTTTGTGTGATTCACTTATATTATGCTTCGTTCATTCGAATTGATATATGCGCAATATTGATTTGAAGTTTATTTTTCATCCGGAAATCGAGAGATTCATGGTGAAATAGAACCTATATAAGTGAAAAGAGTTGCATGCAATCCTAGATATAGGACGACATAAATCTTCTGGATTAGGGTCAAACCTAATATGGGAATTCACAAATCGTTATAATGTTTGTCTTGGGGTTTTAACTAGAAAGATATTTCAGTTAATCAACTTGAGATTAGAAGTTTTTCGCCTTGAGAAAGGGTTTAACTTAAATTGGGAATTTCTACGGTCCACAAGACATGAGATTTTATTAAAAGAGGTTGGTTTTTGCTTAAGGGCTTACGGTTGTATTTTTAACTTGTCAAATCACAAAAACATTCTAGAGGGATTTACATTCAAACACATTTTTATCTCTTGATTTCTTATTTTACAAATCTTCCTTCATTTTTACAATTTATAATTTGTTTTCCTTTTTCATCAAACAAAAACTCTGAAAATTGTTAGATTAAATAACAAAAAGACGGTAATTATTAGTACTTACAATCCTCGTGGGAATGACACTCGGTACTCAATAATCTATACTATAAAACGATAGGTGCACTTGCCTACGGTTTTAAAGGTAGCTTTTGAGCCATCAAGTTTTTGGCGCCGTTGCCGGGGATTGTAATATTAAGAACACCTTATTTTTGTTAATTTAATCATTTTTTTATTTTATTTCATCATTTGTCTTTCTTTTTATCTATCTTTGTAAGTCTTGGATTACACTTATCCTCTTTATTTACCGCAGTGCATGCCTACTCGTCGCCGAATTTGGAAGCGCAACACCGCCGGTAGCAACACAGAGGAAAGTATTAGTACAGACCACGAGGAGGATATTAACGAAAGCAAAGATCCCGATATGGCGGATGAACAACAAAGAACCATGTATGACTACGCCAAGCCGTCTATGGACGGTACAACGTCTAGTATCGTAAGGCCCGTTGTTGCAGCCAATAATTTCGAAATCAAACCGAATGTCATTCAAATGGTGCAACAATTTGTTCAATTCGACGGCCTACCAGACGAAGATCCAAATAATCATATCGCGAATTTCCTCGAAATTTGCGATACCTTCAAAATAAATGGAGTCTCCGACGATGCCATCCGTTTACGCTTGTTCCCATTTACTCTTCGGGGACGGGCTAAACAATGGTTAAACACTCTACCGGGCGGAACAATCACAACATGGAGTATTATGGCGGAAAAGTTCCTTTTGAAGTATTTTCCACCTGCCAAAACCGCACGTTTGAGAATGAGATCTCTTCATTCACTCAAGAGGACGATGAGACCTTGTGACGATACTTGGGAGAGATTCAAAGAGTTCTTTGCGAAAATGCCCACATCATGGCCTCCCGTTTGGATGCAAGTCCAAACGTTTTACAATGGGCTACTCTCATCGACGAGGCAAATGATTGATGCGGCGGGGGAACGTTGAACAATAAAACACCCGGCCGCCCAAGATCTAATAGAGGAATGGCCATGAATGGATATCAATGGCAATCCGTGCGAGGTAAATCCAACAGGATGGTGGGTGTATACAATGCGGAACCACGTGAGTTCTGCGCTTAGCCGCCACAGGTCGAAGCTCGACTCGAGAAAATTGACGGGTTAGCGGTTCCAAAACAAGTCTTCTCATGTGAGACTTGTGGAGGATCGCACAACCACCAAGAGTGCCCCCATGCGATACCACCACATGAACAAGTGGATTATCTGGTAATCAATCTCGACCCTCTCAAAATAATCATTTCAAGAACACCTATAATCCAGGTTGGCGTCGGCACAAGACCCGAACTTCATTGAGTAATCAAGGTCAACCACGGCCTAATCCCAATCCTAATCTACACACGCCTCCGGATTCGTAGACCCAAGGAAAGCCTAACTTGGAGGAACTTATGGCAAAGTTTGTGCAATCAACGATGCCCGATTCGGTGGTCGAAACATCCTTAAGAAATCAAGAGGCATCTATCCATAATTTGGAAAACCAAATAGGCGGTTGCGAAAATGATTTCCGAAAGGCCACAAGGAAGTTTGCGGGTAACACCGAGCCAAACCCAGGGAGCACGTAAAGGCAATCACCATCGCTTTTCCACATGAGCATGATTATGCCAACGCCACCATGCGAAAATATGTGGAGGACAACAAACACGAAGAAAAGCCCATGAAAAAGGTGGTCGGCTGAATACAAACCCAAGATCCCTTTACCGGAGTTTAATCAAAGAAGATAGAAGGGGGACAAATTTGGTAAGTACCTTGAGTCATTCAAGCAATTACATACTAATTTTCCATTTGTTCAACCTCTTTCAAAGCATGTTAGGGATCTTCATGACATCATTCCTAATGAAAATAAGCTTAACAAATTATCAAATGTGCAATTGAATGATAAATGTTCTTCCAATGAATTTCCACAAAAATTTAATGATCCGAGGAAGCTTTATTATCCCTTGTACAATTGATGGTTTACTGTTGATAGAGCACTAGCCGACTTGGGAGCTAGTATCAATGTGATGTCTTATGAAACATTCAAGCATGCGGGATTAGGTGAACTTAAACCTATTAGGATGGACATTCAATTGGCCGATAAATCGATTAAACATCCTAGAGGTATTATTAATGATGTGTTAGTCAAGATTGATAAATTCATGTTCCCGATTGATTTTGTTATTCTTGACATGCATGATGATATTGATGTTCCTCTAATTCTTGGGCGTCCTTTCTTGGCTACTGGAAAATCTATCATTGATGTGCATGAGGAAAATTAACTTTGAGAGTAGGGGATGAACAAGTAATTTTTAAAATTCATGTTGATATTGAAAAGGATACTACTTGTTCTTTTGTCGATTCAATTCCTTTGCATGATGAGAAACTCTTGGAGAAAAGTGTTGTTCAAAGTCCATGTTGGAAGCTTATGCCCAAAAAGGGGACCTAAAGGTCGAAATGCACATTTTGAAACTTGAGGTTGGGGTAGTTCTCCTAAACACCAAAGGGATTTTCATAAGTTTGAAGCTCCGCCCGACTAATCTTCACATTTAGGTGAGTTAGTCCAGCTATACGACTTTAAAGAAGCTACCCGGAGGCAACCCGATGTTTGTGTGCAATTGTTTTCATTTATTTTTATTTTTTTTATTTTATTTTCTTTCAAAATAATCACAAGTCCTTAGAGTCATTTTCAAATCAAAAAAAAATACTCTTGAACATCTTCTTGGTTGTCCTAATTGGGAATATTTGAGATTTCACGGTATTCGAGTTGTGTGTTGCTTAACTTTGATTAGGTATGAAGATGCCGTTGAAGGTCCCGTACCAAAACAACCCAATGATCGCTCAACACCGATTCCACTATTGTAGTAAGGTCGTATTTTTCTTTTTCTACTTCTTTTATATCATTCTAGTTTCTTTGTTTTTTTTTTTTTTTTTTGAGTGTGTTGTCCATTTCTTTTCTTTCACATTGAGGACAATGTGAATCATAAAGTTGGAGGTGGGTACAATAACATTTTCGGAATGCTTGTGTGTTTGTTTTCAAAAGATGTGATTTTTTTTAATAAATTAAATATTTGCTAGTCAATAACTTGGCCCAATCATACCTATATTAACTTGTTAATTTGTCTTTTCAGTGTGAAGCAATTGATTGTCTAGGATAGATTGACGTGGATGCGGGCTAAAATTTGACGAGATTTCCAACACCATAAATACTTGATGTGTTAAGGCATATACGACGATACTTAGTGCTATGAACTTCCGAGAACTCATGATTTAGTAGTGGTTAACTAGTTGTTAAACCAAGCTTGTGAAAAAAAAAGAGAAAAAAATAATAATAAAAAAAAAACAAAAAAAAAACGGACCAATCGAGGTTATACTCCTCTATTTGTTGTTGCTTAGTAACTAGGAGCATTCATGAGCCCCATGTTTGTCTTTTACGTAAAACGGCGACACGAATATGAGTATGGGAAACCACCCTAGGAGTGTTTGAACAGAAATTCAAAATATAAACCTAGTGGAAGCATGTCTCGAAAGGTCCCAAAAAAAAAAAAAAAAAAAAGAACGAAAAAAAAAAGAGAGGAGAATGAATACTCATTGACTTCTCATTCCAATAAAGTTCAAGAAGCTTGGTTATATGACTAGTAAGCTAACTACAATGATCTATTTAATTCTTGCATTTTCATGGCGTTATTGAATTGAAGTTGTTCATAACTATCAGTATTTGTGGAGTGATGATTTCAAGTCTGAATAATGCCTGCCGATATTACAGTCTTTCTTGACAGTCGATCGTTTTACAAAACTATGTTTTTACTTAATGGTTAATTCAGGTTGAGAAGGCCAAGAACTTGACTGCTTATGTTCAATATGTTGAAAAAAAAATCATCTTTGTATGTTGTGATTTATTGAATCCCTCTTTTTGATATAATGTTTTGCTTGAGGACAAGCAAAGTTCAAAGTTGGAGGTGGTTTGATAAGGGCCTTTTTATGCATGTTTTATGTGTATATTTGAGTAGAATTCGAGTTATTTTATTGTTAGTTTTGTAAATTTTTGATTGTACATAGTTCATATTACTCCGAGGTGCTTTTATTGATGTAGATTGACCATTCGGGGCCAATTTTGGTGAATTTCGGACCATGGATTCATGTCAAAACATACCGGGGAGTTTAAGGATGCAAAAACGCTCAAAATTCCAAGCCAAACGCGTCATTTCGGGGCCTTTTGGTCCAACACGGGCGGGGGTGTCGGGCAACACGGCCGTGTTCCGTCACGGAGCTAAAAACTCGATTTTTTTCGCACAAAACACCTCCCGACACGGCCAGGCCGTGTTCCCCAACACGGCCGTGTCCAGAGACACGGGCCTGGCCGTGTTGGGAAGCACGGCCATGTCTCCCGATCCCCTGTGTGATAAAACAGCGCACGGCCCGGCCGTTCGGCGACACGGGCGTGTTCGGGGCACTTTTCTGCAACTTTTCCATGCGAAAATTATGGAAAACTCACCTACCAAGCTTTTTGACCACTTTTATACACCTTTAACACCCAATTTTGCTGCAACATGTCCCCATATTCCCTCAATCATCAATTGAGTACAAGAATTCACCAACCAACAATGAAAGTGGGGTGATTGTTTAACAAAAGAGAGTACTATCAATGTATTGGTTGCCTATAAAAGCCAAGGGTTGAAGTTGGGAGAGGCATTCATTAGATACTCAAGAAATATTCATTGTATTCATTTCATTAAGTAGAATTGGGATCAAGGGGTCTTGGAGGAGAAAGCTTGGGGCAATATTGGAGAAGAAGGCTTGGAGCAACATCATCAATCAAGAAAGAAGTCAATTGAGATTTTGAGAAAGATAAGTACACCATGTCTACAATACTTAAATCTTCTTGTGTAATTTATTCTTTGGTCAAAATCATGTGTAGCTAAACTCCTAGTGTTTGAATGTAATGAACTCTAGAATGGATTTGTGATTAAGGTGTGTATGTTTTTAATAAAATCTTCATATTTTGTGTGATTCACTTATATTATGCTTCGTTCATTCGAATTGATATATGCGCAATATTGATTTGAAGTTTATTTTTCATCCGGAAATCGAGAGATTCATGGTGAAATAGAACCTATATAAGTGAAAAGAGTTGCATGCAATCCTAGATATAGACGACATAAATCTTCCTGGATTAGGGTCAAACCTAATATGGGAATTCACAAATCGTTATAATGTTGTCTTGGGGTTTTAACTAGAAAGAGATTTCAGTTAATCAACTTGAGATTAGAAGTTTTTCGCCTGAGAAAGGGTTTAACTTAAATTGGGAATTTCTACGGTCCACAAGACATGAGAATTTATTAAAAGAGGTTGGTTTTTGCTTAAGGGCTTACGGTTGTATTTTTAACTTGTCAAATCACAAAAACATTCTAGAGGGATTTACATTCAAACACATTTTTATCTCTTGGTTTCTTATTTTACAAATCTTCCTTCATTTTTACAATTTATAATTTGTTTTCCTTTTTCATCAAACAAAAACTCTGAAAATTGTTAGATTAAATAACAAAAAGACGGTAATTATTAGTACTTACAATCCTCGTGGGAATGACACTCGGTACTCAATAATCTATACTATAAAACGATAGGTGCACTTGCCTATGGTTTTAAAGGTAGCTTTTGAGCCATCACCCACCAAAATATCCAATTATTGACTCATGGCTTCTTAACAACCTATGACTAAAAAGAAAAAAATAGAAAACAATGAACTATTGGGTTGCCTCCCGATCAACGCTTGCTTTATAGTCGTATAGCTGGACTACATCACCTTATTGTGGAGGTTTGTCGCGCGAATTGGTCACAATATTACAAAGTAAACTTTCCTGATTCGCGACGAGTTTCACATTCTGCCCAAACAAGAAAAAAAAATTTAATAAAAAAAATGACTAGATTAATAAAAATAAGGTGTTCCTAATATCATAATCCCCGAACAACGCGCCAAAACTTGATGGCTCGGAAGCTACTCCTAAAAATGGCCTAGGCAAGTGCACCTATCGTTTATAGCAAAGCTAAGCGAGTATCGAGTGTCATTCCCACGAGGACTATGATTACTAGTAATTACCGTCTTTTTATTATCTAGCCTACAAATTCGCCAAATAGTTTGTTGCAAAAAAAATAAAAATAAACGAAAGCAAATAAAAGTGGAAGAGGCAACTAAGAACACAAAGGATATTAGATACACTCGGATTGGAAGATGATGGATATAAATGTGCTTGAATATGAATCCCTCTAGAACGTCTTTGTGATTTTACCAAAATGAATACAACCATAACCCTTAAGTTTTAACCATCCCTTAACATATTTTCATGCTTCATGGACCGTAGGCATTCCCAAATTAAGTTAAACCCTTTCTCAAGGCGAAAAACTCCTAATCTCAAGTTGATTAACTGAAATCTCTTTCTAGTTAAAACCCCCAAGATTGCATTAACGATTTGTGAATTCCCATATTAGGTTTGACCCTAATCCGGAAGATTTATGTCGTCCTATATCTAGGATTGCATGCAACTCCTTTCACTTATGTTGGTTCTATTTCACCATGAATCTCTCGATTTCCTAGAAAAAATAAACTTCGAATCAATATTGCGCATATACCAATTCGAATAAAAAAGCATAACATAAGTGACTCGCATAAAAGCATAAGAAAATATATTAAAACATTCAAACCAATAAACACAAATAAGTCCTAGGGTTCATCACATTCAAACACTAGCGATTTAACTCATGATGGATTTGAGAATGAAAACAACAATTAAACAAGAAGTTTCTTTCGAAATCAACATGAATACTTGAAATTAAAACTTCCAAAACCAACATAAGACTCCCCTGTTGGAAGTATGATGATGAAGTGGTGGAGTTCATCTTCTTCTCCGAGCGATCTTCAATCCTTGTGCCTTAGCGCCTCTCCATGGTGATCCAAGCCTTCTAACTCTCTTCCTCACTACAATATGTGTTTCTCCTCTCCAAAATATGGACTCTCATCACAAAAATCTGATTTTCTATGTATGTGAATGAATCAATGAATATCCATTCTTCAACCCACACTCTTGGATGTTATAGACATTATTTTGGAGAAAGTATTCCTTAATAATGTCATCTTTTGATAGTTTAATACTCAACTTTATGAGTTGGGTTGTTAGAATCATTATTTTCATGTGATCATGTGGAAAAGTAAGAAATTGGTGAAGCATAATGAGGTGTAAATATGCAAAAAGAGTTGTCAAAAGGCTTGGTTGAAGTGCTTTCCCAAAATACCCTTCAAAATCGTGCAGAAACAGTCCAGAAGCACGGCCGTGCTCAAAAGCACGGCCTGGCCGTGTTTTTCACGCATTTTGGGAGTTCCCAGAAGCACGGCCGTGCTTAAAAGCACACCCTGGCCGTGTTTTTTACGACATGCCATTTTTTTGCTCTTTTTTGGCTGATTAAAAGCATGGCCGTGTTTAAAAGCACACTCTGGCCGTGTTTATCTCGAAAGGCCCCGAAATGACGCGTTTAGCTTAGAATTTCGAGTGTTTTTGCATCCATAAACCCCGGGATATGTTTTGACATGAATCCATGGTCCGAAATCCACCAAAAATAGCTCTGAATGATCAATCTACACCAATAAAAGCACCTCACAGTAATATGAACTATGTACAATCAAAAACGCATGAAACTAACAACAAAATGACTCAAATTCTACTCAATTACACACATAAAACATGCATAAAGAGACCCTTATCATTTATCACAACTTTCTACTGTGATATTGCCTTAGATATCTACTTTTAAATCTTAGTTCAATTATTCGCTGCATATTCAAAACTATATTATTGTGTTTAGGAATTATTTCTATTTTTTGTAAATTCACATAATTACACGCCCAACAAACTTTCCTTGTGAAACAATTTTGCTCGATTTACCAACTACATTGATATGATACTTTAACAAGTAGCGCTTAATTTCAATAGATATTTGGTGAGCGAAAAAAATCATAATTGGACCACAAATTTGGTACGCATCATTTTACTGAATATTGTACCAAAATAATGAGTTCAGCTAAAACTTTTACCGAACTTTTTTCTGTATTCCGGTTCGGTATTTCAGTAAATTAATATATTGCAAAAAAATACAATTGAGAAATAATGTTGTAATCATAATTATAATATTTATTTATTATTTCTTTAATTTAGTATGTAAATAATACATAATTATACATAAGTAAGTAATATATACGAAAATATATACATAATAATATAAAAGAAATTCAATATGCATTGAAATTTTTGTTTTGGTTCAGTTCACTATATTGTTTAGACTTATTTTTCGTTATTTTTATGTGTTAAATAGGATAAATAAATGTATGCACACATTTTTTTTCATTTTGTTTTATTTTAAAAACTAATATGGCAAAGTGAAAATTGCGCATAGTTCATATGGCAAAGTGAAATTCTTAACAAAATTCATATGGTAAAGTGCAACAACTTATGTTTGAATTTTAGAGAAAAGACAATTTTGCCCTCAGGTGGAGGGCGTATGCCGGAATATTCGGAGAATATTCCACCGGCGATTGCTGTTGTAGGGTAAAGTGCAAAACTGTGTAGTTTATAGGGTAATGTGTAAAGAAAATTAGTTCATATAATAAAGTGTGAAAAACCACATAATTTTGGGGGTTTAGTGTGTTTTCCTCTAAAAAAAATGTTGCCTTCGCGGGCAACTCATTTTATAAGTTACTAATAAAATGTTGGGAAAAACCTAATATTTAGCCGAAAATTGATTGAAAATCCTAATATTTGTTTGGCCAGTGATTCGAACCCCCACCCCCTTTTTTTTTTTGGCGTTCACGTACAATTCACGTGAGATTTTGAAGTTACCGATCAATTGAAGACTAAATAAGATAATTTTTTAAAACACAGGATGATTTTTACCAAATAGAATTTTTTTAAAAAAAAAGAACAATTTAGTCACATCCCAATAGTTACAGGAGCGAAGTAAACAAAGCATTGATGGCAATATTGTCAAGTTCATGTGGTTCGATTTGGCATTATCCCAAAGCCTAAACGAAATTAGGTCATCAGAAAAAAACGTCAGTCAATCAAGAAATAAACTCCCAATCAAATTATTATTAGAATTCTTGCTTATATATTACTCAAATGGGTTTGATAACATTATATATATATATATATATATATAAACATAGTGAAGTTTAACAATAATATTAATATATTCCAGGATAACGTCTCATAAAACATATTTGATGCTACTGAAATATGTAGATCGCTCCAATAGTCAAGGTACTTCACGTGAAAAGAAGTGACCTACTTGTTGAACAAACAATGCTAGAAGGGTCATTGGATTGTCCAGGGAAGCTCCCATGATGCTTAACTCATCATTAAATCTTAAATATGTCAAAAACACAACGAAATCAAGTAGTTAAATTTAGCTTTCTTACAAATGAAAGGAGATTAACTATTTACATATGGGCTAGGAAGTACAGACACTTTTCCAAGGATGTCGTACCCGTATCGGATACGTATCCGATACGATACTTTGTCCGATATTTCGTGGATACATCTACACATGAAAATAGATAGAATTTATTCTAATGTTTATTTTTTCAGCATTTTTGTGTGTGTCTATCTGAGTTATCAATTTTCAGATTTGAGTACTTGTGAAATTTTAGTTTTTTATGCTTGAAATATTATTTTTTTAACTGTAATTAGTACGTCTGTATTTTCAATAATATAAAAATATATAATTTTATATGTATATATATTCCGTACCCCTGTCCTTAAAATTTCAAAATATGACGTATTTCCGTACTCATATCGTATTGTATCTATATTTCGTATCCATATCAGTGCTTCATAGTATATGGGACATTGAGCCTAGAAGGTTTTGTATAGTGGTCTTTACCTCATGGGCTAGTAAGCCAGTAGTTCTACAATAGTTACAGTATAACTCATTAAATAATAATTAAGGATTAATAATAATAAATGCAGCAATTAAATAATTAAAATATAATTATTAAAACAAATTGGCCCACATTAATATTCTTTGGGGGTTCTTGCAAAATTGATGAATCATCTATAAATATATACACACACAAAAAAGCTAATGATGAAGGTGAGAACCAGAAAAATTAGTGGAAATGCATGTACCGATAATATTCGTGCACCTCCAAAGCAGCAAATATAAGCCACGTGTCAAAGTTTTAGTTGGTTGGATTTGATATATAATTATGCACTAATTACAATATTACAAAAATCAAACCGACCATACTCGACTAAGTTTTCCCACTTCCCCCACCCTATTCTAATACTAATTAGTATTATACTACTTCTATAGATTTTCTTCTACTTTTTCTTTTTAGGAACAATGAATGTAGGACCACAAATCCTTATTAATAGTAGATTAAATAAGGTTCCAACATTTGTCCATTTTTATTTATTTAAAAAGATACTATGTTTGGTAGAATAATTTGGAGGACAGCAAGATTTAGGGAGGAGTATGTTACCTATTTTCTTGTTATTAGGAATAAAAGATCGAGGGGAGGTGGATGAAACCAAGAGTATGGGCTTGGGACGAGATTAAAATTTGTGTTTAGTTTCCGTTTGTTACTAATTATTTTGAAGATTGATTACAAAAAACTACCATGACATTTAATCTAATTACAAAAAAAATAGTTATCTTTTAATTTTTTTTTTTTTTGGTAATCAGAGAACTTGCAGGTACTACCCTTTGGATGCGCACTGGGTAAACCCTCGGATTTGACGTAATAGCATGTAGACCACGCCAACCATGTAAATTGCACTTAGCAAGCTTTGTGCGACATGCTCGACCAAATTATATAGAGGTGGGGATTCGAATTTAGTTTGAGGCCTCTCGGCTTCACGAATCCCCCATGCTCCATTAGTCCATGCCATGAGAAGCCATTTATCTTTCAAAATTACAAATTCTTCATTGGCATTTGATTATCTTTTACAAATTTCATCGTGAAGAATGGGATACTTGTTAGGTATGTAAATACACACCTTAAGAGGTGTTTGTAATATTTAAAGGGGTATTATAATTTTCAAAGATGATTGGAGATTTTTATTTTTTTTAATAAGTTGGGATTAGTGGTTGGAGGGTAGGGGATAAATTTCAAAGAAACTGAAAGATGCAGGGTCCGAACCCTGATCAACACTCTTACAAAGGGTGAACGATACACTTGAGCTACAAGCTCGTGGTGATTGGAGATATTTATAACTAGACTAAATTTTAAGGGTAATTTTTGCATTATCCCTATTTTTCATAATAAATTGTTTTGATCGTGATACATATTCCATTGATTGTCAATAGAAATAATTTTGATGCACATTTTTGTCAACAATATTAAGTTTGAGGGACACAATAAAAAAACTATTGTCACTCGTATTTGATGTACTGATATCACTTTATACTTGTAGTTTTCATACTAAATTTTACTTTAAACCCAAGAAACAAAATAAACCTCAAAAAAATTAATAGAAACCCTGTCGCTTAATCTGGCGAAAACCCTTTAACGCACCAGACAATTGCAAAGCAAGTACGTAAAAGATATAGAACTTGAAGGCATTTATGTGCCTAGTAAACTACCTTTTCATAATCTCTCGATAATGAAGGATATGGTATTCATAGTGTGATAATGAAAACGACTTATGTGGAGTGAGCTCTTAGGATTTCATAGGTTTAGTAACATTATAGTCAACTTAAATAAATAATGATTATTAATTCTCGTAAATTTAATCTATGGGACCTTATATATGTCTTCGATTCAATCAAGTTAATAAACCTAGCCTATTGGACCTATTTGAGCTCACAGCCCATAAGTGTTGATAAGGATTCTTTGAGTCCGATTTTGTTTTCTTCTGTAGTTTAATATTTCTTATTCGATTAGGGTTCTTTAATATGTAGAGGTTATATTTGAAGGCGCTTAACTGTCGCTTGAAAAATCAACCACCTAATGGCTAATAGAAGTGTTTTAGACGTCAAAATCTGCATGATTGGCATATACAGCAAATTTTAAATATTAAAAAAAAAAAAAAAAAAAAGCTATTGTTGAATGTTCAAAGTTTGCTAAGTCAAACTCACTCTTATTAAGGTTCAAGGATAGGGATTTGAATGTCGGGCATAGCTCAACTGGTAAGAACTTAGGTGATGTGACGTCCGCTTTGTTGGCATCCGTGTAGGTTCGAATCACCCTGGTAACAGGTTGGAGGAAAATTTCTTATGTGGTGACTTAATATAAAGCAACTCGGGACTTTGACTCGTTGATGCATATCCCACGATTTACCTCCTCCACGATGCTTTAGGGGCGGGATAGTGGAGACCCTCGAGAATAGGGTTCATTCATCATTTAAGGATGGGGATTTGAATGGATGGCTTTAGGATTTAGGTGGTAAGTGGAGATCCAAGTTTTTCTAATTACAATTAAATTCGATCCTCATCTATATGAGTATTTTATCTATTTTATAATTTCCTTTTTTTAGATGTATGCTCGACTTAGAACCATTAATTGTTAGCCTAGCGGCAGTGGCGGATCTATGTAGATAAATGGGGGTACAACTCAAATTGAAAAAATCCAACCATAATTTTTAGTAAAAAAAAATAATAATTATAAATTTGTACCCCTATTTTTACAAAAAGAATTAGGAAATCAAAACAAAACAATACAAATCCCCACAATAAAATTTCAAAAATTAAAAGATTGACTTAACAACTTGAATAAATAAATCATGGTAAAAGTCAAAACCTACAAAAATAGAAATATTAAAAAAAATCTAATAATTTCAATAATGTTACAAAAACTATGTTTTGTTGTCTATTGTATTTCTTAATTACTCTAATTATTTTTTTTATATATGTTTATTAATTTTTCATATACAGTTACATGATCAGTTTTTACAAAATTTTAAACAGTGTTTTGTTGTAGGACTTTAAATATTAAACAATATTTATGTGCATATTTTTTTAATATATATTGTATCCTCATTTTCAAAATCCTGGATCCGCCACTGCCTAGCGGCCACGGATATTAGTCTTCAATGAAGGATTTAAAAAAATGAAGGGTTAGTCCCATCTAATTTGATTGTTTTTTCCTTCTTGTTTTTTGTTTATTAGTGAAGCAATCAATCATATTGATAGATCAGAAAATCTATCCAAATAAAAACGACTATTAAAAATGTATAAAAATGAAATTAGACATGAAAGAATCTAGCCCCAAAAAAAAAATCTGTAACAACTTCATTTATTTTAAACCTCTTTAATTTATCACATGCTTAATATCATCATCTATATATCTAAAATGACATTAGTGGCTCTCATGAATCAGTTATGAGTGTCCATTGGTGACAATAAAAGGACTCAATAGGCCTTTTGACTTGAGAAACTAACTAGTCCATCATCATTTACTCACTTTGGCTGACTTTTTCCACCATATCTATATATTTTATTTGGGCCACAATGTCCAGTAGTTGACATTATGCTTGCAATGTGCAATGACTTTTGTGTTTGAATTTACATATATATATATATATATATCATATTTAAAAAGTGGAACTTATCCTACATGATCAACCATTTCTGCCTTTAGATACTATTTCAATATTTGATTTATCTGAGATATATATTGTGCTCAGTGGTAGAGTATTGTATTGTAAGAATGATTGATCTAAGGTTCGAATCACATACAAATATGCATGTCATCTCCCTATTATCCCCTATTATACTACAAAAAATATGATTTATCTTATATTGTATCTTAATTACCTCAATATCTAATTGTAATATTTTTGTAGTACAATTTCGCATCGACATGTTATGAAATGCTATGAAATGAACTCAAATAAAAGACCGGGATAATTACAAAAACTACCCTTGAGGTCTGGGTGAATTATAAAAAAAACTTACGTGATTTTGAAAATTTTAAAAATCCCGCTAGATTTGATTTTGTATTATACTTTATCCCAGTTGTAGGTGAAAATATTTCAAATACTCTCCTTACATTTGTAAAAATACTGCAATTACCCCCTTGCATTCAATACAGAATCAAACGTCAAGGTTTTTTTTTTTAAAATAATTTTCAAACATCTCTAAGAATTTTTGTAATTAACCCAAACGTTAGAGGTAGTTTTTGTAATTATCCCTAAAAGATAAAACACAATTTCAATTAATACACAATTGACTTATTCAAAAGGTGGGGCACATACAAATATTTGAAAGATAATGAGAAAAAAATCGCACATTGTTTGACAATTGGGATGGAAAATCAATTAATGACACCCATAAAGGCCAAAAGCGCCATGTAAAGTATAGTTGACTTTATTTTGTAAAATCCATGGATAAATACTCAAGATAACATCACTGTGAAAATGAATGAAGCTGCTTCTCAAAAAAAAAAAAAAAATGTTCTAAATGGTAAAACTTCACTTACCACTTTTAAAGTAAACTTTAATTTTAAGTTAAAACCAATAAGTTGATACATATGGCAAAACAAAAAACGAAAATACTTATCTTGTAATAATATCGAATTAGCACAAAACGAAATTCCTGAATAAGATCAACACACAAGAAGTAATGAACCAAACGTAACAAAAATTACTCAAAATCGTGAGAAATAGAAAAATCAAAATAGCCTACCTGAATAGAAATTTCAATAGGGAAGGGAAGGAATTTTTGTGAAACAAAAATATTTGGACCATTTCTCGATTTATTTTGGGCTGTGTCATCCTTGGGTGGCTTTGTGGAACTGGGCTGGGCCATTTTCTAATCTTCATATTTTTTTCTTTTCAATCGTTCAATTTTATCGGATGTCCCCGAAGGGACACTACTCTCTCAGCTGCCAAGGTCATATAAATGAGAAACACAATGTATTCTTTGCCGATGTGGGATATGACTTTTGGGCTGCTGTAAGTCAACAATAAGGTCTCGTCCGTTGTAGCTTTGTGGAACTGGGCTGGGCTTTCGTTTTCTGAAAGTTGATATCATTCTTTTCTTTTTAAATTTAGAAATAGTTAATTTTTATTTACTCAAAAATTGATTTAAGCTACGTACGACTTGAAGGAGGATATAAGGGGAAAAAAAAAAAAGAATCACTAGCTTTTAAAGACATGTATATTAGTGACAATACTATTCGTGAATAACCCACTTCATTTAACACTTTTTTTTGCTAATACTTGGAACACTCGGGATGATTGTTCTTTTCCAAAAAATTATGATTTCAATATTAGCATTGAAATTTGATGGATAGCAATAAAGAAAATCATATAAATTATAATTAGAAAAAAAAATGGAAACAAAAAATTCTAGTGTAAATTATTTTTCAAAAAAATGGGCGTCATTATTGGATTTTGAGCTACATCTCGGTCATCTCGACCACCTCTTTTTCGTGCCCCCTCCCCATTTTGATTGCATCTATATACAATTCTTGAATTCTCGATGCAAATATTACATAATTGGTTATCATCATCCATAGACAAAAGTTCAGGACAAGCATCAATCGACACAAGGATCGCACTAATCCACTTATCATCATTAACTGCACCTTAATCTCAACTATGTTGTAGTTTCATGTAATGATTCGTTTGCCCATGAAATTTAAACATGTCAATTAATTGTCTAAAATTAACTAACACATAAATTCATGCAAAAACAAAATCATTCAAAAGTTTTACGCCACAAGAACATCCACTTAGAAAAATAATAATAATAATAATACTAATTCATATCAAGGAAAAATGATATGAAATTCCAAAACCATCATCATAGTCTGCTTTGTTCCATAATCATAATATAGTAACATCCAAAACTATAACTATAATTTATCACACTAAGGTAAATGATCGAACAACTACGTTAAAAACCAAAGGGAAAAACGAAAAGCCGTACTTTCCAATACAACTAAATATAGATGTGTTTCGCGTCTCATTCTACTCTCCACATAATCTACTACGAAAAAAACACTTTAGATGAATGCTTCCTCTCTCTGAAAAAACCATATGTGAATTGCAGGGATGATAGATACCTTAATACAGAAAGAAGCAGAATCTTCCATGATTGTCATATTCCGGAAATTGCAGAGGATCAAATTTGACATCCATTAAGCTTGCAGTGTTCCTTGGTTGTTCTCATTAACAAAAGAGCCAACAGTTTTGAACCAACGCATGAGATTCCTGTGATCTTTCACATAAAGCCAGGCTTGTAAAAATGGAAAGAGGCTCTCGTTTATCCCACGCTCTTCAATATAACCATGGAGGGCATCTCGAACCTTTTCATCGATATCTCTGTCAATTAATAGGCATACAGTACATCAGTTGAGACGCTGTATATTAAATCAAAGCATCAGTTATGCAAAAACTACCAGCCCCACGAAAATTCAAGTATTCAAATACAGTTCACTTATCGGACAATTCAAGTACACAGTGAAAATCACGTGGATTGGACAGGGTACTTCAGAGAAAACCTGACCCAGCCAAAGAAAAATCAGTAATAAACAAAAGAGGGCCAATAAGACTTTAAAGTTTATTAGTCGCAATAACTATTTCAATCAAACATGCTCCTATCATTGTTGTTCAAAAACCATAAGCAATATGAAAAACACAAGTCCAGCATTTACAATTTAACCAATCAAGAAACTGCAAATGTAAAGCATAATCTGTTGAAGAAAAAAATAACATAAAAGAGGATATGCTCACTAGTCGGTGGTGTACACACACTGAAATAAATTATATTTGGGATAATTACAAAATTTTCATGAAAAAATGCATTTAAATAACATGGAATGATAAAAATAAATTTGAGGATTGATTCTATTATCTTATTATGATAAAGTGTACATTTTGTGATCCACCTTCATAAGCAAAAAATATTTCAAAACCCATCCAACATTCATAAGAATATTACAGTTGCCCCCTTAAATTTAAGACATGATCGAACCTGAGGGGTCTTTTGTAATTTTGAAACATCTTTAGGGTTTTTTGTATTAGCCCAAACCTAAGAGATGTTTTTGTTATTATCCCATTATATTATTTGAAAAAATATGCTATCGCTTTCATGACAAAAAATGTCTCAAATATCCTTCATATTTCTTACATTCTTTTATTTACATCACGAAATATTGATCTTCTGTCAAGGTAATGAATGTGACAAGTTTCCTAAATTTCATGTTGCTAGCTTGACTGCCTTTTCCCAAGTAATGATTCTGATAGACAAGCCATCTTCAACTTGCCACTCTCTTTGGAGAAAAAATTAAAAGATAGGATTCATTAAATGATCGTCGTCCTTTTCATATTTACTTTCAAACTGTGACAAGATTGCCTAGATCATTGATCCAACTAACACTTATTAATTGTCAACTGAAGATCATTTTAACAAAAGGACATATAAGTATATAACTCAACACCCACATTAGAGTTTTCATGGAATACTCCACATTAAAAGTCCCAAGTATAGAACAGAAAATGTAAGAACAAAAAGGTGTAACACGATTGACCCATTTAATTTCTAATGTTATTTGGAAAATATGTCCTTCATATTCAGCAACCTTAATGTACTTAACCAATGCCCAATCCCTTAGTTCATCCATTTCAATTCTTCTCTCATACTTTTTGTTGGAGATGGGAGGAGTTAGGAAGGAAAACTTATTACCAGTCATAATTACATTCAACCTTCCCAAATTTCTGAACCAAAATAAAGATGATATTATCCTGCACATTTGGATGCAAATACAAAGTGGAACATAAAACCATATCTTATTTCATTTCGCACACCAGAAAAAGAAAAAGTTTGATCCATAAATAGATCAGTGATTGGACATGAGTACATAGTTTTTAAGAGTTGTGGGATATTAAAAAATTGCAACATGGATAATTGGTTAACCTTTTGCTTCTCCGTTAAATCAGCATTGATGCTCCAAAAATCAGTCTTGATCACTGCTAAGTTATGCACAGTGCTCTAGCTTGTCATAGAGAGAAGCCTCTTTGTTTATCTAGGGGCAGCATAAAGGATGACCGGAAACGCGAAGAAATAAAGAACCTCCCTCTCTCTCCAAACACACACGCACGGACACACAGAGAGAACATAAGAGAGGGACAATCCAGAAGAAATAAAAAATAAGTAATAAGGTGAAAAACAAAAAGAATAAGGATTATGTCGCCTCATTGAATTTAAGCGTGCTCTACCTATCGCGTAGGATTCAATATTATCTTATTATGATAAAGTGTACTAATCTTTGACCACTTGATGTGATCCTTATACTACAAGATTGTGATTGTTGTTAAACACAGCTCATCTATACATAGCATGTAAGGATGCAATTGTAACAAGTTTTGCTAGCCCTGGACCACAAGACTGTGATTGTTACCCAAATATCCTTAAGGACTTCTACAAAAAGAATGTAGGGCAAGCCAGCTAATCTACACATTTTCTCCATCGTTGATATCTCTTTTGTATGTAAAATGTACCCTCTTCTAGATGACACTTCTTCCATAATCATTTTCATAAAAATATTAAGTATTTGTCACAACAGCTACAAGCCACTAGATTATAATAGAAGTCATTGTCTAACAAAAATCTCAATTAATTTTTTATTAGCATGGAAAATGTCAAAAGTTAATCATCAAAATGAAGTTGTACTATGCAACCGGCACTACATTCAAAAGAGGTCAAATTCAGTAAGAGTTAAAGTAAACAAATGCAGTCTCCTTCATTTTGCATCAGGACATATTATCACATAATCTTTTTAAGTAACTCATAAGCACACAAATTCACTTACTCAAAGACTGGGCCATTGTATTTACTCGGAACCACAAGGAACCCTGAAGACTCTGCTTTTGGTCTCAGTGAAACTGAATGAATTCCTAAAGCATCCGGATACAGCCCGCAAAGAAAATGCAAAGACTCTTGCAACCCTGGCTTAGAAATATCAACATAAACAAATAATTGATTGATGCTGTCATCACCATAGTCATCTGCAGAACCCCCAGGAACAATGTCAACCATTCTCATTACAGATATATTAATCTCCTCATCTTGAAATGTCCCCTTTAGAACAGGACCCCCAGTATCAAGTGCCCCCTTTACAACTGTGTATGGAGAAGGGGGGCTAATTTTCTGTGAAATAGGAAAAAGTATACACAATAAGTAAGCCACAGAAACACAAAGAAGATTCTATTACCCTTTACAAGTATCTCACAGAAACCGGAATGGTTATTAGTCTTCCATAAGAAAGTACAGTTAAAGATGCTAAGAGTCAACAAAAAACTCCCACCAACCCGTGATGATCTCAAATAACTAGACCCAATATCACACAATAGATTATATAGACTTACACAAACTTACAACATATATATGCTTACAAGCATCAGTGGCATCTAATTTTCACTGCCAGCAACATGAAACCCAAGATGTGTTAGTACAGTCTCTGACTTGCCCTAAATCTTTAATGGAATAGTGGTATCTTAAATTACATTGGATTTGTCAAAATGAAGATTAAATAAACACCTGAATGTGTTACAAGCAAACAACATGGTATGTGATAAGCTAGCTAATCCTGTGAAGTATGCAATTTGAAGACAAGCCAATACCACTACCAATGTACTTTATATTAATTACCTACCCTGCAACGTTTTACAGTTAGTTATACGCACAACATATACATTAAAACATGCACAAAAATAAGCTTTTGTGTTTGGAGCACAAACTTAACCCCCCAAATAAGAGAAGCACAACCTAGAGATTGAACATGGTATTCACATTTAGAAATAGTTGAGAGGGAATTCCCAGCTAAAAGAAATTAAATGATACCAAATAAGTAGATTATAATTCCACTAATAAACATATAACAATTTTTTTTAAAAAAAAAAAAAAAGCGTGACCAGAAATTCATCTACATTTGAACACAATGAAGAAGCACAAAAAAATAAGCAAAAAGAAGAATCCCAATGAACCCTCCAACATTCCTAACAAAAGGACATCGATAGTTCCAGACATATATAGTATCATTTACCATGTAATCCACACACACACACATTTATAAGCACATATCTGTGAAAGTAATGTTTACCATAATACAAAAATGAATAAATTATAGAAGCAAAAAAAAAAAAAGGTAGAGAAATTGCTTACGGGAGGAGGGGTCATCTTGGAGACTTCGAGGTAGTGGTCTTTGAGGGAGCGGAGGATCATGGAGTTCACGGTGTACGAGGCGGTCGACGACGACCGGGACGCTATCGTACGCCAGGGTTGTAACATTCGTCGGTGCAGTGAGCCACCAGCGCACACTAGAGCCTTCCTCCACATAGTTTCGAGTTTGTTCGGTTTCTTTCCTTCTCCCAAACAATTTTCACTTCTTCTTTGAGAGCTCCAAAGAGGTTTTGAGGTTTTCCGTTTTCCAGTCTCTCTGTCTCACTGGCTTGGGCATGAACGACGACGTTTAATCATAATGAGTCCGTAACATTTTACCCAATTTGTAGTCTCGATTAATATCACTTTGCCCTTCTACTTTTAGAATATTATTTTAACTTATATAATATAATCAAAAAAAAAATATGATCATATTATCAATTACCTATAAGCTTTAGTATAATAACAAAGTCATTTAAAAAATATTTAATATTAATAAACTTATACTTATTTTTTAAATTAACTTTCACAAATTAATTAATTAACCCTTAATTAATACTAATTTATTTAAAATTTATTATATTTTTACATTTAGTTTCTAATAGTTAACTCTAATATAGTAACTATTAAATTACTATATAATATATAGGATACTTTCTATTAACTATTACATTTATACTTTTAGTTTTTTATTCATCACAAACAAAATTGTGTCTAATGATTTTGAGACCTTAAATCAAATTTTCATCAGGGGCTTAGTTTAATATACCATTAATCTTGATTTTAATTTTTTTCTTTTGAAAGCTTGATTTTAATTTTTTCAGTTATTTGAGTTGCAAAATCATTTTTAAAGTTTTATAGTCAATTATTCTAACATTTCATTCGCATTATATAATATGGATACTCCTGCATACCGAATATCAAATAAAACATAATTAATTTTAGTTAAAAATAAAAAAAAAAAGCTTATTTCAGTAGTAGCAACATTCACATGTATCGTTACTAATATTTTATAAGCAATGCATGCATTTAGAAAAAAATCTAATCTTATGATATAGTTGAATTTATAATCATATATAATTAATTAATTATGCATTTGAGCATTTCTAAGTAAACTAATTTAGGGGCCTTAGAAAGTCACGTGTCTAAATGGTTTTAAGTTGTCGTTCTCAAACTTAAAATCAATATTTATGATCTCCACATACTTATTAGTATTACATAAAAAATATTATTTAAGATTCCTTCTTTTATTCATTTAATATTGAATTTTATTACATTATAATTGATAAAAATATTATATTAATAATTTTATTTAAATATTTAAAAAAACCGGTTTATCTTTCAATATTGTTATGTATTTTTTAAGATTTTTTTTGTGTTTATACTTTTTATAAATTAAATCATATTATTTGAAAAAAATATCATATTTAATATATTTATATTATTTTCTATTATTTGAAATTTTGAACTAAATATATTTAAAGATATTTAAAACTCAAAAAAGCAAACAAAAAAAAAAAAGGAATATTAATGAATTACATCCAATATTTTATATAATATAAATTACCAAATATAATTATTTTTTATTAAAACGGTAAAATCGGTAAAATTGAAAACGGGATGCTTGAAAGTCACGTGTCTGAATGGTTTTAAAGGTTGTCGTGTCTCTGATCGCAAACTTAAAACTATATGTATATGATACATACTTATTACATACATAAAATATTATTAGCGACTTGCCAATCAATGATTGAATAATAGAAACAACGTTAAATAGAAAGAAAAAAATAGTCATTTTAACAGTTAATTTTTTGAATACTAAAATGAATCTTCTTAAATTCAACGTACTTTATATTAAATATGGATATATAATAATCTATGTATATTTTTACAACTATATTATTATAATTCATTAATGGTGATAAAATTAGTACTAATAGTTTATTTGTGCTACAGAATATATTTATAGTATAATGCACAATTTTCATATTTATGATGAAAAAATATATGATGAATATATTAGTTAACAAAAAAAAAACTTACAACATAGTTATTCATAAGGAACTATGCGAAATTTAATAAGTGGCAAAGTAATTCAAAAAAGTTAAACTTATATGAATTTAATATTTTAAAATAAATATTAGGGACAATTAGGTTATTTAAAAAGGAAATATGAGGTTGGAATCATATAGTAGTCCAGTAGTTAAGACTCTGATCTTGCTAGTAATTTTGATTCTCAGCTTTCCTTTCCCTCCTACGATATGCACTAAACAAAAGCAATATGAGGTAAAATGGTATTTGAATTAAGGGTGGCATTCCGAACCCAATATGAACCTAATATGAAATTAATGGGTATGAATCCAAACTTCATGTGTCGGTCAAATTCGAGTCGAACATGAATAATCCGCCAATTAAACATGTCAAGTTCATATCAACATGCTATGACTCATTTAACATGTACAACTCGTGTGTTAATTAAAAAAAAAAGTAAATATTAATTTTGTAAGGAAAACAAAAAACAAAGATATATTCTTAAAATTTAATGCTAAAGCCTCATTTATTATATATATGTCGTTATTATTTTGCAAGATGGATAAAACAATATCTATACGAATAAAAAAATGTCTTCTTTTCACTGCACAATAATCTTATTCTTAGGGGCGTTTGTTCGGCCAAACCGAACCGAAATTCCGGTTGGCCAAAATCCCAAACCAAAATCGAACCGAGTTTATTAATTTTGGTTCGGTTAAAAACCGAACCGAAATTTCGGTTTTTTGGTTAAAAAGCGAGCCGACCGAAATATTTTAAAAAAAAAGTTGTATTCAGTAATTTAATTCATGTACACTAAAATATTAAATATCTATGCATACATATATACATACAAAACACATATCTCGTATATATAATTAAAATAGGAAGAAAAATCAGTAAACACACATATCTCGGACATACAAAACACATATCCAGATTCCAGAACCACACCTTTCTTAAGATAGTAATTTTGTAATTTTGAAAATTAGTTTTTTTTTTTAATTAGGTCAAACCTCAAAGGTACTTTTCGTAATTAATCCATAATTTAAATAAGTTTCATTTAGTACAAATGAAAACCTTTTGGTTAAACCTCTGTAGTACTCAATAATCGATGAATAAGAAACGAAAGGCAAAAGTGGGTCACTTTAAATATAAAAAATTACAGTAAAAATAAATATATAAAATTTTAAATTAAAAAATAAAAAATAAGATGAAAAAATCATTTATTCTATAAACTAGAAATAATTGAAATATTTAGTTAAATTTGAATTGAATATTGTAAATTAGAAAGAACTGAGACCATTGCATGTCATCCAAATTGAATACTAAGTAAATTAGAAAATTCGTTTTTTTCGGTCGGTTCGGTTAACCGGCCTTCCAAAACCGAACCAAAGTTTCGGTTCAAACCAAATTTTCGGTTTCGATTCGGTTTGGCCGGTTACCCGATTCGTGCACACCCCTACTTATTCTTTTCTTAAAAAAAAAACCTCTATTTATTATTTATTTTTATTTCTCTTTTTTTTAAAAAAAAAAAAACTGGGACCTTATTTTAAGATTCCATTTTACAGAAAGCCTTCTTTTAAAGTTTCCATTTTCTTCCGACTCTCCAACATAATCTGATGTCTGAATTTTCTCCACAGTAAAGACTGAGAATGAAAGGCTTTTCCTTGAGGCGATTTCTATTTTCTTCCCAAAATTGTCATTTATCAGGTACTAAGTTCCATCTTTTTGCCATAGCCCACTTCTTTCTCTCTCTGTATTTCGTTATTTAGGTACAAAATCTGTTGCAAATAGCAAGAAAATGAACCTTGAGCTGGGAAATATTAGGGGTTTGGATGATGCTCTTTGTTTGTACGAGAATATGGCCAGAATGAGACCTCTTCCTTGCGTCAAACAATTCACTCAATTGCTTTCCCGTGTGGTCAATCTGAAAGGGTATTCCACAGCCATTTACCTTTTCAAAGATATATGCAATTTAGGGATTTCAGTTGATGAATATACTATGAATATTGCTATTAATAGTTATTGCCTTTCTAACCATGTCAATTGTGGGTTTTCAATTTTGACTTCGTTCTTCAAGCGCGGCTGTGTTCCCAATGCAATCACTTTTGGGACCTTATTGAAGGGTTTGTTTCGAGAAAACAGGATTAATGAGGCGCAGGAACTGTTTAGGAAGATAGTAATAGAAGGGCTGTGTGAGCTGCATGTTGTTATTTATGGGACTGTGATTGATGGACTTTGCAAGGCAGGTAACACTGCAATGGCGATTGAACTCCTCAGGGTAATGGAAAAAGGGAGTTGTAAGCCTAACATCCAAATATATAACACGGTTATTGATGGTTTGTGTAAACATGGGATGATAGACTTCGCCTTGAAGCTTTTCGATGAAATGTCTGAAAAAGGCATCACCCCTGATGTTGTCACTTACAATGCTTTGATTTGTGGTTTATGTAATTTGAGTCGTTGGAGGGAAGTTAAAATTTTGTTAAAGGAGATGATAGACTGCAAACTATATCCAAATGTGAGAACATTCAATACCTTGATTGATGCTTTATGCAAGGAAGGCTTGGTGGATGAAGCGGAAGATGTAATCCACATCATGATGCAGAAAAATGTGGTTCCTAATGTAATTTCTTACAATTCGTTGATGGATGGATATTGTCTGCAAGGACGAGTACATAAAGCTAGGAATGTTTTTGATTCTATGGCTAGCAAAAATGTTGCTCCTGATATTTACAGTTTTAGTATCTTAATCGGTGGATATTGCAAGAAGATGAAGATAGATGATGCCATGCATCTCTTTCACCAGATGTCCCGTAAAGGGTTGAAGCCTGATGTGGTTACATATACCTCTCTATTAAAGGGGTTGTTTTGTGGTGGTAGATGTTCTTCTGCACTAAAGCTTTTTGATGAATTACAAGCTGCTGGGCTAAAACCCGACTTTCATACTTACTGTAACTTGTTGGATGGATTGTGTAAGAACGGGCATGCTGAACGAGCATTGTTGTTGTTGGATGCGTTGGAGCTCAAAGGAGAACATCCTCATATTGCTTACTACACTATTGTCATAGATGGATTCTGCAAACCTAAAAAACTTCATATAGCTCGTGCTATTTTTAGTGATCTCTCTTCTAAAGGATTACAACCTAATGTGGTAACCTACCATATCTTGATAAAAGGATGCTGTGAAAATGGGTTACTTGAAGAAGCTAAAAATCTTCTTTCGAAGATGGAAGAGTCGAGTTTGTTGCCAGATGAGGCGATCTACAATGTTATTGTTCGAGGAAATCTAAATAGGGGTGACTATGATGATGCCGCAAATTTTCTTGATAAAATGGATGCTAAAGGATTTTCTCCAGATTCATCTACATTTGCCTTGCTGCTTCAGTTACTCGGGACGAAGGAACATAATCCTGCCATTTTTAAAATGATTCAAAAGTATGCTCCAAGCACTTTAAAGCAAGAACCACGAGCCAATAAATTGTCTATCTTTGCCTGTTCATAAGATATAAGATTTAGAAAGTTGTATCTTAGTTATAATTTGTACTCAGTATTTGATTTTAACTATATCCTGGAGCTAACTTAAATTCAAAAAATAAACTATTTACTCATTCTCACTTTTTCAATTATCAACCACATTCAGTTATATATGTCGTAGCGAACAATATCTTGATAAAAGGATGTTGTCAAAATGGGCTACTTGAGGAAGCTAAAGATCTTCTTTTGAAGATGGAACATGCAAGTTTGTTGCCAAATCAGATTACCTACAATACTATTGTTCAAGGATTTCTACGGAGGAGCGAGTATGATGAAGCAGCAGAGTTTCTTGAGAAAATGGGTGCTAGAGGGTTCTCCCCGAATTCGTCTACTTTCAAACTGCTACTTGAATTACTAGGGACGGAACGTAATCCTACTATTCTTAAAATGTTTCAAAAGTTTGCTCCAAGTACTTTAAAACAAAGTCATGAGCCAAAAGTTGTCTCCCAGAATGTGTAGACAAGATATGGATTATTAGATTATCAAGGTCAAGTTGGCTTTTCACTCCTCCTGTGAAAGGAGATATTGAACACATGTAACATGTTGTAGGATGTGTATACTGGTATTATAGGCTTAACTACACTGAACCCCTAAGCTATGTGAGTTTTTGCTCTTTGTCCCCTCAATTTTTTGTTACACTTTACCCCATGAACTTAACATTTTTTTGTACACTTTAGCACTTCCACAGGGTATGGTGTGAGACAAACACTAAGTTCAAGGAGTAAAGCGTTAAAAAAAGGTTTAGAAGGCAAAATGGAAAAATCCGCATACTTAAGGCAAAGTGTAATTTACCAATATATAGATATCATGAGTTGCTATTGTTATCCTAGTAAATTTAGAATTTATGTAATAGATTCGAAGTTTTTCATTACCAGGAACAGCAGTCGGATATTACTGCAATTTAGTTGTAACATACAACTATACACAAGGACAACCTTCATTGCAGACTTTGCAGCCAATTTAAGCCAATTTATAAGGATAACGATGACAGTGTAAAACAATAAAACAACGATGAATTATCACAACTATTTGATACTGTTGAACAAAGAATACATGAGCACTGACAAGTACATGAGTGAAGCTTCTAGTATCATTGTGCTTTAATCCCTATATATCTTCTACCTTTTGATCATATATATTACATATAAATTTAGAAACAAAACTACGATATCTCAAACTAATTAATCACCAGTCTATCACATTTCTATGTCTTCAAGGTCTGGTAGGGGAAACCGAAGAATAGCAGCGAACCAGTCAGCTGTGCCAGTTCTGTCAACAACATAAAAATTACTCCAGTTAGCCCCAACAATAATAGTGAAAAACAAACCCCCCAAACATGGAGGTTCGACAATAAAAGCTAAAAGGAGAAACGGGAGTACTCACGTTCTCCAGAAACATGCATTGATGAGAAGATGTGGACATCGCCACCCGAACCTTTCACTGATTCTACAAAATTCACATATTCTTGTCTTGTTGGTATGTCTGAATTCCTAAAGAGCTCATCAGTTATGAGAAGCGTCTGGACAGCCATTCGCTCATGGGCAACCTCAACGTGTTTTGGTCCGTAGCATGCACGTTCTGGATCCTTTAACGAAAAACCAATACATCAAGTCAAAAAACAACTAGTAGATTAGATGCAGAGTTAATGCCATACACGCCAACAACTATTTGTTAATATCTTTTTATTTTTGTAATAATTACAAAAACTACCTATGAAGTTTGGGGTGATTACGAAAAAAAAAAAAGATTTTTGAAAATTCCAAAAAAATAACCTTGAGATTTGATTTTGTATTACGCTTACATTTCAAACACCTCCTTTACATTTGTAAAAATATTACAGTTATCCCCTTACATTTAAGGTAGAGTCAAACCCCATGGTCTTTATTGTAACTTTGAAACTTCTTTTGGTTTTTTTGTAATTACCCCAAACCTCATGGGTAGTTTTTTTGTAATTTTATTTTTTGTAGGCATTCCTTTTCAATTTTTCGGTCTAGCTCTCGTGCCCTCACATCTGATTATGTGACTTAAATACAGACATATATATGTTTTACGACAAATATCAATGACCTGAACACATAAATGAAGGTTAGAACCTAACATTGGAAAGCATGGCAAAGAAATCCTTGAGTACTCGGACCTGCATTATAAAATAAGGAACATATGTCAACAGAAAAAAGTAAACCTAACATCTTCTCGGATAACAAAATAGATTAAAACACATGAGTACGAAACTCATGGAAAGTGAAGTAGTACCTCTTGTGCAGATTTTGTATCTTTTATCATATTCATAACATTCGGAGCATCCAAAACTTCTCTCAAGCTATGCCTGTCACATTTTTCGAAGATAGGATCATAATGTGAAACAATAATGACAATCACTTATATTAAACAATTTCACTTTAGCAACTTCTTCAACTGATAAGTTGTTTTTGGTTTCATAACCTGCATTAAGCTTAGTACTTGCTTTTTAAGCTTAATTAGGATGATTCAGCAAACCAGACATAAAACAGACAGAGACGGTACTTGTATCCAGAGGTGGTATGCACAAGAATTATACTCGACTTATTCTCAATGATAGGTCTCAACTGCTTCCTTTCAGCCTCCAACAACAAGTGCCGATGAAATTGGTCCTGAACATGTATTTTCAAAACATAATATATTAATTAATTCATAGACAAACAAGGAATAGCAGATATGATAAGAAGTATCTGAGATGTGCCACATGAGATCAAATAAAGAACCTTGGTAAATCCTGGACTTGCAATCACCGCACAGCGAACAACGTTGAAATCAACATTTCTAAGAAAGGCCTAAAACAGATGACACAAAGTTGTCGATAATTAATTCCTGGAATCAAATTAGGAACACGACAACAAGCAAAGCATACATATTAAGCTTAGTGGACCTACCTGTAAGACATTGTCGAAAAACTTATTCAAGGCCTGTAAAGACGAGCATACCCGTTAAGACTTCTATTGCATCTTCATGGAGAAGTTTCACAAATATAAATAACCACACAAGCATTACAAACAGCAACTGAAGGAAATAAGCATACTTTATCGTAGCCTGCGATAGAAGGTCCGTGCTTGCTAGGTATTGAGGTCTCTACACGAGAACGAGTAGTTGTCACACTGTTGACACATGACAGCAGCTGAATATAAGAAATCTAAGCGTATTAAAACATGAAAATACGTCTCTCTGCAAACAAAGCCTTCTAAAGTTACTAGTCTAAATCTCCAAAATACATTGAAAACAGACAATGCAAGGAAAAAATTAAATGACGGAATTTCCACCGACGCACCCAAAAAAAAAAAAAAAAAACCTAGGATCATTAACATAAACCAACATGTCCTCATGCATGATAACCAACTGGTACTATTAAAGTTACAGAAACCACCAATATTTGGATGACTATCAATCAACACATAGTTACCATTCATATTGAACCTTAAAGCTAAAATTGGAACTTAACCATGTTGAGTATAACCTATGAGTTAAATGTGCATATGTAGAAGAAAATTATGAAACTGAAGATTTCCAATACAGGACAAAAGAAAAATTACCAAATTTTTTTGCTTTAGCAATCAAAGTTAGAGAAATTCAGGTGGACTATATATCATAACCACAATAGATAGGATTACCTTTTACCAACAAGTAAAATATGTGCCAGACCTTCTTGCATTAGAACAACAGCCAGGTTCGCACTCGCTTTTGGATCTAAATAAAATAACAAGTCACAATTAGCACACTGGAACTATTATTTAAGGTAGTGGAAATGTGGAATAGACAAATTTGAAATGGGATATAGTTGAGTAAATTTGCCGAAGAAAAAAGAAAAACACAAATATTACATTGTATTGTTTTTACAAGTATATTACAAATGCAAATTTAAACTCTGCAGCACCAGAAAAAAAAAAAAAAATGATTTGAATTTATTTAAACGTATACCAGATGCTTGATGAAGCACATCCAATGCCAGTGAGTCCCAGAGCTCCTAAAATAGATGAAAAATTTAAATAAGCACAGTATGTCTCAGTTAACAGCATTTAAATAAAGCATGTGATACAATGAAAATTACATCCCAATTAAGAGCAGATCTATATTGAAACCCAGAGTTCATTCTATCCCATTTCCAACTCCCCAACCCCAGACAATTTGCAGTGTGATGTCGGTTATGGAAATACACTAGGGAATTCTAACGAAAAAATATCAGCCGTAATACTTTTCATAAATTTGAGTAAAACATAATGGTATGCCTATGATCAAATGTCTGGTCATAATTGGTCATTATCAAGTTAGTACATATGATGGCGTTAGCATCTCGGAAGTCTTTTTCTTCAATGTTGCAACTGAAAAGGACCATTTAAACTCGGTTTTCAAATTGATATGATTAGTTAGTTATTAATTATAGCATCTAAGAACATCTGATGATGTTTCAAAAATAAATGCATATAAAGTCCCATACTAACAAAATAAGCCTCCTCTGGCTCCAATATAAGCTAGTGACTTTCAGATGTTCACAAACTCAGGCCCTGTTATACAGAAAACTTTACACGACCAGGCTCCAAAGGGATTTATTTGTGGATAAAATAAAGGTCAGCGGACACATGCCACACTGCGTATAGATGTATGCATAATATCTTAACAAAATTCAAAAATAACTACGGAAAGAGTGGTGATAGGTATAAGATTAAAGAAAAAAAAGTATCTTTCTTAATACAAAAGGCCGGTGGAGCTCAATCTCTAGAGTGTGAAATGCCCCTATCTGCACCGTGAAAACTATAAGTTGCATTGGAGCTTTAGGGATATGAAATAGTTAAGAATAGAAGGCTCAAGACACTTACTTTGACATGTTCATTCTCCAAAACATTCTTCCCACGTATGCGTAAAACAGATCCTTCTTTATCATACTCAGACAGCCTGAGATTTAACCATAATGTCATTCAATCTCTCTAGTAGACAAGTTAATGCAAATTTTTTGGGCCTGTTTGAAACTATTAATTAAGTTCATTTTGGACTCAGAGCCACATAAAATATTTAGAGTATGCATGAAGCGCTTCAGAAATAAATTGGCTTTACATTTGACTGGTGAAATAATCGATATAAAGAGTTTATTGGAATTTTTGAATTGATCGAGTGCACTGACGCACAAAGGGTTTCATGTACGATATATCAGCTAAAACAAGACGCGAGGCATTGGTGGGATTCACACCGACAAACCATCACTGACCAGCAGCGAATGGATATGCAATGGAATGGCTTTAAGGAATTAGTCACGCAGCAATTTTTCCCGCAGTCCTACAGGGATAAAAAGGAAAGAGAGTTCCTAAATCTGCAACAAGGGACGATGACAGTGCTCGAGTATGAGTGAAAATTCAATCACTTAGCGAGATATGCTATCCATTTGACAGACACAGACCAAAAGAAGGCTAAGAGGTTTGTGTCAGGTTTACCTTCCTGTAGACTTGCAAAAATAAATACGTGTAGTTTTCCTGTGTATACTCTGATAAATGATTTAGAAATTCTTTTAATAAAATGAAAAAAGTCTACGTATCCACCACCGCTATGCCACGCCAACTCCGAACCCAAGGTACAATGTTTTATTTTTAAAAAAAATCGCTTTCTACTGCTAATGTCATCACTACTGTTATTGTCAAATGTCATTGCTAAAGTGTTTTCATTAATACTTTTGTAATGAATATTACAATTTCTATTGCAAAGAGAAAAAAAGAAAAGAATATGCTAAGATTTCTTGGATGCATAGCACGTACGATAGAATGACATTGAACTATTGTGATATTTGTGAACTCAATGGAAAATAGAAAGAACTTAGAGGATTTAATTGTTTTCATGCTCTATAGATGGCACGTAGGAGGTATACAACACGAAAATCTGATGTTAGTAGCGTAAATAAGAGAGCAACGATAGAGAGATACGAACAATACCAGTGGACCCTAGTTATAACGTTGGGGCACATCTAAACGCAATGTTTGAATTATGGAGAGAGGCTAGATATGTCGGTCACTCGGTGTCTGATCGAGAGGGCATACTAAGATTTATTAATATCCTATCGGAGATACTCCTACGAAGGGCAAGAGAGATATACAATCAAATGATAGCAGATGTCCAGGGTGTTCAATCACGCGTTAGCTATGAGGATTTTACTTCGGTTTTTTGACAATGGTGGGTGGACCACATGCAACTCACGATGAACGTTTCTGACTTCTGGCCCGAGTAAGAAGACATACATGATGATGCCCCTCCACCCGAATCTAGTGATGAGGAAGATCCAGAGAAAGACAAAATCACTAACGAAAAGGGAAAATAAAATCTAAACATCAACTATTAAAATAAAAAAAAATAAAAACAATGTTGGCTAATCAATCATCTTCTTTTGGGTCATCCTCCGGATCTTTCTCCGGGTCTTCCTCTGGAACTTCCTCATCACTAGATTAGGGTGGAGGGGCATCGTCATGCATGTCTTCTTACTCGGGCCAGAAGTCAGAAACGTTCATCGTGAGTTGTATGTGCTCCACCCACCATTGTCGAAAAACCAAAGTAAAATCCTCATAGCTAACGCGCGATTGGACACCCTAGACATCTGCTATCATTTGATTGTATATCTCTCTTGCCCTTCATAGGGGTATCTCCGATAGGGTATTAATAAATCTTAGTATGCCCTCTCGATCAGACACCGAGTGACCGGCATATCTAGCCTCTCTCCATAATTTAAACATTGCGTTTAGATGTGCCCCAACATTATAATTAGGGTCCACTGGTATTGTCCGTATCTCTATATCGTTGTTCTCCTATTTTGTATACGCTTTACTAACATCGAAATTTTCCTCGTATTGTATTTGGATTTGGGGAGGGATTTAGGGAAGGATTTCCTCCTAGAAATGATTTGCCATTTATAGAGCATGGAAATAATTAAATCCTCTAAGTTTTTTCTATTGTCCATTGAATTCACAAATATCATAATATCACAATAGTTCAATGGCATTCTATCGTACGTGCTATACATCCAAGAAATCTTAACATATTCTTTTCTTTTTTTCTCTTTGCAATAGAAATTGTAATATTCATTACAAAAGTATTAATGAAAACACTTTAGCAATGGCATTTGGCAGTAGCAGTAGCAGTAGCAAAGATAGTGATGACATTAGCAGTAGAAAGCGAATTTTTTTTTAAAATAAAACATCGTACCTTGGGTTCGGAGTTGGCGTGGCATAGCGGTGGTGGATACGCAGACTTTTTTCGTTTTATTAAAAGAATTTCTAAATCATTTATCAGAGTACACACACAAAAACTGCACGTATTTATTTTTCCAAGTCTACAGGAAGGTAAACCTGACACAAATCTCTTAGCCTTCTTCTGGTCTGTGTCTGTCAAATTGATAGCATATCTCGCTAATTGATTGAATTTTCGCTCATACTCGAGCACTGTCATCGTCCCTTGTTGAAGATTTAGGAACTCTCTTTTCTTTTTATCCATGTCCCTTGTTGAAGATTTAGGAACTCTCTTTTCTTTTTATCCATGTAGGACTGCGGGAAAAATTGTTGCATGACTAATTCCTTAAAGCCATTCCATTGCATATCCATTCGCTGCTGGTCACGGTATGAATCCCACCAATGCCTCGCGTCTTGTTTTAGCTGATATATCGCACATGAAACTCTTTGTGCGTCGGTGCACTCGATCAATTAAAAAATTCCCTCCAACTCTGCAATCCACTCTTCCGCAGTATGCGGACTCTTCCATATCCGGTGTCGGATCTTTTCTAGTCTTTGAGTGTCGGAGGTCCTTGGACAGGCGGAAACGTTCCACCACTTTTTTTCAAATGTTATTTAAATCATATTACACTTTTTAGCGATATTGATAAACAATTTATGGGTTCATAATTTGAACACCTCTTGAAAAAGTTAAACCCTCAAACAATCTTTTATGTCTTTATTGCGTGCCATGAAATATGTCTCCCAAATTTTCTAGAGTTGAATTTGGGGTAGTCCCGGTTCTAGGCCTCTAGGCATCATCCTATAACCATGAATATAAAACTCAATCAATTTCCAATTGGAAAAATTTCAAGCTCATAATATCAAAAAATTAAACCATAAAATAATAATAAGTACCCAAGGCAATAAAAGAAAATGATCATCCATTAATCTCAAATTTTATTATAGTCAATTTCAGTAGCCAAAACCAGTTAGCATTTGTCGGAAAATTTAGTACATTTTTTATGCATTATTAGAGATACATTTGGCCTAAATTGTTATACTGCACAAATTATAGTCCCATCTCCCAACTAAATCCAACTTCTGCATGAAAACTAGTGTGAAGAGCGGCTCAATTGCCGTACTCACTGGTACAACATACACAAAATTCAACTTCCATTGAATAAATTTACACACATAATAAAACAAAGAAGAACGAAAAAAAAAATTTTGAAACCCAACAACAGCATATATTTGTTACGGGGAAAGCTGGAATTTTGAAACGAAAGAAAGATTATTTTGAAACATCTGAAATTTGAAGCCACTAGCAAAAGAATAACATCAAAACTCGGTCTATAACTCTTAACGGTATAATGAAATCAAGCAAAAACAATACAATGAACATAAACACAAAAGTTACCTGACTGTGACGGCGACGACAGTGTCACCCTCTGATATCAAATTATAAGCCATCTTCTAACAATCTTCATCTTCCCTCTCTTTCGTTCTTGCTCTTTTAGTTTTCCTCGACAGGATTTGGGTTATATTTATAATATGACAAAAATCTTTAAAATCCTAATTCTAATGGGTTTATAATTCTAATTTAGGGTCGGTTAACATATATAACTAATAGGGGTGGAAATAGGTTCCAGTAATCCGTATAACTTAGAATTAAATATTTGGCCTATTAATCTCGAAAGATTTTGTAAAAATCCCATCTCCCAATTTAAATAAATTCTGCATTTAAATACTACAATAAAAATTATATATTTTATTAATTGTTTTTGAGGAATTATATATTTTATTAATATTACTATTTTATATAATTATTTAATTATTGTAATCGAAAAAATATATATTAAAATAAAATATATATAGTTTGTAGGCCTTTAATGAGCTTTTTTGAAGGCTTGAAAGATTATTTATCAAACATCTGAAATTTGGAAGCCACTAGCAAAATAAATAACATCAAAAATCGGTCTAAAATAGCTCTTAACGGTATATGAAATCAAGCAAAATCAACCCTACATATAAAATAAAAACAAAATTACCTGACTGTTATCACCTCATTAATTTTGGCGATTTTCCCAAACATTTGTACTTTATAATTATTCATAATATCTACAAATTAAAGGTTTGATAACATATTTTATTTTAAATTTAAGTTATAAATTTAAAAGATAATAATAACTTTAAGATAAAAAGTAATTTATAAGAATTATCCATATCATTTAAAACTATTTTTTCAAAAATATAATATGTATTTAATTTTTTATTTATTGCTAACTACAATGTATATTTAAAACTCCTCTTATTAGAAAAATATTCATAATTAAATAAATAATTCAAACAAAATTATAATCAAATTAAATAAGCTCACCATAGATATAAATGAGTCTCATGTCCCAATAATTAAAATTAAAATAAACCAATTCATTCAATTATCGATCCGAGACCTGGATAGTGATTATACTACATGTCCTATCAAATTATTTCTATTTTCTCAACAAATTTGAGAAATACATCAAAGAATCTAACAACTAATATAAATTGGGGTTTGACATATATACATTTAAAAATATTATCTTTCAAAAATTATATTTGGTTTACATAATTGTTTTATTTTCTTACTTTTTATTAATATTCAAATCTCAACTTTAAAAGATAAAATATAAACACCAAAATAAAGGAATTTCCCAAAAATACAAAAGATAAATTATAATCTCAAATATAAAGGATTTCTCAAATCTCACGGTTTAATAACTTGTGGCCATATCAAAGTTAAGAAATGCTTGAGAAGGGGTTTGAAAAAGTTTTGTTGTGATAAAGACAACACACTTGGAAGTAAAACATAAAATGTAGTTTAAAAAAGTTTGTCGATGATCCGGAGTTAACTATTTGATGATACTCTTCTAACTTTTGGTTTTCTTTTTTAATATTTTTAATTAGTATTTTGGATCTCCTATAATTATTACAAATAAAATACATAATACCATACTTACTCACTATTAAAATCTTCAAATACCCCTAAACTAGTAAATGATATATACAACAATACCCTTGAAATAATAAAATATTTAGTTCCATATTATGGTTCTCCTACAATTCTTAACCCTATTTTCGTTAAACACCTAAACCAGTAATTTAATAAATATAAAAAAAAAACTAAGTAAAACAGCAAATATAATTCCAATAGTATAGAGAAGTGCAATTAATTTTCCTAAGCAAATAAATTTATATTACTATCGTTATGTGTGTGTATTATTTTAATATAGTAAATATTAAATTTAAATATTAATTCACATTCATAATATTTATATAAGATGTAATATAGGTCAAACATATTAACCAATTGAAAATTTTACTTGTGAATGGAAAAATGAATATTTTAAAATATTCAAGAAAAAATCTTATAATACTCTAACAATAAAATATTATTTGATCTATTTTTTTATTCAACACTGATTTTAATTAAATTCAAATAAATAAATAGATAAATATAATATAAATAATATGAATACACATTAATATTTTAAAAAAAGTATTATCTCAAAATAATTTTATCTTTTGTTGTTTTAGAAAGCAGATTTTATATTTTAATACATGCCACAATCATGATTGTGTCACACTTCAAAAAAAGGGGTGGCAAGATCATGCCACCATTTTTTCAGAAATAATTTGCGATCGTGCTATCCTTTTTTTTTTTTTGTAGCATGATCGTACATATTCAAACATGGCGAAAAAATGCACGATCTTGAAACAAAAAAAAAAACCCAAAATTTGTAACACAATTTCAAACTCAACCTATAAAACCTTCAATTTATAAAAAATGACACATTTTCGCACTTAAATGCTACAATTAAAATAGCACGATAGCAAAAAAATAAAAAATCATATCTTAAACCCTTAGGGAAGAAAAAAAATTGTGGGAAAAAGGGCATAATAGTTATTTTAAGTCATTTAAATTTTATGAAAATAAGGAGTGAGATGTATTTATAGAAATTGAGATTCAAATAATTACTCCCTTTTTTTTATTAAATTGATAAAAATGTAGTGTAATGAAAAAATCTGTAGGCATTTTGACGATAAAATGACATAAATATTTCGGCACCGAAAATAGTATTTCATTGCTAAAGGGTGGCAATGAGAGAAATTTACGCATTTAACGAAAAATGAATATCGATATCATATATTAATATTTAATTTAGTGAGCCCTTGTACGTTTTTCTTTTCTTTTATGTCACATCCATCTAATTACTTTGGAACGATAAATTATTATTAAATTAATACAAAAGGGATACCTTGTGGTTGTGGAGATAAAAAGTGAAATTATTATTTAATTAATCAGCAAAATTGTATTTACATAAATTAATGAAACAACGTAACCAATATTAATAATGTGGGTTTTGCTTTACAAATAACTAATAAGTATCTTATGTTAATGGTTGGTGAAAAAATATAAACAAACCCACGTCACTAATAATGTGGGTTTTGCTTTACAAATAAGTGTCACATGTTGATTTCCTCAAAAAAAATGTCACATGTTGACAATGGTTCACGAATATTTTATAAACGAACTTTAGAGCATATCCGTAACCGATTGAGTATAAAATTGTTCAAACTCTGTTTATTTATTAAACGAGTCCTAAAATTTGTTCATCATCATATGCTCGTTTAACTTTAAATGTTATTAAACGTCTTTACACCTCTAATATAAATTTTATTTTAGTGATGCAAATTTAATTTTAATATCAAAATACAAATGAACAACATTAGTTTAACTAAAAATAAATAAAAAAAGTAATTTTTAGTGTTTGCGATACCAATTGTTCACGTTTAATTTTGCGGGGAGAGGAGGGTCTTTAGATCATTTTGAATTTTACAAATAAATAAGTTTTTTACATCTATATAAGTTTTATTTTAGTGATGCAAATTTAATTTTAATATCAAAATACAAATGAACAACATTTACAACAACAACAATAAAAATATTATTCCATACTAATTTCAATTAATTAAGAAATTAATGTTAATTAAATTAGTAAAAAATTATTCGTTATCTTACTGTTTTTATAAATTAAAAAAAAAAAGAGTAGAAAAAGAGGAAACTATAAAAAGTACGAAAAGGTGAAAATACCAAAATGGAGGATAAAAAAAAAGCTTCCAATCCATCTCACCTCTAAAAAGTAAAAATATTGCAGCACAGCAACAGCTGATTGTAAACGAAACAAAATCAAGAAATTGATCTATCAACTGTTCCTCTTTCATCTCCGCCTCCAACTTCTTCTCTGAAAACTAAGAAAATACTAACAACACAAGACAGGTGAGTGTATTTGGTCGAAGGATTTAATCTTCATCTGGGTTTTCATGAATTGTTATTTTATTGAAACTCAGTCCTTGACTTAATCTGCAATGGATTAGATTTATTGGGTATTCAATGATTTTCAATTCAAGAATTGTTGTTGGTTTCCTCAAAAGTAGTTCGAGGGATTTCCGATACTCTGTTGCTCTTTGCGTTTGCTTCAAAGATATGTATTCCGTATACCTGTAAATGTTTGGGCTGAAGTCTTGGGGCTGCCGTTGTAAATGAGAAAATTAGGGCAAATTACATCAACTATTGAACTTCATTGATTAATCTATTTTAGTTTTGTTGTACAATTTTTAAGCTTTCTGAAATATCTGGAGCATTATATCTGTAAACCTAACTGGGAATCCAATTTGAAATTGGGTAAGATTATTTGAACTTGGATTGAAGAGTTTAGGGCCACCTCTAAAAAATTACAGAACCCTATACGGAGTGTACTTCATATGCCAAGTTTGCTTTCTTTGAAGTTTTAGCTGCTCGCGTATGCCAAAAAGTGGCTTCAAGCCCATCCAGCTTAACATTTTTATAAAGAATGTTTGGGAAAGTGGCAAAAGATTGAAAGATACTATTGTTGCATGCTTTGTATAATTGAATGTTTCGTGCATGGTGATTGTCTATATAAACAACATCCTATAAAGAACATTTTGACTCCCTTTGGAGAATGAAGGAATGTACACACAGAAATAGTTATTCTTTAGCTAATATACCTGACCATTGCATGGTTCAAAATTGCTAAAATTATTATATATGGCAAAATTCATGTGGTTCTTAGTTATTTAGTTTCATGTTTTGCTATCTTGTGTTTTTGGTTGCTAGGTTCAGAAACCCCATTTTAACACAAAGATGAATCGGCAGCCACCATATTCTGATGTTAGTGAAAATCCATATGGTGCATCTCAGATGCGGATGCAGCAGTTATTTGAACAGAGACCGCAAGAAAATACAGCCATCAATAATTTTCAGGGAAATCCTGATTCTTTTCCTGCAGTACCAGGGAATATTCCTTATAACTCTTCTCAGTGGAATAAAGATGCACCCGAAGTACCAGTTCCAAATCAGAAGTTGGCTCAACTATACCCTGATGCAAGTATTTTTCTTAGACTCCTGTTCTCACTCTATTTCTCATGGTTATTAAGCTATTTATGATTTTATCCTGCAAAATGTTGACTATGATTGTTAAGGTATTGATGAAATATCCATGTCTGCAATTGTTTCTATAAGTAAAAGCTTTTTTGTGGTAACGACATGTTTATTATGTTGGTTATGTTTGATTTTACTTCTTTTCAAATGGTTATGAGCAATTATTATGATATTTTTGCCATTAGTTAATTATATACCGTGCTGAAATTATGAATCTGTACTCCCATATCTTGGACATTTCATGGATCAAGTGTGGATTAGAGTTCCTTCAGATGAATTTTGAGGGACTTGGCTATGCTAAAAGTGGAAAATGGGGTGTGCTTTGCCTGACTCTTACTTGAGAAATTGTGTGTGCTTCATTATTTGTTTGGTGTTATTTTTAGTGTTTGGGAGAAAATATTTTTAGAGAATGTAGTGGGATTAGAGAATATATTGAGAATGAAAATGCATTTGGATGATTCATTGAAAATAAAGTTGTTCGTGTATTTTGGGAAACATATTCAACTGTAGCTGTGTTGTCAAAATTGTTTTGTTATAGATAGTTGGTTATAGTAGTTGTTAAGATTATTTAATAGAAGTAATGAGTAAGTATTTTGATGAACGAAAATCTTATTACAGGAAAATGCTATTTGCCAAAGATGTGTTCATTTTTGGAGGAAAATGATTTTTTTTAAAATAGAGCCAACAATGTACAGGACACTGCTATGTGTAAAGCCTCTCTCTAGTTACTCCAGGCTTAAAAACTTTGCTGAATTTAACTTGTAGCTTTTCCAGTGCACTTTTACTGTTTTACACAAATGTGTCACTTGGTGTAATCAAAAGTTATTGTTCAAAGGTGTCAAACATGTTGCAGAAATCACCATTCGGAGATTTCCGATTTCATAATCTTCAATGTGCTCAAATCATCTCTACCGGTTTTCCCGGAATTTATTGGCGCTAGTTACAAACTCAAGAATATTCTGATTTCTTCCTTCATCTTCCTTTTTTTTTAAGTCGTATATGACTTTGCCATTCCAAATTCGGCTATATTTTTATCTCCTAACCCGTACCAACACCATAGCAGTTCTCCCATGTCATTATAAATTCCATCCTAAATACTAGCATCTATCACTCATATGTGTGACTTCACATGTGCAAAAATCCAGTCTGCCTAGCAACATCAACATTAGGGTTACTAAGCAAGTCAAAAATTGTGTATGGTCAAAGCTCAACTCAGTAACAAACAGGTTTCAGAACTTAATTGAGTTTTTTTGAGTTGTTTATTAAATGTGATTCGACACTTGGTATATCCCCAAATATCTATGATAAATTTACTGAACATCTTGTGAACATATATCTATCAAACTCTCCTATAGATACAACTGGAAAACCGCAAGTGAAAAATTAATTAATATCAAATTCTTACTGATCACAAACTAGAGGATGAGAAATGTTCAGATTTCTGGTTTAGGGTCAAAGTCAAGCTGGTGTAAATTGGAAACATAAAGAAATAATCTGGTGTAGAAGTTTACAAAGCTATAAATATATATGACAGCATACTCCATACTCAGGGAGGTTTGGTTAACCATCAGACAAACACCAAACAAATTTATCTGATCCTCTTCTGGTCATACCTCATTAAAATTATTAATTCTATTTCTAAAACCAAGCATAAATAATGTACCTATCTGATAAATCAAACAAAACAAACACAGAAACATTTGAAAACAAATTGTTTTTATTGATTTGACTATTTTGGGCTATATATTTTTTCAATTTAGAAATGCACTAGATTTTATCGATGTGTTTTGCTTATATATATAGCTCTAGATTTTAGTGAGAAGTGATTATGAAGAAGAGAAGGAGAAAATGAAAGGGGGAGGGGGAAATTAACCAGAAAGATGGCCAAGGGGAGGGACAAAGATTGTGCAAAAAATTATTGGCCTCTTGCCATGAAACTATTATGGGAATGGATGAATCTACTGGTCTTCTCGATTACATGCCTGGCTGAAAAGTTACCTTGTACCTTGCGAGTTGTATCTTCACCTTTAAAGAACCTTGTTTTTATGGGGACTTAGACATTAATATCAGGAATACTGAGTGTATATCGAGGATATGTTTTTTCCTATATCTTATTTCTTTCTTTATGGTGTAAATAATGGGTGAACGTCTTGGAACGCCGCTGGACATATTTCAGTTAATTTAAATCTTAACATGAATGATTTCGATGACGTGCACTTTTTCTCTAAAACACATCAGACGCTGTTTAAGCAAGTCATTCTTGGGGCAAAAGACTGGGAGTTGAACACAGTAAAAATTTGAGTATATTTGAGTTCAAAAGTAATTTTGCTTCCTTGTTATACTCATTATCTTAGTCTGATGGATTCTTTATTTTCTACTAAGTATGAATTAGTTACTCTGTAAACCTCAAATTATTATTAGTGTTTGTTCCATGGGGGAAATGAACAGGACAAGGAATCAATTCGGTCTCTCTTCACCAGGGGCAGGTATCAGAATCAAAAACCGTATATGAAAACCAAGCCAACAGAGAGACTGGACTGCAGTCCCATGAGCAAGACATGGAAATTGGATACGAGGATAAACCTCAGCGCTTGACTTTTGAAACTATGGAAAAAATATTCCAAGATGAAGTACTAAAGCTAATAGAAGAACAGAATCATTCTGAGGATGAAGAGAACTCTAGGCACAGGGAGGTATGTTTAATATGAAATATAAACCACGATTTTGCAAATCCTCAGCTTTTCTTTTCATTGTCTGGAAGAATAAGTTTTGGGATGATTTTTCTGTTGACTTTTGTATATTAGGTTTTGTTAGAACACAAGAGAACCAAACAAAACTAAGGTTGCATTTGGATGGGAGGATTTGGGGGAAGGATTTCAAATGACTCCAAATAGTATGGATTTGAAATCCACCACAATGACTCCAAAAATAGAAAAAAAAAAGTAGAATCTAAGGATTTGAAATTCATTTTTGTAGAATGATCTTATCCAAATAAGCTCAATGGATTTGAAATCCATAGCTTCAAATCCATCAATCCAAATGAAGCCTAAGTGTAAGCTAACTTTTGAATTATGCGGAAACTCGTGGAATATGAGTTTTACACAATCTATGAGAACTTAGATGTTAGAAATGTAAATCTCTTTCTTGAGCTCTCACAAATTGATGAAAAAATAAAACTCAATTTACAAGTTTCCTAACAATATTACTAAAATAACTAGTTTCTATAGCTACCTACTTGTGATTATGGTTTTACATTTTTCAGAAGATAATGGAGATCAAAAACAAGTACCTGGAGAAATTATTAGCGCTTCGAGCGAAACAAGATAGTCGAAGACGAGAATTTCTCAAGAAGGAATCAGAGGAGAGACTAGAGAAGTATCATCAATCTGAATTTGGCAATCCCGTCATCAGAACCAACTCAACCAGTGTCCATGGTTACGCTGGGCCCGTAGCAACAGAGGCCCACCGAGCTTATCCTTATGGTCACACTGATCATTTTGACACGTACAGAGAGCAATCACCATATCTCGGGAGAAGCCAAGGAACTGTAGGTAGAGTTCCGTACCCTCAGGGACGAGTCTACAACAACTCAGGTGCTCGTTTTTAGTAGAGGCTCTGTTTGAAAATTTTCAACTTCAGAGAGCACCCTTGCATCGTACCTACTTGGTTTAGACCAGGCCAGTGTGCACTTAAGACTAATCTCTACATTGTCAAAAAAATTTCCAGTATGCGACTCTGATGTAGAGTTACCGGTCTTGTTCTGTTGTTTACCAAAAATTACTCGAGTATTATACTCTCTCAGGTAATGTAGTTGGATATGCTACAATTCATGGTTGGAGCAAAGTAGCAACATTTTTACTAGTGGCATTTACAGGTTAGGTTGCAGAGATATTGTCATCTGTAAAGTTGATAAAACTGTGTTAGTGCATATGATTCTTACTTAGGGACTAGTACCTCAAAGGAGGCTATATGCTCTGTTTCCACCTCCAGTTTGCATTATATGGACTAATGCTACCCCTGGTACAAAAGTTGATATGCATGAAGGAATTCAGCAGTTTACACAAATTAATTGTAGAAGAGATGACTGCAAAAACTAGCCTGTGGTTTGCGGTAATTACAAAAAGTGCCAGAGAAGCTTCAAAATTACGTAAAAAAAAAAAAAAACCTTCTGCCTTAAACGTAAGGATGTAACTAATATTTTTAAATATTTCTCAAAAAAAAAAATAATATTTTTAAATATGTAAAAAAAGATATTTGAAATGTTTTTGCTTATGATAATAAAGACAATGAAGAAAATAAAGTGAAATGCATAATCAAACCTCGGAATTTTTGTAATTTTTTCAAACCTCTGGATTTTTTTGCAATTAGCTCAAACCTCAGGGATAGTTTCATAATTATCCCTTTTTAGAATTCTAAATATTAATATGGACGACCCCAATGAGATTTGGCGGAGGTATTCGAGACTATAACTTTTCCATTATGTTACACACAGAGGTACACGTATCAATTACACAGTTACAAGGCTGATGTCGGGAAGCATTACCACAACTAGTCGTACAATGTCGTTCATGAGACATCAACAACACTGTTCAAATTGAGACGCTATTTGCCTTTCAAAATTTCGCTAAATATGAAAAAAATTAATTCAAACAGCATAAAGAAACACTGCCTTCCCCTGTGCTATAAGAGCAGTAGTATCCATCCACCATCCACCCGGAATTCGGACAAAAGATCAATAGAATAAAACCCCAACCAATAGATCTTCAAGTCAAATGCCATTCGATATTCTCACTTCTTTCGATTCTTGTTTCTATTAATTTTCACTATCTTTCGACCCGACTTGTCACCGCCCCCACTGCCCAACGAGAAGCTGCCTCCAGCGTTGAATTCTAAACTGCTTGATGCCTGAAATGCAGACGGGTTCTGTGGAGCAACTGGATTTTGTTGGCCACCGAACATGAACGGATTGGCTTGTGGTGCAACGGATGATGATCCAAATGCAAAGGCAGGAGGGGTAGAAGACGGTTGACCAAAGATAGGGGGAGGAACAGCAGAAGAAGGTGCAGATGACTGCACTGGATCCTCCGCCATGCTGTCTTCTGCATTCATCTGATCGTTGTTCGCTCCAAAACCAGCGACATTGGGATTACCAAATACGGGCTGGCCGATAGTCCCAGTTGGCGAAGGTAAGACTGAAGGAGAAGCTGTAGTAAATGAAAAAATAGGAGCAGCAGATGATGTGGACGACGATGATGCACCAAAGGAGAATCCAGTAGATGGGGATGGAGAAGTAAATGTGGAACCAAAAATAGGAGACGACTTTGGACTCTGCCAGCTGGAACCAAAGACGTTAGAAGGCGCACTAGAGTTGCTCGCAGAAGAAGCCGAAGAATTTGCACCGAATGCGAATATACCGGAAGTGCTGAGAGAGCTAGCAGTATTATTATTAGTTACTGTTGGAGCAGACACCGAAGAACTACCAGTGAAACTGAATGTCGGGGGAGTGGGACTGCTGATTGATCCAACGGCGTTGGTTGAAGAAGAGGAAGAATTGAGGCCGAAGCTAAATATCGCGGGAGAAGGACCGCTGCTCGAGCTAACTGCAGTTCCTTCTGAAGAAGCAGCACCGAATTTGACTACACTTGGTGCGGGCCCACTACCAGGTGCAAGTGCACTGGTATCCGATGAGGATGTTGTCAGAGGACTAAACCCGAAAGCATTATTGCTTGGATTAAAAATCTGAGAATTTGTCGATCCAAAAGAAGTGCTACTATTGATATTGAATGATGGTAATGACGCAGCAGATGAAACCGATTGACTGGATGTGTCTTGTTTTGCAGTTACAGCACCAGACACTAGAGATTTACTGGCATTAGCAAAGAGTGAACCCTGAGGATTACTTGGAGTTGAAAAACTGACGGAAGAACCGAGTCCAAAAGTGTTGCTCCCAGAACTTGGTGCTGCAAATGCCGCAACATTGGAAATTGAGCTGCCAGAACTTGGATTTATCTCAGCTTTGGTTCTCAGATCTGCTACTTCAGAAACGTTAGTAGTTGATGTTGCTGAAACTGAAGTGGCCGGATCTGCAGCGGCACCAAATTTGAAAACAGGACCGGCTAAACTTGAAGGTTTTGTAGCCAGTCCGAAAATGCTGCCACTGGAGGTGGTGGTGCTGGTTGGGACAGAATTTCCCATTGAAGAGGTAAACAGGAGAGCACTACCCTGGGATATCTGATTTGTATCGTTGGAAGAAGCTGCAGTAAATGACATTGGTGGAGGACTTGAAACAAGAGGTCCATTTGATGCCGCATAAGGAACAATATCAGATTTTCCATTAACATCTCCAGCCTTAAAAAGGTTCAGTTGAGAACTTCTGTCGAACTCAGGCAATTTGACTTCAGAGCCAATTGATACGGAAACATTGACCAAGCTGCACGTGTAAGTTAAAACAAAACAAAAAAATCAAATTGAAGATAATCTGAAAAACACATAATGGATTTGGAAAACAAAGATCATAGTTTTCCTAGTGATTATTGGACAAATTTCTGAAGAGTTAACTTATGTTACTCCAATATGCCGACATATGGGAGGGTTTGCCAGGTGAAGTTTCGCAGTCATTAACTAATACTTACTGATAATATTTCTCAAGTAACTAAGACTGCAGAGCTTTCTAAAGAAAGTGTTTGGAGTCCTGCGTGTATTTGCAAGTCTAGATTTACCCAGTAATGTGGGACTTCTATTTGCAAGACAGAATATTAGAATAACAAAAGATAGTTTGGAAACCACCACCACCCCAAAAAATTTCATATAAATGGCTAGTGACTAACCTGCTGGTGCTTTCTATCTTAAATTCCGACTCTTTGTTGGATTCAGAGGGTAATGAAGCAAACTTATCAGCAACTTTAGAGCTAAAGCTGAACAATGGAGGAGAATTATTTGCTTCCTTAGGTTTCTCAAATGCAGCAACTGATAGAGGAAGAACTGCTGACTGGGAAGCTGCTGCTGTTTCTTCAGATGCTGGCAAGGCAATGGCACTACTTCCTTCTCCAACTGTGGCAGCACTAGGACTAAGTTCACTTGCTTTCCCTGATATAAGGGCCGAAGGTGACTTATCTTCTAGCTGGATTGAGGGTTTTACCAGCTTGGGTTCTTCTGAAGGTGCAACCTTGCTGTCCGTGAGAGGGGCTTCTATTGGTCCTTTCTTTTCAGAGAATGGTCTTGTCGCAAGCCCATTACAATGCACATCATCATCTTGCTCGAAGTAATCCTAGAAAAAAATGGCCAAAAATTATCGAATTGCAATTCCACCATACGATATAAAAGAACAGGAAACTGTGGTTGTTTAATTTTGGTTTCGGAACTTGGTCAGAGTTGGATTATGTTAAGGCAGGAGAATACGCACTCAGATGACATATATCAGATACACAGTCAACTGCAACAGCTAGAAATAAAGCCCAGAACTGTACACGCGTAAAAAATCTTGGACAATAAAATGAACTACTCTGATCCTCTCTATTTTTAGCAATTCAAATAATAAAAATATGTGAGTAAATGAGGACGAGACAAGAATACATTTAACTAAATGGAGATTTAAAAAAAACAAGTTACCTCTTGTGCGCTCATTCTAAAAGCTCTCTTCTTTTGAGGAGGTTGAGATGCACCATGTTTTACAACAGAAACGGCAGCACTGGTGCTGGGTGTAGAAGCTTGCAAGGACACTGCAGAATCATTTTCCATTATAGGATTCCACTTGTCAGAAGGGGCAACAGATTTATTAGGGCCATTTTCTTCTACTTTTTCTCGCCTTTGCGTAGAAAAATCACGAGCATCCGGTACAGTGGCATTTGACCTGTCCCCCAACTTAGGATCATCGTGTACATCCAACAGCAACTTAGATGAACCCAAATCCTCCATGCTCCTAAGAGCCTGTCCAGAAAGCATACTTGGTGTCAATGTCATAGGTGATTTATCCCTCCTGGCAACTAACTTGGACTCTGAAGATTTTTCCTTCGAGGTCAACGTTTCAAGGTGCTGCAATATTCGGGTAGCCACCTCACTAGATTGCGAAGGAACACGAGCATAACTGGTACTAGGTACATTTTCATTCTCATTTTCTCCAAAAGTTTTGGAGACCTTATGGCTTGGTTCACCAATCAATGGAAGCTTCTGCTTTGCATGAGAACTCATTCCCAATCCATGAGTAGTATGATGAATTCTAGAAGCTAATAGATTAGGTTTCTGTCTGATTCTCCTTATAGGACCAACAGAGCCAAGCTCATCATCTAAGACTGAACTCCTGCGTTTTAAGGTCTGAAATACAAAACAGGTAATATCAAAACAGCTGAAGATAACATACATGAAAGCAAAATTATTTAGTAGTGCAAGATAATACAGATCTGCATATACCATTGACCGGGACTCAAATTTTTCATTGCTCTCCAGAGGAGAAAAGAAAGGCGGAGACATTGATGGTCCAGCATAACCATTACTGTTAATCCCACTTCCCTGAAATTGACCAAATATTTATATATAATTTTATGAGGTAAGTGAAAACATAATTTTATAGATATAAATAACACAAATGAACCTTGAGATTGGAAGTATGATGAACTTTGGAATATGGGGTACGAGCCATGTTGTAGATAGCCGATCTGCCTCGAGGTCTTGGGGTTATAAGACCATTTTCTGGAGCAGCCTTGCTGATAGAGGTCTTCTTAGTTGATGACAAGATAGGTGACTCCGAGGCAAACGGTAAGTTACTAAGCAACCCCGTATCCTCCCTACCAACTCGACTGCGCATTCCTAGCACTGATGGTGAGACTTTTGAAGGCCTACTTCCCATGTAAGCTTTTGCAAGTTCAGCAGGAGAAGCATTATCATCCTCACTAACCTGGAGACATTTTTATCAGCAATGTAACTCATTCTGCTCTTTAAAGTATGAAGACACCAGAAGAGAACAATCGACCAGCAATACCACAATAGTGAGAGAGAATGTGTGTGTGTGTGTGTGCGTGCACACATGCATAACACAGGGTTTATCTTACTTTTGAATTGACATTAGGAGTTGGCATAACAGCAGCAGATCTAATACCCCCACTTCCGTTCTCTTCCAAGAGCCCACTTGCAAATTGTTGATGCTTTGCAATATCTGAAGCAGTTTCTTCATTTTTTTGCCCTGCATCCCAAAGAGACGCTTCTACAGCTCTTGATTGCAGTAGTTCTCTCAAATGGACAATCTCAGACCTACACAAAGGAAGGTTTCTATTATTAATCAATACATCAAAGAAAAAGAAAAGTAGACAATTGAACATTTACGTCTTCCAACATGCAATATGCGATGAAACTTGACACCAAGAGTTAATTACCCCACACAAGGGAATACATTCTATAACATTGAATTAAACATTCTGCAAGTAAAGTTATTTCCCTGAAGTGTTACAAACATATTAGCAGATCTTGGACAGCAGAGTTACATGTTAGACTTAGGGTAGTGAAGTCACATGTCAGACATCTGCAAATAGGCGGCATCAATAAAAAATGCATTTCATATCAACCCACGAACAAAAGAATATTCCCAATTGGTCAATGACAGGAATTCACACCAGAAATTGAATTTTAACACAAACTCTTAAAAGACCTAGGATGGGAAAATTAAGAGAACAAGTATTCATTGGATGAGAAAAAGAATGCATGCAAACGCAAAGTCCTGAAAAGTATACTAATTAGATGAACGAGTCAACAAAACTCTAAAGCGACTGGCGGGGGGAGGATTGGTGGAGAAGGATGTTAAGGAAGAATAATATGCAATCATGCAAAATAAAGAACAGAACAGAACTGATAAAAAATCAACTGGTGCGACAAGAGAATAACCCAGGATTACGGGTGTAAGCAAAATAAGCATGCAGATGCAATCTTGCACAAGCAGCTTGGCACATTATACCATGAAAATTGTAATTGAGCAACTCTAAAGCAACCTTTATTGTTCAGATAGTTGTAGTCATACTGATATCAAATATGGGATGGAGACGCATGTCCACCATCCTCCCAAAATGCTTTAATAACCTTACCTGGTGAAGGTTCTCTGCTTCAACAGCTGCTCAAGCTCAAAGATGTCGTTGCTGCTAGAACTATTTATTGGCTGGCTGCAATCACCACCTGGGGGTTCTCGGGCACCATCCTGACTCTTCAACCATTGAAAAAGCGAAAAGGTAAATCCACTTATGCAAAGGGCAATAACATTTTCAAATAGAAGGAAGATACTGGTACTAAAGATATTGACATGGTACAAGATACTAATCCAGTGTATGCTTTGCACACGCATAAGTTAATAAGTCCAGCAAGAAGTGCTTTCACGTGATATCATATGTTTGATCAATCTTATATCTCTGAAGAGATCTTCAACTGATCATTTGCTGGGAGTCAAATTAAAAGGCATAAATTTTGGAACTTTGTTGACCTATACCTCTAGCAGAACTGTCCTCAATAGAACTCACAATATAGCCAATGTTTCATCAACATTCAACGCCTGGAAACCAATTTTCTTAGATAGCCAACTCTTATATTTAGGCTACATCAACAAAAGCCTGTCAATGTAATCCATCCCTGCCTCCACAGGAATGATATACATTGAGCACTTACTCAAGAATTATAGCAGACATCCTTTAAGTGTAAACTAATATTAGTCCCAATTGAAATCAGACTCAGGTGAATCCCAAACATGAAGATGAAATAAAGTAAACATGTGGAACATGAAAAATTCTAAATGACATCACATATTCCACCAGACGAGATTTTGGAAGCAAAAACAGGAAACTCCAAAAGCACAGTGATATACTCCCAAGAGTTTTTATGGTGAAGTTACCTCGCGTACAATTTTTTAATAGACTTCTGTCTTTTAAGACTAGCACTAGTGTATTCTGAAAGTACAGTTAACAGGGATCAGATATATCCTATATTATCTTATTTCCATTTTACAGGACGTCTGCCCTCTCTAATAAATATGTGTCTCTTATCAACATCACTAGAGCACAACCAAAAAACGAAAAAGTAAACAAAAAATGAAAGAACAAAAAAAAACTCGATCCATTTCCAGCCGCGCCAAACAGTCCCATAAAACTATATAAAAGATTGAACACATTCATAATGCTAGTCCAAAGTTAATAATTCTTCTAAGTAAAAGATTTAGAGTAAGAAATGAAGTTAACCTCACACCGTCACTCCAATTAGGTCCACACACCTCTCTCCTATTGCTGAATGTATATACGAGGACACACATGAGCTGTCTTGACGATAGATCGTCTGAAATGATGATACCCCTCCCCCCAAGTATTTTATCGATAAACAAGCATAGCATCTCTCATCGCGTTTATCAAAAGAAGCTTATCTAAGACATTAGCTTTCACACAGTTTAAGTTCAAAATGAAAAAACTTATGTAATCAATCTAGCGCCTGAGGCGCGCCTCTTGTACACGGGGCGCAAAAAAATAAAAAAAAATAATATAAGCTATTAACCATGCAAATTGACAAGAAAATAGCAGGAAAAAGGAGGAAAGCTATTAACCATAACATAAGTAGGAAAAGCCTGAAATGTTATTCACATTTTGAAAACCATTTAATTTTAAAACTGAATTTTAAATAGTAAAACAATAAATGAGAGCAAAAAAAAAATCTGACTTACCGGCGACCGGAGGGGGGCGAGCAGAGTGCTAGAGTGCAGGTGCTGTTTCTTTCTTTCTCTAAAATGAAACACTAATATGTTTTTTAAAGTCTTTTTGGGTTATTTTAAAAGTCAAAGCCCAAAGAGTAAGTTGCTGCAGTCAATGAACCAAGGTAAAGAAGTGTTTTACACTAGCAACTTTAAAAAAAAAAACCTAAAAAACAAAATGTGCAGGAGGCGCGTGCCTACAGAACATGCGCCGCGTCGGAGTTCTGGAGGTGTTCTTCTGTGCGCCCCCGTGCGTGCGACTCTAATAACACTGTGTGTAATGCATAAATTTCGTGACATTCAATGGGCTAAATGTGAAATTTATTACTATCGGCAACTTCTAATCTAAATTGCCCAAATCATAGTAGGACCCATGATTGCCTGTCCAAATACTATATTTCACAATGAAATATCCATTTACAGCAACAAGAACAGGATTCATGCCAAAAAGAATCACAACTAAAACCTGTAAATCAAAAAGTACATTCCTTAATGAAATGTGTCATTACGACTAATACTGGACCACCTCGCCAACCCAACCTCAACCTCAACAAGAGGAAAGAGAAGAATACTCTCTTCAAGTCACTTCACAGTTCACACCAACACTCAACTGTCTATCTTTGCTAGTTACGTATAAAATCTAATTGTAATGAGAAATCTCCAAACAGCATAGCCAAGCTACTGTAAGAAGACATAAAATAAAACTATTAAAATCAAATGTTTTACAAAGTGATGACAAAATCAACGCATCTGAGGAAGCACATGGGGAGAAGACAACATGACACAGTACGATAAATGTCCTAACACCCTAACTCTCAACAGTTGCAAAAATAAAACAAACGCCTTAAAAAATCATATGCAAGGCAACCTTTCTCTAGGTGTGTTATCACCACCAAGTTTCAATAACTTCGGTTAATATTTTAAAGATAGTTCCCTTGAACCGGCATAGTCTCATACACAAAACTTCTCGCACTACACGTACAAACACACATATATCTGTTATTATTTCCTTTTACACTAGTAAAATTTGTCCAGCACTTGCTATAACGTAGAACTTCTAAAAAACTAATAGTGATTCATATAAATAATCATAATAATATATGGATCTATGCATGCAAAGTTAAGTACACCAATATAATACAAAGCTCAACAATATATTGGAATAAATTGGTTCCCAATAACATATCAACTATGTCAAGGAGCAATAATGACAAAGTACTCATAGAAAATAGTGTGAAGAAAAAGAACTTAAGTTTGTAATCAAAGTATTCATGGAAAATGAAGTTCTTAAACTTACATTAATAACTGCCCCTTGAACCCCATCGCTCACATCAGCTATTGCCTCTGCTTACATCAGAAGATACATGTTAGGAGACACTCCAGAAAATCAAGTGCTAGTACGGCACGAAACAAATGCAACTACAGTATATATTTAAAAGTTGAGATAATAGCAGAGTAATATGTGCAATTTAGTCTATATATATCGACAAAAGTGCCAACAAACACAAGGATGCAAAGCCCTTTCCTAAAAAGGTAAGTCCATGTCTAGACTAAGTCCATGTCTAGACTCAGACTTTATGACAATAACTAGCAAAGAAATAAATGCACGAGATGAAACCAGAGGCAAGTCTAGTGAACACCTTGTCAATTATCAACAGTCAAATCATTAAAAGAATAACTCTCTTAAACATACAAGATATGGAGTCTCAACAAAACAGCTGACAGCATAAGATACTAAACTAGATATGCAAATTGCAAATTAACTACAAATTAGTCAGAGAAATAAACTCCTTTTCTGAAATTCATGCGCTATCAAAACTATGTTAATTGCTGCCAAATCCGCCAAAAAAATAAAATCATTTTTCTGAAATATCCAGTTTTCACCAACTACCCGAATCAAATTGAATCCAGTTATTAAAAAAAACAAATATTTTCAACAAAATAAATAAACAAATAACCTAAAAACAACTCAAACGAAAACAACAACACCCTACAAGCCCTAACCAATAGAACCATAACGATAACGAAACTAACTAAAAGAATATATTTTCCGAATAAATTAAATATATATATATATATATAACCTGGCGGCTGATGAGGTGGCGGCGGGGGGAGGCGCTTGCGAAGAACGGAGGCGAAAAAGCGGTTCGCTCCATAGGAGATAAGCTTAGAAGCGGGTTCCACAACCAGCTTCTTCAACCAGCTGCTATTGTTGTCGTTGTTTCCCCGGAGCGCGGTGGGAGGACGATCGTACGGCGTCGTTTGTCTGCGAAAGGGCTTCTTCCGGAACTTCCCTCCCGCTCCTCCACCACCGTAGGGAGAAGAGGTGGTGTTGGCGGTAACTCCGCCTTCTTCCGCCGTCGCCATTTGTTCGATTTTGAACGTTCGTTTCGAAGTAGAGAGAGAGCGCCTGTGAGAGGGAAGGCGAATTAGGGTTTTTTGGTTGGGTACAGAGAAAGCGATGCTCGCTAATTAAAAAACAAGAAAAATATTGGGCACCGAATGATTATTATGGTATTTTTCTAATAATAAAATAAATATAAAATGATATTTTCATTTTCCGGGAAAGTGCATGTGATTTTATGTGGTGACTATTACCTAGATTTTGGATTGAAAGTTTGATTCTCCAAAATGGGATATATTATTACTAGAAAAAGACCAGTGTCTTATATGAGATTATTTTGGTATCGCAAATTTGTTGTGATAGTTATAGGAGATCCAAAATATTAATTAGAAATGAATATTATAGATAAAAATATTTGATTTACGAAAATAAACAAAATGTATATATAAAAACATTATTTTTTTGATTATTTGTTATTTTTACGATATACGAGTAACATAAATATAAGGTTGTCGCAGGGGTAAATGTGAAGACAATACATGAAATTTAGAGAATGGATAGTTGTTACATGTCTCATGTGAAGACACGTGTCATATTCGTTTATTTTTTAATAGGATTGATTAATTTATTTCATATGTGACGTATTAGCCATTAGGAAATACTTTTATGCCATGGCTCCTTTTTTTTTGGGTGGGGGCGGGGATTATTTGGTTTCAAAGTTTAATTGATTGAAATTGATAATATGTGTTTTTAGTGAAGAAATTGATTGCATCATTATTCAAAAGTTACTAAAAAATAACAAAATTCATCAATATTAAGTTTTTATCCGAAGCAATCGAACGCATCAATGTATATATATATATATATATAATATATATATATAAAATATATACTAATAAAAAAGCTTAATAAAATCATCAATAGACATTTCACTAGGACGACTAATGAAATATTTAAGATTTACTTTTAGAATAGAAAACTCGTACATTTTTGGTTGCGATAACTCAAAACTTCATATTTATGGAGTTCTAGGTTGTAATTGAATGAGTTTTTTTTCCCTAGAAACCCAAGCTCATTGTCACGGATATATTATTTTGCATATAATCATGCAAGCTTTTTTTTTTTTTTTTGCAATTAGAAAGATGTTATGTAATGCTCATTGCAACAAAATTTAATTGCATTTAGCAAAGGAAAATTCCGTTGCTAAACTTCAAAATCTCGTCGCTGAAGTTCTGTAGCGATTTGTCAGTCAATTTTGTTGTTACTGTTGGATTTTTCTTGTAGTGGCAAAAGTCATCAACAATTTTCGACGCTTATACATTTAGAGACGAAAATTTCAAATACGATGTTAAGAATTAAGATATAATTATATAAAATAAATTATAATAACTTTTCCATTGAAAATTAAGTTCTCATTTTTTCAGAGTAAATTTTACTTTACTCCATATCTACTCTTATTTTCTCTCACTTTACCCTATTGTACTCTCTTTGTCTCACTCTATCCACTTATACAGTTATACTCTAAAGTAAGTGTACTTGTATTCTATATATTTTTTATTATTCATTCATCATAACATTAAAATCATTTAAAATGTATTTTAATTCAAATACAATGATTATTTTTTTATTTAAAAACCTCCTATTAAAAAAACATATATTCAAGAAACTAATGTGATACTTTAAATAAAAATGAACCACCACCAAAAGCCCTTGTGTTAACAGCCTTCTCTTCCCATCTTATACAGCTTTTCTTTATCTTCTTCCTGCTCAAGTTTCTTCACCTGATTTAGAAATAAGCAAACTTCCACTGGTTTTTGCTCAAAAAGTGATTGTCATGATCACCATTTAAGCTTTTATAAGCTTAAACTGTTCATCAATATATTCAATCTCCCTCTACATTTATCAACCCCAGATACAGATACACTTACAAAATGTTAACGACATCGCGTATAAAAACATCAAGTACTCTCATAGTGCCATTTCTGCAGAGTTTCATTTCACTGTTTCGCCAAAAAAAAAAATGGTATTCTATCGTCTTGATGCAGTATACAACATAACTTAAGCCATGAAAAAAGTCGCAACAATAAAACTTCAAAACGGTTCATGGAAATTTCAAAGTTCCAGTGCGCGCGCCAAGAACTTGGACCAGGGTTCTTTACTTTACAACTCTTAACAGGAATAGAAAAAAAGTTGACGGAAAAAAAAAGGTCGCTTTGATGCCTACGTCAGTTTTAGAGCCTCTCTAAAATTTAAGCTGAAGCTGTTCTCCAAACCCCTTTTACCACCACCGGTAATGGGATTCCCCTTTTGCATCATGGTAACAAACTCGTTATAATCGAATACGTCCGTCCTGCAAAAGGAGTAAAAAGAAACATAATTTAGTCACCGAAACATGCAACAATCAGATTGGACATAAAACGCTTATAGATTCACTAAATATACAAATATAAAGGTTAATTACAAAAAATACCCTTGAGTTTCAGCTAATTACAAAAAAAAAACAGCTATCTTTCAAAATTACAAATACCCCACTTGACATTTGTTTTTATGTTATAAATTGCACCCTTAAGAAAGGGGTATTTGTTAGGTAAATAAAAATCTCAAGAGGGTGTTTATAATACCTTAAGGGGGTATTTGTAATTTTGAAAGATAATTGGGGTTTTTTATAATTAGGCTAAACCTCTGGGATAATTTTTGTAATTTACCCTAATATAAATTAAGATGTAACCATAATAGAGTTCTTATTTGATCCATCCAGATGCTAGCATATCAGAAAAAGATTTCTGGAGCTCATATTGAATGCCTTTGGACACAAGGAGTCAAGGAGCGCTCGCTTTTCTTCCTTATATCGAAAATTAAAAAGTATTGAAATTAAGCAAAAGCATGAGCTCACATTGTCCTGGTCAACTTCTCGGATCATTTCTTCAAAATCATAAAAAATCATATAAATTTCAACTAATATATATATTTTTTTAAAAATTTGCTTAGAAAAAAAATATTTAAATAGATGATCGGGACCGATTTTGTTGAGATGCAATGTTTGGACAAAAATAATCAATCGCTTTTCTTCACTTTATCAAAATTAAAAAGTATTGAAAAAGCAAAAGCATGAGCTCACATTGTCCTGGTCATTTTGGATCATTTCTTCAAGAGAATAGTGAATCATCAAAGCAAACTTGAATAAAAAGATAAATTTTGAGAGTGTGATTGAATGTGAGATGATATAAAGTTAATTTGATCTTTATCAAATAATGATTGAATATGCAGCAAATAGATGATCCTCTCTCTCGATTTTGTTGAGATGCAATGTTGCAGCTATAAACTCTCCATAATCAATTGTTCCACTGTTATCAACATCAGCCTGTAGTTTAAAAAAGTTGAGCAGTCATTTAATTTTAGTATATCGTTTCCTCTTTCAAAACAGCTAGTGAGATCTTAGAAACATAAATTTGAACCAACACAACCTTAATTGATTAAAAAACAAATAAGATCTTAGAAACATAATTTGAACCAACACAACAAAATTTGCCATTACGACAATTAGACAACATGCTTCAATTAGACCCAATACGCAAACCCGAAAATAAAAAGTAAAAGAAAACGATAAAGAAATTCAGCACAAAGTTAAATAAAGATATATATTGTGATTCAGATAATTACTGCTTGCATTAGATCATAAATCTCCGATTCCTTTAGGGTGGCACCAAATCTCTTCAGTCCAGCTTTGAGCTCTTCAAAAGTGATTTGACCACTATTATCCGTGTCTATCATTTTGAACATTTCTTTTAAACCAGCAATTTCATCTTCAGATAGGGACTCTGCAATTACCTGCAGTAAAAGTACCATTCTCCATCAAATATCAAACCAAGTTGTACAATTTTAATCTCAATAATATTTTAAGACACTGCATTTCATCATCTCATTCGTTCTATCTCCATGTGAGTGTGTATGTGAAAACAGATTCTGCATAAAAATGTTAAAACCATGGAACTTAGGACTTACTCTAAGAGCCATTTTCTTGAGCCTATTCATTGCAGAAAAATGTTTCATGCGACTTAAAACTGCAGAGTCGAGAGGTCTGTCAGGCGCCACACCGTCAACTTGAACCCAAGGGTGACCTATAGAAATTCAAGGTTAATATGAGCAGACAAGTCCATTAAAATTCACACACACACACACACGAACGAAAAATTGTTATCTTTTGGCAAGATACTGAATAGCTGTTAATAAAGTGTGCAGTGTGTACAGCTGCACACATAATGAATCATCACCTGCTAGAAGTTTGGAGAGCACAAAACAACTACAAACAGTATAAAATAAAATGTCTTTCTTTTTTAGCACAAAATGTCTTTTTCTTTTTTAAATACTTAAAGTCAATGAGTCAAAAGTCAAAACAATCCACGGCAGATCACAGGCTTCAGCATACAGCAGCGGATCAGTCTATAACTCATTCAACCATAATCTGGCTTGAGAATAAGCGACAATGAGGAATTAATCTTAACAATTATAATAAATATGCAAATACTCTACATGTGTTTCAAGGAGTGACAATTGAATCATACTCTAATAGATTGATAAAGTGTGCCTTGATCCATGTTTCAAAAACTAAATTAAGATGTTTCATGAATTTGTTACATATGTTGATATTTTTTACTTAATTGTTTCAATGGTGTGTTTGTTTTTGTCATGACAAAATTTAGTGTATATTCATTTGATTAAGTTGAGCATGTCCTTGTATATCTGGTAAAAAGCTATAATAAGTTGGTTGTGTGCAGGATGTATTCTTTAATTAATCAAAAGAAAGGATAAGATTAGGTCAGTTCTAAAGATGTCAAATGGGCTGGTTCAGCTGTTAAGCCCACCAAATGGGCAGACCGTCAAAACTCAACCCAAGACCGTCTCATGAATACTAACAGGTGGCTAAGTGGCTAACCTCTACGTGTTGGGCCCTGAAAAATTGGAGCTCAGTCCCCAAATCGGCACATTTTGAGCCGAGAACCAGCTTGGAACTAGCTCAGCCCCGGGAACAACTTAGGCCCAGCATCAGCCCACCTATTACTTACTATTGTACATTCTGTATATATCTCAATTCTCAACAATTGACTTTGAAAATCTCGGCTATTGTTTGGTAACATCTTAATTAACAAATCTTGGTACAGTTTGTGATTATTATTATTTTTTTATTCATCATTTGTGCATTTTTGTTAAACTAATAATTGTTACTTTTTATTATTTTAGATTAAATATACGAATCCATCACACAGTCCCTTCCCTTAACTGTAACCCTTTTCTGAAATTTTCTAGCCTAATGTGGCGTACCAGACACCAGCTCCATATACTCAGGTCCTCGACATGTTAGGTATCCTATTTTTTCAGCTACCCAAATATAGGGTTTCTTTTTTTTTTTCCTTTTTCCTTTTCTTTTTTTCTTTTTCTCCCTATTTCTCCTCCCACTCTTTTGCTTCTTTCTTTTTCTTCCTAACTCTTTTTTCTTTCTTCTTCCATCTTTCTCCTCCTCATCCCCACTTCTTCTTTCTTTCTTCCTAAGTTCCTCTTCACATCTTCTTCTTTTTTGTCTTTCATCTTTCTTCCTCTATTTTCATCTTCATCCGGAAAGGAATTTGAGGGCTTGGGATTGAACCCGCAGGATATTTTTTATATAAATATGTATATTTTTTCAGAATCTCTTGCTTCTTGGTGGCACTCAAGCTTTGGTTATCCGAGTTACCCGAAACCTGAGATTTTTTTCTTCTTCTAACAAAAAGTTTCAATACCATCAAATTTTATCGGGTCGAGATCCGAAACTAGCTATATATATATAATATATAATTCATGATAAGTACTTACACAGGACTTCATGGGCAGTTAAACGCCGTTTGGGGTCTCGAATGAGCATTTTCCTCACCAAATCTTTCGCATCATCAGATATACTTGGCCAAGGGTCTGATGAGAAGTCAAGATCACCATGCAGGACTTGCTCAAATATTCCTTGCTCGCTTTCTGACATCATTAAAAAAATAATAAATAAAAAATTAAGAAGCATGTTCGTGCTTATATAAGTACAAGCTTCTTCCGTTCTAAACAAGGTTGACGAGATAATGAGATATATATCTAAATTTTTATTCAACTGAAACTTCAATAATTCTCACCAGCCCAGAACGGAGGAACTCCACTGAGCAAAATGTAGACAATCACTCCAGCACTCCAGACATCAGCTTCAGGGCCATAGCGCTTTCTAAGAACTTCAGGTGCAACATAATATGGACTGCCCACCACATCATTAAACTTTTCCCCTGAAATTAGAATAACACCATCTCGTCAGTGATGGACTAAAGGGTAACAGACCCAAATTTAGAATATCATTTTATCTGAAGAAACAAGAACTCTTGAAAGTTTAATACCTATCTTTTCAAGAAGTCAAAGAAAAAGCAATTCTCTCTTTATGAATACTGGAATTGCATTAATCTTGTTCAAGAAGTTAAAGTATTTGAAAACACATATTTTTATCTTTATGAACACTGGAGTTGCACATTAATCTGAAATCAGATATTCACGATTAATCAGGAAAAACAGTTCCCTGGTACTTGTATAATATTTAGCTATTCAAATTTGTGTAAAAGTAGTGCAAAAAAGACTTGCTGTTTCATCACTGCTCTAGTGATGAACTTTGTGTTGATGCAAATGCAATGGAGTTGTTTAAGCCAAAAGGCATATGTTGTTTTGGTTAATGTTTAAGCCTTGGTATGATCGACCTGAATCTAAAAATAGGACCTATATTTGAAGTCTGACACTTGGTTGACTTTTTATATTAACTGTATTAACCCTAAATTCATAAAAAAGTTGGTTGTCTTAGAAACGGATCTACCAAGTAACAATACGATAATACATAATAATGAAGAACATCGATAGCATGTGTAGGAACTAACTGTCTTGACCCTAAATTCATAAAAAAGTTGGTTGTCTTCGAAACGGATCTACCAAGTGACAATACGATAATACATAATAATGAAGAACATCGATAGCATGTGTAGGAAGTCCCACAGAGTTTTCAAGAAGCTCATATTAGATTGTACGATTCTAAACAAATAGTGATTCTGGATTTACAGCTATTGTTTCTTTTTTAATCTAAAAGGATTTCAGTTTATTAATAAAATTACACAATCGAACATGGATCCAGCATTGACTGAATTAGCACAATTAGTAAATTGAAAAATACAAACTTGCTACCAAAATCTGGAAGCTCCCCAGCTAAAAGAATTAATGGATTGATAATTCAGTGTTGTTGAAAATGCATGATTAGAACTTAACCAAAAAAGATTTTTACTTTGCTTTATTGTAGTAGGCCAGTTTCTAGCCCAAAATTGAGCTTTACAAAAATCAATAAACAAATTCCATTATTAAAAAGGATAAATACAAAAACTACCCCTGAGATGGGTTAATTACAAAAAAACACAGGTTTTTGAAAATTACAAAAGACCATGTGAGGTTTGATTCCGTATTGCACTTCACCCCATCCATAAGCAAAAACATTTCAAACACCCCCTTACATTCGTAAAAATATTGCAATTACCTCCAGACATTTGACACAGAACCAAAGCTCAACGGGTTTTTTTTTTGTAATTTCCAAACATCTCTGGTTTTTTGGTAACTAACCCAAACCTCACGGGTAATTTTTGTAATTGTCCCTATCAAAAATGCTCACTTGACACTATGGGTTGACTAGAAAGCTTCCATAGAACATGAATCAGGGACAACTTCACTCATAGACTGCATAAAATTACTAAATTACATACCCGGCTTGAAAAATATCGACAAACCAAAATCGATCGTCTTAAGAAGTGATTCCTCCTTTTGATCAACAAAAAGGAAATTCTCTGGCTTAAGATCACGATGCATAACACCCAAAGAATGACAAGCTTCCACCACTCCAACGATAGTCCTCGTAAGCTCGGCTGCCTTCCTTTCAGTGTAATGCCCACGTTGTATTATCCTATCGAAAAGCTCACCACCTGCACACAACTCCATAACAACATGAACCGCAACAGCGTCCTCGTAAGCCCCCTTAATGGATATAACGTTTGGATGCCCCGCAAGATGGTGCATTATCTGAATTTCCCTTCTAACATCCTCCACGTCTTCGTCCGTCAATAACTTCCTCTTAGCAATCGATTTGCAAGCGTATTGCGTCCCTGTTGCCTTCTCCACGCACAGGAATGTTGTCCCAAACTGCCCCTGTCCTAATTTTTTCCCCATACTGAAAAATTCCTTCAAATTCCCGGTTTTCCTCTGTAACACGGAATCGGTCCTAAGCCCTGCACTAGTATTTCTTTTCATGGGCTTCTTAGCGTTTGTCGGTTGCGGTTGTTTTGGTTCGGGTTTTGGCATTGTCAATTGTTCGGGTGGTGTGTTTTGGACAGGCACGGTTGAGTCAGGTTCGATTGGCGTCTCGTTTTTGGGATTATCTCCATTGACAGAAGAAGCATTGTTTTCCGGGATTGGGGATCGCCACATAGCCGCCGAAACAGATTGAAAAATACCATTTTTAGTTATGCCTGGTCCAACACAATTATTCCCCATCTCTCACAGAAGAAGCTTAATCAATTCCCAGATCAAATTCCAACTATTTCCACCAATAAAATCTAGTTTCACCACTTACACTGCTTACACTGTATGCCAAAGTGAAAATCAAGATCTACCTGAGGATCAAGTTAAAACAAAGTCAAAATTTCCATTTTCACTTCAAATTGCCAATTATACATTCAGAATTATACTAGCAACAAAACCCAACTATATACTAACTAATTAAAATCATATATCCGAACACAATTGTCACAGATCCTGAATCAGCTCAAATAAAGGGCAGCACACATTTCATTCAAACAGCAAGAATCACATAACAAAACCTTAACTTTCAATCACAGCCCAGCAATAAAAAAGGGTTAAAAAAAAACACCAGTTTGAGAGATAATCAAATTCAATTCAAACCTAGAAAAAGTCAAAGGAGCCCACCTTGCTAAAGAGAGCATAGAAATAATGAACAAGGAGAAAGGCCCATCAAGAAAGTCACAAGTAGCTGTGCTATTTTTCTTCAGAGAAGTTCACTCCAAATCAAGGGTCAAAGCATATCAAGCGGCTGCTACCATACAAAGAAGAAAAAGTTGAGATCTTGATAAGAACCAGGCTTCATCTAAGTCCCACTATAGCTTATGAGAAATGATCTATTTCCTTAATGGGCTCCGATTAAATTAGTGAAAAATTCAAGTGAACTCACCTAAGACATAGTACAAGAATTAACTCTCAGTATTTATATATGCACTGTGGAGATGGTGTGTTGTGGAATACATAGAGACAAAGCTCCACACTAGAAAACGCGGTTTTAGTAGGGATATGTATTTATATTTATGTATATTTACTGTAGGGAGATATTTTCCGATTAAACAGCAAATTGGGTTTGTGTCCTAATGTCAACGTCGTTCAACTTCTGACGGACTGGGAGTATGGGTAAGGGTTGGATTACAACTTACAACTAGTTGTACGCGTTCATGTGCCAACGATTTTATGTTTTTCAATTTGGTTATTATTTGGAAAAGAGAAATGATAAAATATTGATTGGAAAAGAGAAATATAATTCGATAAACTCCGATGCCTAAGTCGAATCGGTAGTTGAGGTCTTAGAAAGCTAAAGAGCGAGGTAATTTAGAATAATGACAAGTTACCTTTTACTCAATTAAAAAATCCGTATTTATAAGATCGTTTCACCGGGTGAGACGGATCACCGTACACGTGGCACCCGACGACGACGGAGCGGCTGGCAGAGCGACCCGACCCGGTGTTTGGGTCGGCCGGGACCCATATAAAAAAGTCGCGGATCCTCGAGGGTACTTTGGTAATTTCACGAGGCGAGGTCAAGATAGTCAACTCGACTGGCGAAAGCTATAATGGTAATTTCCACATCATTTACTCCCCATTACTTTTTAGTAATTTATTGCTAGAGTGACTCGATCGACTCCCGACCATTGAGCGACATACACTAATCCCCGGAATTCGAAAAGATCCTTCCATCCCAACCGTTGAATTTGAATAACCTCTTGATCGAGACCGTCGATTTTCCCGCCTTTCTTTCTCTCTCTCTATATATATGGATGGTTTTCAAACCTTCACTTTTCACATTTCCTACCCCAGATCACCTCGCTGCTCAGCTCGTCCACGACCTAGGATCTTGACCTCGTGCTCCTCCACTTCGCTTGACTTAGAGGTAGGTTTTCTTTTTCTCTCCACTTTAAATTTTCTTATTATTTATGGCGACCCCTCCTCCATCTATGCGGCCCTCTAGCTCGCGCGGTCGAACTTTGGTTCGTCCTCGAACTCGTGGTCGTCGACTCACTGCGTCTTCGAGCTCTTCTACTTCCACAAGCGGGGCAACCCGTATTCCCCCTTCTCCCGACAGGGTATCCCACGAGGCCACCCCTTCGGATGACCTGGAACACGTCGCCCCCTGGGCTCTACTTAGGTCCCGGGTCTCCGTTCATGTAATATCCGAATTTTTTTATGTTTATAATTTTTTTTAATATTAATTATTATTATTATTATTATTATTATTATTATTATTTATCCAATTATTATTTCAATAAATTTCTTTTTTTATTATTATCATTAATATTATTTTGATAACAACTAGTTGTAATAATTATCTAGGCCCAATTCAAAATGTTGACTTCTGAAATTCATTATGGGCCCAAAATCTTTCCCCCATCTTTAAAAGCCCAAGTCAAATATGATTCTTTAACAAACCCTAGTCATCCAAGCTCCAAAAATTCACCCTATAAATACATAACATTACCCTGCGTTTTTTTTTCCTTTCTTCATCAGAGTGAAACGATTGAGTCAGGTATTACACCTATTTATTTTACTTTCTTTTATTCATGTCTTTACCGTCCATCCAAATTTGTGGCCAAAGAAAAACCCAACTTCATAGTAACCCCTTCCCACGATCTGCCGGAAAAAAAAAAAAAAGATATATAGAAAGGGAGATGAGAGGAGATGACGAGGACAAAGGGGTTGAAAGAGTTTTGGTATTATTTAAGGGTGATGTTGCTGAAAAAAAAGAGAAAGAAAAGATGCTGGAGTTTAGAGAAGAAGTCTCGGAAGGGGCAGGAAAGTGTCGAGAAAAAGAAAAAAAAAATCGAATGGAGAGTTTTGTGAGTATGGGGCTGAATTGCAGAGAATTGGGTTTGGGAAAAAGGAAATAAGGATGAGAAAGAAGAAAGATAGAGATATATATAATATACATATATTTATATACATGGAGTGTTGGCAGATAGCATGACATAGAATGCATTTGGGTTAATTGGATTTGGTGTTTATATGGATTGACCATTGACGTGTAGCTTTTGATTTGGAATTGCAATTGGGGCTTGCAGTGGACTAGTGGAGATATATGATTTAAAATTTAGGATTTGGGTTTCTAAATTAGGAACTCTAATTGAGGGGTTAATTAAGGACTTTGATTAGGATGTGACCCGTTAGTTGATCTGTCAATCAACAACTCTTCTCAAACCAATTCAATGACCTTATTCAATTTTAGTCTTCAATTTTCTGTTATCCATCCTAATTTATTATATTACGTATTAATTATATTTTATAATTTATTGTAGACAACGAAGAAAACGAGGAGTAGTTTATCGCATTATTGCATTCTTCGCACAAATATCTGCGTTTATTCGAGGTGGGGATATTCTATTCACTTATTGTTTGTCGCTATTAAATGCTTCGTATATGTGTAATTGTTTATGTGCAAATGTGAAAATAAATTATGTTAGCCTGGGTCGTAAGAAGTCCGGGATCAAAAGTATCCTCGGGAGTGAACCCGCAGTGTTATATTAGTCCTGGGTCAGAAGGTCCGGGATCGAAAGATATCCTCGGGTGAACTGCAGATCTTAGTCGGGGTCAGAAGGTCCGGATTAGATGTATCCTCGAGGTGAACCCGCATGATTATAAAAATAACCGGCGACAAAATAAAAGTTAAATTACATGTTGAATGTTTACGATTATGCCTATTGTTGTATTTAATCTTGACAAACGTGTCCCCATTGAGCGAGTTGAAAGCTCACCCCATATTCATTAACATTTTTCAGGTTAAGGAGTCCATGCGAGGATTGGAGGCGGTGGATGCGAAATTAATGTTTTATTTATTTTACAAAAAAATTAGGAATATTTTGTTTTGTTAACAAATTTTAGTTACCATTTATTTTTGAATGACTGTCTTGTGGGTTCGAATTAAAAGTACTTTTGTTTATTTGGATGCAAGTTTTTAATCATATGATATTTTTTTTAAAATTGTGTTATTTTATTTAAGCTTATTGCAGCACTTATTAAAAATTTTGTACTGTTAGAGAATTTGGGTCGTTACAAGTGGTATCAGAGCGGGTCTATGGTTCTGTAGACTTGTTAAAAAAAATGTGTCTTTTTAAATATATATATAAAAAAAAATAGTATAGGGACATCCACCTCCGCCATATCTCGTTGGATTCCTTAAGGTATGCAAATTTATTACGTCAATTACTCAATTTAGTCATGATATGATATGTCACAATATTATGCAACACATTTATTCATGTCATTATGTCTTACTGCTTTTATTTCATACTCCCCATTGCATGTGTACTTGCTATACTAGAAGAACAAACTCTAGGCTCCTCGCGTAAAAAAAGGAGAGACTCATAATAAATTATATTGACTCAATAGTACTAATATATATAATGACTTTTTATTATTATTATTATTATTATTTTTATTTCAATTATTATGCGATAATAACTTAAGACGGGTACTAAGAACGTCTTCACGTATGATTATAGGAATATGGCTCCACGAAATCCTCCACGAGTGCCTCGACGCCCCGAACCTTTAACTGAGAACAATGCCGGAACCAAGACAATGAAGGAACCCGGACATCGAAACCAACCTACTACCGGAGACTTGTTTGCGGAGATTCTCAATGTCGTATGAGAACCACAATGGGAACAATAACAACAACAAGATTAGAGTGGTGGAACAGTTTCGCCATTACCGTCCACCCACCTTTAATGGACGTGATGGCCCAAAGTTAGCCAGATTGAAGAATGGTTAAGAGTCTTTGGAAAGAATTTTCGGACTTATAACTTGACCGATGAACAACGAGTGGCTTGTCCGCCTTCCAACCGATCCGATGATGCGGACCATTAGTGGGAAGGTTACTTGGAGAAACAGAATCGAAGAAGAACGTAATGCATTATCCTGGATGAATTCAGGAAGTGGTGATGGAGAAGATTTCCCTAGATCCTACCGCGACAAGAAGGAAACAGAATTTCAACTTCAAGCAAAGGGGATTGACCGTGAATCGAATACGAAAGGGAGTTTAACCAATTATGTCGGTTTGCACCACATCCGGTTGATACCGACCTAAAGAAAGCTTTGAGATTCGAGAGGGGGATTGAGGTCACAATTGTCGGAATTCTATCTGCACGGGGGACTTGGAATATCTTTGTGATGGTTAGACGGGCTCATGAAGTTGAAGCAGACTAGCGGGGATGATGATGACCGCAAGCCAGTAGTTGTGTCGAGAAAAAGAGGAAGTTTGATGGGACAAAGCCGAGTAAAATGGGGAATCGAGAATAAACAGATAAGAACCGATGGAAATTCTCGCCCGAGTGCACCAAACAATAAAAAGACTTGCCCGAAATGCAACAGGAATCACTACGGGAATGTTTAGTGACAAGGAAAATGTTTTATGTGCAAGAAACCGGTCACGATGCTTCAAATTGCCCATTTCTTTGAAAGACGAAAAGGAAATGAGGGGACAAGGAGGACTGCTTCGAATGTATGCTATGACGCAGAAGAGGCGGACCCGAACCCCTGATGACGATGTCGGGTATGTTAACAATATCCGGAATACCGCGCTTGTACTTTTCGATCTCGGTGCCACACACTCATTTATATCTCTAAGTTTCATGATATAACGGACATAAGGATGCTAAAATAGATGTACCCTAGAGATTAGTTTGCCATCCGGAAAGACAATAACTCGACATCATGGACAATGATATGACGTGAACATTGGGGAAACATCTGTGAAGGCGTATACATAATTGAGATGAAGGATTTTGACGTAATCCTAGGCATGAATTGGCTTAGTAAGTATCGGCGAGCATTAAGTACCAAGAGAAGGAGATAACACTCAAAACTACCGGAGATGAGGATATTACATTCTACGGAGTTAACTCTAAGTCTGTCTCATGAGTTATATCGGCGATGAAAGCGCGAAAGATGTTGGCGAAAGAGAATTGTCAGGGGTATTTAGTAAGTCTAGTCGAAGCTCCAGCGACGGACCTATCACCTACAGACGTACCAATTGTTCGGGAATTTTTAGACGTATTCCCAGAGGACTTGCCTGGAGTTCCGCCTGACCGTCAAGTCGAATTCTCAATAGACTTGGTACCTGGGGCAGCACCGATATCTAAGGCACCCTACATGATGGCACCAAAGGAGTTACAAGAACTAAAAGCGCAGATACAAGAATTGTTGGACTTGGGTTTTATCAGGCCTAGTGTATCACCCTGGGGAGCACCAGTCCTATTTGTTAAGAAGAAGGATGGGTCATTAAGGATGTGTATCGATTATAGAGAACTTAATCGACTCACGGTGAAGAACAAGTATCCACTGCCAAGAATCGAGGACTTGTTTGATCAATTGAGGGGTGCTAGTACTTTTTCTAAGATTGATTTGAGATCCGGTATCACCAATTGAAGATTAAGGAGAGTGATATCTCAAGACATTTAGGACCCGATATGGGCATTATGAGTTTGTAGTGATGCCATTTGGGTTGAGTAACGCGCAGTTGTTCATGGACTTGATGAATAGAGTGTTCCATCCATTTTTGGACCAATTCGTCATAGTCTTTATAGACGACATACTCGTGTATTCAAGGGACAAGGAACAACACGAGGAACACTTGAGAATAGTGCTTGAGACACTTCGCAAGGAGAAGTTATACGCGAAGTTCAAGAAGTGTGAATTCTGGATAGACCGAGTTGGATTTCTTGGTCATGTAATCACTGCAAACGGAATTGAAGTGGATCCAGTAAAGGTTGAGGCAGTTAATGAATGGAAGGCACCTACGAATGCGAGTGAGGTTCGCAGTTTCTTGGGATTGGCAGGATACTATCGTAGATTTATAGAGGATTTTCGAAAATAGTTGCGCCTTTATGACTCGACTCACCGAGAAAGAGAAATTTTTGTGGACCGAGAAATGCGATGAGAGCTTCCAAGAGTTGAAACGAAAACTAACTTCCGCACCGGTATTGACGATTCCTGACCCCACCACGGACTTTGTGATTTACAGTGACGCATCAAAACAAGGCTTGGGGTGCGTATTGATGCAACACGGAAAGGTGGTTGCCTATGCCTCAAGGCAATTAAAGCCACCGAATCGAACTACCCGACTCATGATTTGGAGTTAGTCATGCGGTAGTCCATGCAATCAAGATTTGGAGACATTATCTATATGGCGGGAAATGTGAGATATTCACCGATCATAAGAGTTTGAAATATCTATTTACTCGAAGAGTTAAATATGAGACAGAGGAGATGGTTAGAATCGGTTAAGGACTATGATTGCACCATCAACTATCATCCGGCAAAGCTAATGTAGTGGTGATGCCTTGAGTCGTAAGACCAAATGTGAGTTGTCTAGCTTACTCACGCAACAAGAGCATTTGGTACGAGTTTGCGAGCCTCGAAGATTGAAGTCATAACTCCACCAAGAAGTACAAATGCGGATTGGCATCTTTGGTAGTTCAACCTACTTTGAGAGAAAGGATCAAAGAAGCACAAGGTCGAGATCGGTTTTGAACAAGATGAAAGGACGAGTTCGAGAAGGAAATATAAAAGGGTTTGTCATAGCGGATGATGGTGTTTTGACGTATGAAGGGAGATTGTGTGTTCCTAAGGAGGAAGAACTTAGGAAAGAGATACTTGAAGAAGCTCATTGTACGCCGTACACGGCCCACCCGGGAGGTACAAAGATGTACCGAGATCTAAGAGAAGCCTTTTGGTGGCGAAGTATGAAGAGAGACATTGGATCTTTCGTAGAGAAATGTTTGACATGCCAGCAAGTCAAAGCCGAGCATCAACGACCGTCTGGTTTGCTCAAACCTCTTGAAATCCCAGAATGGAAATGGGAGCACATAACGATGGATTTTGTGGTAGACTACCACGATCAGCAAAAGGAAATAAAGCGGTATGGGTCGTAGTAGATCGATTGACGAAGTCAGCTCACTTTTGTAAGTCCAAGCGGCTACGATAATCTAGAGGGGGGGGTGAATAGATTATCTCCATCTTTTCGTTTTCGCCCTCTTTTTCAAACCGAATGCTCAAACACAATAATAAGGTGCGGAATGTAAACAACACACGTCGATTTAAAGAGGTTCAACCCACCTAGGGCCTAATCCTCTACCACCCCAAAGATATCCGGATGGATTTGAAAGAAAAAAATTTTATTAATTACCAAAATTAATACAAATTCAACTTACAACACCTTGAAGAGCACCACACTCTTCTTCAACACCACCTTTGGAGATTACCACAATCTCCCTTTGAAGATTACCACAATCTTCCTTCAACGGCACCTTGTGAAGATTACCACAATCTTCACCCTTGAAGAGCACCACACTCTTCAACACCTCAACAAGAAGATTACCACAATCTTCTCACACCTAACACCTAGTTCACTCAAGTGTTTCTTACCACAAGAACACTCACAAGGATATCTTGTGTTTGAATGACGACCACAAATTCAAGATTACAACTCGATAATTGATAATACAATAGAGTGCAAGTGTAATCAAGAATAGCAGACCTCAAAGATGTGAAAGTGATAAGCTAGGCAATTTTACAACAAGAATAATGACAATGAAAGACCAAGTGTTTGCTTGAAGTGTATCTTGTTGTGTTGTATCTCAATTGTTATATTGGTTGCTCCAAAACTTCCTCTATTTATAGGAGATGATTGATCAAGCATAGGCTCTCTCTTGGGGATTGAAAATCTACTGAAAAATACAATTAAAATCAAGAATATAGTCATAGAAATCAATCCCACAATTTAAGGAAAGTTTGTCTCAAAACGGTCGAAATTTGTTTGTCAAAACATAGGGGCGGCCGGTCGCACGAAAATAGACGTTGGAAAAAGTACACAAAGAAAAATAACACAGGGCGACCGGTCGACGCTACCTCACCGGTCGACCATCACCCCAACCGTCCCCCTGGATTTTGCAAGGATTAAACGCTCGCTTTGAAACACACTTGCAGTGCGGCCGACTGGCGACGGCCGACCGACGGCCGACGCCTGCCCGATGCGGCCAGGCCGACCTGCTTGTTTTTCCTTCCGTCTCATTTTCTGTTTCTAAAAACATCTTGATGCGGGTTGCCCTATAGATATGACCGGCCGATTTCACTTGCACAGTAAATATTGTCCAAATTTTGTCGAAAATAAAACTCAAGAAATACTCCGAAAATTTAGTAAAAACATTTTAAACCGATCGGAAGTATTAGACAATCATTTAGAAACAACGTTTGAGAGTAAAAACCCAATAACGTAAAATCATTAAAAGCGTTGTCCAATTTAGACTAAAATAAACTTTGAGAAAATACTCCGGAAAATATTAAAATCATTTTAAATCATTTAGGAGTATTTGGACAACCTTTAAAAACATTGTTTTGGTGATAAAATAAAATCATCAAAATTAAGATAAAAACATGTATCAAACAATCTCCCCTTTTTGATGATTACAAACCAAAACAATTTTATCCCAAACTAAGAGAGCAATTTTAGAAATGATTTTCCTAAAAAGCTTTTGACCGTTTGGAAGCAACCAAAATTTCCAAAAATATTAAAGCAACCAAGAGGAGTAAATATTTTCAAAAATAAGCTCAAGCTCCCCTATCAACAAGATATCAAGAATAATGTAAAAGCAATTATCCATAAGCTAAAAACTTAAGCTTTTACAATTTGCTCAAGAGCTTATAAGCTCCCCATCACAAAACAACATTAAACAATAATATAGGTCCATCAAGCAACAAATGGACTAACAATAAATCACAACTTATGATATAGGTCCATCAAGCAACAAATGGACTAACAATAAATCACAACTTATGGCTTTTATGAGCCATAGCTTATAGCTTTTATGACAAGCTTTAATTAGCTTCTTTGAGCTAACGAGCCAATTTCTGTTTCTCCCCTTCGAATCATCAAAAAGAATGTTAGGATGATAAAACATCATAGAAGTATATCAAAGTGCACAAAGAAATGGTTTATCAACCATTGAGCAATTTAGGCTTAAAAACCAAGGAAAATGGGAGAAATGTATCATGAAAAGTTCATACGCTCGTTTTGTTTCTCAAAACATGATCTCAATGAGTATTGGGGACTTTTTGAAGCGAGAGAATCATGTAGAAGTTGAAATTTTCATTGCGACATTTTAACAAACACCTTGTGTGTGTGAAAAATAGAAGAGGTTGTATATAACCTTTGTAAATGGTTCAAGCCAAAAAAAATTTTCATATCCACAATCAACCTCATTTCAAAGCTCAATCATATGCACCATAAGCAATAAATTGTTCATCAATAAAGAAGCTCAAAGTAGATTCTCAAGGGTTCAACCCATTGAGATAAGCTAAGAATGATCAAGGCATTACAAATGCCGAAATTAGAGCAACCATCAAGTAATAAGTCATGCTTTCAACAATACATGTATCAAAAGTCCCAACAAATTCAACTAAGCATAACAAAGCAATAAAAGAAGCACTTTTACCATCAAGTACTTCATACCAATGATCAAACAATGCTTTAGAGTATTTTTACCATCAAATACTCCATCAAAATCACGATCATCCACAAGTCATTATCAACTTGCAATATTAACCCTTTTAAGAAAAACAAGCAAATATCATTAGTACAAATGAGTTTTACAAAAATTCATCAAAATACAAAACATCATTAATGAAAATGCTAGAAAGTAAAGGGGTGGGTAACATCATTCCTCATCCGATGAGAAGCAAGATCCGGAATAAAGTCCTTGATGAATTTCTTTAACTTGCCGATAGACTTTTGCATTTTAGAGGTCTTTTGCTCCAAAGCCTCATACCTCGTCTCATGAAAAGCCCTCATCTCATCAAATTCGGCTTGAGTATACCTCCTAGGTGGTTGAGCACCTAGATTACCCTCCGGATTGCTCGGTTCGCCTTCTTCCACCAATCTTGCGGCCCCGGCGTCATCAAAGATGTCATTAGGATCGGAGACTCTTGACCTCTTCCTCTTGCCATTTTGGTTGGTCGGATGTCCATATTCTTGCGCATCGTGACTATTTGGGAGATATTGTCAATGTCGAAGTCATTTTGAAAAACTTCCGAGTTAAACTCCGACGAAGGAAGTCCCGATTGAATAAAGAAGTTTACAAATCCAATTTCCCATAACCAACTTCTTATTACCTTGAGTAATGGACTCGATTAGACATTGAATGAGTATGGCACCAAAGTTAAGTGGTTCCCTCCTAGCAATCTTATAAGTCAAAAAGTAATCCATATTGCTAGGCATCTTTCCCGACTTACCACAAATGCAATATGCGACAATGACCGATAAAATGCGATGCTCAAGTGTCATTGCCAACAAAGAATACTTAGGCCATACTCCCAAATACGTCTTGACTTCTTTCATTGATACCCCAACATTTCATCATTCCAAGTCCCGCAAGAGAAATAATCCCAACCACCTTCTCTAACATGTAAAAGCCAAAATATCATTGGGAGTCCATCTAAAATGACGACCCTTTATAAGTGAATTAACGGCAATCGACTTTCTATCATTATCATATTGCACCCACATATTAGCATAAAAATGTTGGATAATATCATCATCATACAACACATAAGCATGCTCCCATAAATACATCCAACCTTGCTCCTCAAAAATCCTCTAATCGTAGGATACTCATTCGCAAAAGAACTAAAACGACACATTTTAGTCCTCGCAATAGATTTACCTTTCATCCCCGTATCCTCATAGTACCATTCCGCATACTTATTGATGAAATTAATAGCATTGGGAATTAGAGCTTGAGTAACAAAAGATTTTTTACCTTTCGCCCAACGGCAATTTTCGAGCGAAATTGTTCATGGAGCTCGGTGATTTGGGCCCGAGAGAATGGGATTTTGAACATCATCACCTTCGAGCCACGTTTTTGAGCGGCTCGAATATCCCTTTGTTCGGCTTCTTCTGCGAGATTTGACGAACCCTCTCCGTCCCTTCTACGGAGATGGGATTTCGACGTGGAATTCTTTGGAGGTGCCATATGTGAAAGATTCTTGAGAAAATAAGAAGATTAGCAACAAGAATCGTGAAAAATGATGAAGAATTGAAGATTTTGAAGAAAAAGGGAGAAATCGGCAACAAGGGGTTTTGGGAGATTTTGAGTCATTTCACGAATCAAGACAGAGAGTTTTAAGCTGCAAAATTAACCTCGGGCGACCAGGCCGAGGTGGGTGCGACCGGTCGAGGTGCGGCGGCCGGCCGCCCTCGCCGTGACCGCCCTCGTGTGATTTTTCTTTCTCTCCCAGAGTTTTCCAAAATTCGATTTTTCACCTCAAAAGTTTTAAAACTTTGCAAAAATATAAGTTTGGACTATATCCAACAAATATGGGTTTTGGGAAACCATATAAATGATAAAATCGAGACTAAACACGTAGTGCCTTTTTAAAAGAAAATATTTGCAAGTTCAATTTGGGGCACTTTAAGGGATCAAAATGAAATATCTTGAAAGATATGTGCATAATATCGAGTTTAAAGAAAAATACGAGTAGACATACCTCAATGGTTTAAGAACCTTGATGACGTAAAAAGCCAATGAGTATGAAATATGTATCCTACACAATTCTTAGACAACCTTTTCATAGAAAATTCAAGTGTAGGCAAATAATATGAGATAACAAAAAGAGCTTATGCTATAAGATTTCATAAGAGATAATAAGCCACATAAGTCTAATGAAAAGCTCAAGAGTTTTTAGAAAAACATGCAAGATCTCTTTTAAAAATATTGAAACTCATAAACATATAAGAGACCTATTTAAAAAATAAATACTTGAAAAATCATTTGCAATTAAGACACAATATAAAAACATGCATATAATTAAAAGAAATAAAATGCATATATAAATGGGGAGATACGGTTTACCAATTTCGCCGTTTCCATGGGTTGTGTCTTTCCCATTGTTGATGATGATATCTTCCCATTTGGAAGTCACTTTGTTGATGATGACTTCCTTGATTACTCCATTTCCAAGGTTTGTTACCTTCCCATGGTTGATGGTTTCTTCTTCTTTGAAAATCACCTTGTTGATGATGTCTTTGCCATTTCCAAGGATTGTGTTCTTCCCGTTTTTGATTATACGCTCTTCTTGGAAATTTGCTTTGTTGAGAGTAGTTCCTTCTTTGATCAAATGAAACGTTCATTTGATGTTTTCTTGGTGGCATGAATTTTCTCCGATTTTTGCTTTGCCGGGTACCTAATAGTGCATTGTTTTGTGGTACCCTCATGTGTTTGGGTCCTTTAAGATTAGCTTTGAGACTTTTAGGTCTCCAACAATATTTAGAGCTATTTCTAGCCCGACAAGAATTAGCCGTATGACCCTTTTTGCCACAATAAAAACAAGTAATAATTCTAGGAGCATAATGACCAATATGCATATTGACTTGATCCTTTTTCGTATGATTAACAACATTGGGCTTATGATCAAGTCCTTTATCACAATTATGAATATCAACAATATTGGACATTTTATTGGTACTCAAGTTGGATTTTAATAAATCCTTTTTCATGCAATCAAAATTCTCAACAAGAGTACTATTTTCTTTTTCAAGGTTTCTAACCTTGTCAAGTGTGGTGGTGTGAGCACATGATAGTGATTCATAAGAAAAATAAACTATCCTTATCATTTTTCAAAATATTGAATTCCTTTTTCAAATTTTTGTATTTAACAAGTAGTTTTGAATTCATTTTGAAGTTCATCATAATCATTTTGCAAATCACTATATTCATTTTGCAATTCATTGTTATAAGAAGTAGAAGGTTTAGAACTTACCTCGTTCTCTTCTTCGATGCCCATAAGACATTTTTCGACTTCATCATCGGAATTTGTAAGAGGCTCATCCCATATTGTTGGATTTGATGTTGTATCCATTTGAGAAGTAGATGCTTTTGAGTTGCTCCTTTTATTTGCAAATACTCCATAGATGGCTTCTAATTTTTGCCATACTCCATGTGCCGACTTTATTCCTACAATATGTTCATATTCTAAATTAGTAAATGAACAATATAAAATATTTAAAGCCTTACCGTTTAAGGAGATGATTTTCTTTTCTTCATCATTGAGCTTTTTGAAGCCTTTTGAGGTGTATGGTGTATCTTTCGTCGGAATGGATTCTCCATTAATGACGGTGTTCCAAATGTCGAACCCGCAACCTTGTAGATAGCATTCCATTCTTTCTTTCCAAAAATTAAAATTCTTGGAATCAAATAGTGGTGGCTTGGTGGTGGAAGTGCTTGGATAGATGAGCTTCGTTCGTAGCCGTTGATCGTTTCTTCACTCGCAATGTGAAACGAGCTTGCCAAAGAGTTTGGCTTTGATACCACTTGTAAGTCCAAGCGCTACGATAATCTAGAGGGGGTGAATAGATTATCTCCATCTTTTCGTTTTCGCCCCTCTTTTTCAAACCGAATGCTCAAACACAATAATAAGGTGCGGAATGTAAACAACACACGTCGATTTAAAGAGGTTCAACCCACTCAGGGCCTAATCCTCTACCACCCCAAAGATATCCGGGATGGATTTCGAAAGAAAAAGAATTTTATTAATTACCAAAATTAATACAAATTCAACTTACAACACCTTGAAGAGCACCACACTCTTCTTCAACACCACCTTTGAGATTACCACAATCTCCCTTTGAAGATTACCACAATCTTCCTTCAACGCACCTTGTGAAGATTACCACAATCTTCACCCTTGAAGAGCACCACACTCTTCAACACCTCAACAAGAAGATTACCACAATCTTCTCACACCTAACACCTAGTTCACTCAAGTGTGTTCTTACCACAAGAACACTCACAAGGATATCTTGTGTTTGAATGACGACCACAAATTCAAGATTACAACTCGATAATTGATAATACAATAGAGTGCAAGTGTAATCAAGAATAGCCTAGACCTCAAAGATGTGAAAGTGATAAGCTGTGGCAATTTTACAACAAGAATAATGACAATGAAAGACCAAGTGTTTGCTTGAAGTGTATCTTGTTGTGTTGTATCTCAATTGTTATATTGGTTGCTCCAAAACTTCCTCTATTTATAGGAGATGATTGATCAAGATAGGCTCCTCTTGGGGATTGAAAATCTGAGAAAAATACAATTAAAATCAAGAATATAGTCATTAGAAATCAATCCCACAATTTAAGGAAAGTTTGTCTGTCAAACGGTCGAAATTTGTCATCAAAACATGATGACCGGTCGCATTTAAAATAGACGTTGGAAAAAGTACACAAAAAATAACACAGGCGGCCGACGCTCGCGTCTACCTCGGCCGACCATCACCCCAACCGTCCCCCCTCATGGATTTTGCAAGGATTAAACGCTCGCTTTGGCTCTGAAACACACTTGCGTGCCGTCGGCCGACTGGCGGCCACGGCCGACCGACGGCCGACGCCAGAGCGACGGCCGACCTGCTTGTTTTTCCCTTCCGTCTCATTTTCTGTTTCTAAAACATCTTCGTCACGGTTGCCCTATAGAGACGGCCGACCACGAGACAGAAATATTGTCCAAATTTTGTCGAAAATAAAACTCAAGAAATACTCCGAAAATTTAGTAAAAACATTTTAAACCGATCGGAAGTATTAGACAATCATTTAGAAACAACGTTTGAGAGTAAAAACCCAATAACGTAAAATCATTAAAAGCGTTGTCCAATTTAGACTAAAATAAACTTTGAGAAAATACTCCTAAAATATTAAAATCATTTTAAATCATTTAGGAGTATTTGGACAACCTTTAAAAACATTGTTTTGGTGATAAAATAAAATCATCAAAATTAAGATAAAAACATGTATCAAACAATCTCCCCTTTTGATGATTACAAACCAAAACAATTTTATCCCAAACTAAGAGAGCAATTTTAGAAATGATTTTCCGGTAAAAGCTTTTTGACCGTTTTGGAAGCAACCAAAATTTCCAAAAATATTAAAGCAACCAAGTAGGAGTAAATATTTTCAAAAATAAGCTCAAGCTCCCCTATCAACAAGATATCAAGAATAATGTAAAAGCAATTATCCATAAGCTAAAAACTTAAGCTTTTACAATTTGCTCAAGAGCTTATAAGCTCCCCCTGTCACAAAACAACATTAAACAATAATATAGGTCCATCAAGCAACAAATGGACTAACAATAAATCACAACTTATGATATAGGTCCATCAAGCAACAAATGGACTAACAATAAATCACAACTTATGGCTTTTATGAGCCATAGCTTATAGCTTTTATGACAAGCTTTAATTAGCTTCTTTGAGCTAACGAGCCAATTTCCTGTTTCTCCCCCTTTGGAATCATCAAAAAGAATGTTAGGATGATAGAAACATCATAGAAGTATATCAAAGTGCACCAAAGAAATGGTTTATCAACCATTGAGCAATTTAGGCTTAAAAACCAAGGAAAATGGGAGAAATGTATCATGAAAAGTTCATACGCTCGTTTTGTTTCTCAAAACATGATCTCAATGAGTATTGGGGACTTTTTTGAAGCGAGAGAATCATGTAGAAGTTGAAATTTTCATTGCGACATTTTAACAAACACCTTGTGTGTGTGAAAAATAGAAGAGGTTGTATATAACCTTTGTAAATGGTTCAAGCCAAAAAAAATTTTCATATCCACAATCAACCTCATTTCAAAGCTCAATCATATGCACCATAAGCAATAAATTGTTCATCAATAAAAATGTTAAGCTCAAAGTAGATTCTCAAGGGTTCAACCCAATTGAGATAAGCTAAGAATGATCAAGGCATTACAAATGCCGTAAATTAGAGCAACCATCAAGTAATAAGTCATGCTTTCAACAATACATGTATCAAAAGTCCCAACAAATTCAACTAAGCATAACAAAGCAATAAAAGAAGCACTTTTACCATCAAGTACTTCATACCAATGATCAAACAATGCTTTAGAGTATTTTTACCATCAAATACTCCATCAAAAATCACGATCATCCACAAGTCATTATCAACTTGCAATATTAACCCTTTTAAGAAAAACAAGCAAATATCATTAGTACAAATGAGTTTTACAAAAATTCATCAAAATACAAAACATCATTAATGAAAATGCTTTAGAAAGTAAAGGGGTGGGGTAACATCATTCCTCATCCGAGGAGAAGCAAGATCCGGAATAAAGTCCTTGATGAATTTCTTTAACTTGCCGATAGACTTTTGCATTTTAGAGGTCTTTTGCTCCAAAGCCTCATACCTCGTCTCATGAAAAGCCCTCATCTCATCAAATTCGGCTTGAGTATACCTCCTAGGTGGTTGAGCACCTGTATTACCCTCCGGATTGCTCGGTTCGCTTCTTCCACCAATCTTGCGCCCCCAGCGTCATCAAAGATGTCATTAGGATCGGAGACTCTTGACCTCTTCCTCTTGCCATTTTGGTTGGTCGGATGTCCATATTCTTGCGATCGTGACTATTTGGGAGATATTGTCAATGTCGAAGTCATTTTGAAAAACTTCCGAGTTAAACTCCGGCGAAGGAAGTCCCGATTGAATAAGAAGTTTACAAATCCAATTTCCCATAACCAACTTCTTATTACCTTGAGTAATGGACTCGATTAGACATTGAATGAGTATGGCACCAAAGTTAAGTGGTTCCCTCCTAGCAATCTTATAAGTCAAAAAGTAATCCATATTGCTAGGCATCTTTCCCGACTTACCACAAATGCAATATGCGACAATGACCGATAAAATGCGATGCTCAAGTGTCATTGCCAACAAAGAATACTTAGGCCATACTCCCAAATACGTCTTGACTTCTTTCATTGATACCCCCAACATTTCATCATTCCAAGTCCCGCAAGAGAAATAATCCCAACCACCTTCTCTAACATGTAAAAGCCGGCAAATATCATTGGGAGTCCATCTAAAATGACGACCCTTTATAAGTGAATTAACGGCAATCGGCTTTCTATCATTATCATATTGCACCCACATATTAGCATAAAAATGTTGGATAATATCATCATCATACAACACATAAGCATGCTCCCATAAATACATCCAACCTTGCTCCTCAAAAAATCCTCTAATCGTAGGATACTCATTCGCAAAAGAACTAAAACGACACATTTTAGTCCTCGCAATAGATTTACCTTTCATCCCGTATCCTCATAGTACCATTCCGCATACTTATTGATGAAATTAATAGCATTGCGGGAATTAGGAGCTTGAGTAACAAAAGATTTTTACCTTTCGCCCAACGGCAATTTTCGAGCGAAATTGTTCCGCGGAGCTCGGTGATTTGGGCCCGAGAGAGAATGGGATTTTGAACATCATCACCTTCTTGAGCCACGTTTCTTTGAGCGGCTCGAATATCCCTTTGTTCGCTTCTTCTTTGCCGATTTCTTGAACCCTCTCCGTCCCTTCTACGCTTGGAGATGGGATTTCGACCGTGGAATTCTTTGGAGGTGCCATATGTGAAAGATTCTTGAGAAAATAAGAAGATTAGCAACAAGAATCGTGAAAAATGATGAAGAATTGAAGATTTTGAAGAAAAAGGGGAGAAATCGCTGAACAAGGGTTTTGGGGAGATTTTGAGTCTGTTTCACGAATCAAGACAGAGAGTTTTAAGTCGCAAAATTAACTGGCGACCGGCGAGGTGGGGTGCGACCGGTCGAGGTGCGGCGGCCACGCCGCCCTGCGGACTCCCCTGGTGATTTTTCTTTCTCCCGCAGTTTTCCAAAATTCGATTTTTCACCTCAAAAGTTTTAAAACTTTGCAAAAATATAAGTTTGGACTATATCCAACAAATATGGGTTTTGGGAAACCATATAAATGATAAAATCGAGACTAAACACGTAGTGCCTTTTTAAAAGAAAATATTTGCAAGTTCAATTTGGGGCACTTTAAGGGATCAAAATGAAATATCTTGAAAGATATGTGCATAATATCGAGTTTAAAGAAAAATACGAGTAGACATACCTCAATGGTTTAAGAACCTTGATGACGTAAAAGCCAATGAGTATGAAATATGTATCCTACACAATTCTTAGACAACCTTTTCATAGAAAATTCAAGTGTAGGCAAATAATATGAGATAACAAAAAGAGCTTATGCTATAAGATTTCATAAGAGATAATAAGCCACATAAGTCTAATGAAAAGCTCAAGAGTTTTTAGAAAAACATGCAAGATCTCTTTTAAAAATATTGAAACTCATAAACATATAAGAGACCTATTTAAAAAATAAATACTTGAAAAATCATTTTGCAATTAAGACACAATTTAAAAACATGCATATAATTAAAAGAAATAAAATGCATATATAAATGGGGAGATACGGTTTACCAATTTCGCCGTTTCCATGGGTTGTGTCTTTCCCATTGTTGATGATGATATCTTCCCATTTGGAAGTCACTTTGTTGATGATGACTTCCTTGATTACTCCATTTCCAAGGTTTGTTACCTTCCCATGGTTGATGGTTTCTTCTTCTTTGAAAATCACCTTGTTGATGATGTCTTTGCCATTTCCAAGGATTGTGTTCTTCCCGTTTTTGATTATACGCTCTTCTTGGAAATTTGCTTTGTTGAGAGTAGTTCCTTCTTTGATCAAATGAAACGTTCATTTGATGTTTTCTTGGTGGCATGAATTTTCTCCGATTTTTGCTTTGCCGGGTACCTAATAGTGCATTGTTTTGTGGTACCCTCATGTGTTTTGGTCCTTTAAGATTAGCTTTGAGACTTTTAGGTCTCCAACAATATTTAGAGCTATTTCTAGCCCGACAAGAATTAGCCGTATGACCCTTTTTGCCAATAAAAACAAGTAATAATTTAGGAGCATAATGACCAATATGCATATTGACTTGATCCTTTTTCGTATGATTAACAACATTGGGCTTATGATCAAGTCCTTTATCACAATTATGAATATCAACAATATTGGACATTTTATTGGTACTCAAGTTGGATTTTAATAAATCCTTTTTCATGCAATCAAAATTCTCAACAAGAGTACTATTTTCTTTTTCAAGGTTTCTAACCTTGTCAAGTGTGGTGGTGTGAGCACATGATAGTGATTCATAAGTTAAGTAAATAAACTATCCTTATCATTTTTCAAAATATTGAATTCCTTTTTCAAATTTTTGTATTTAACAAGTAGGCTTTGGAATTCATTTTGAAGTTCATCATAATCATTTTGCAAATCACTATATTCATTTTGCAATTCATTGTTATAAGAAGTAGAAGGTTTAGAACTTACCTCGTTCTCTTCTTCGATGCCCATAAGACATTTTTCGACTTCATCATCGGAATTTGTAAGAGGCTCATCCCATATTGTTGGATTTGATGTTGTATCCATTTGAGAAGTAGATGCTTTTGAGTTGCTCCTTTTATTTGCAAATACTCCATAGATGGCTTCTAATTTTTGCCATACTCCATGTGCCGACTTTATTCCTACAATATGTTCATATTCTAAATTAGTAAATGAACAATATAAAATATTTAAAGCCTTACCGTTTAAGGAGATGATTTTCTTTTCTGCATCATTGAGCTTTTTGAAGCCTTTTGAGGTGTATGGTGTATCTTTCTCGTCGGAATGGATTCTCCATTAATGACGGTGTTCCAAATGTCGAACCCGCAACCTTGTAGATAGCATTCCATTCTTTCTTTCCAAAAATTAAAATTCTTGGAATCAAATAGTGGTGGCTTGGTGGTGGAAGTGCCGATAGATGAGCTTCGTCAGAGTCGTTGATCGTTTCTCTTCACTCGCAATGTGAAACGAGCTTGCCAAAGAGTTTGGCTTTGATACCACTTGTAAGTCCAAGCGCTACGATAATCTGAGGGGGTGAATAGATTATCTCCATCTTTCGTTTTAGCCCTCTTTTTCAAACCGAATGCTCAAACACAATAATAAGGTGCGGAATGTAAACAACACACGCCGATTTAAAGAGGTTCAACCCACCTAGGGCCTAATCCTCTACCACCCCAAAGATATCCAGGATGGATTTCGAAAAGAAAAGAATTTTATTAATTACCAAAATTAATACAAATTCAACTTACAACACCTTGAAGAGCACCACACTCTTCTTCAACACCACCTTGGAGATTACCACAATCTCCCTTTGAAGATTACCACAATCTTCCTTCAATCAACGACCTTGTGAAGATTACCACAATCTTCACCCTCAAGAGCACCACACTCTTCAACACCTCAACAAGAAGATTACCACAATCTTCTCACACCTAACACCTAGTTCACTCAAGTGTGTTCTTACCACAAGAACACTCACAAGGATATCTTGTGTTTGAATGATTTACCACAAATTCAAGATTACAACTCGATAATTGATAATACAATAGAGTGCAAGTGTAATCAAGAATAGCCTAGACCTCAAAGATGTGAAAGTGATAAGCTAGGCAATTTTACAACAAGAATAATGACAATGAAAGACCAAGTGTTTGCTTGAAGTGTATCTTGTTGTGTTGTATCTCAATTGTTATATTGGTTGCTCCAAAACTTCCTCTATTTATAGGAGATGATTGATCAAGCATAGCTCCTCTTGGGGATTGAAAATCTACAGAAAAATACAATTAAAATCAAGAATATAGCTGTTAGAAATCAATCCCACAATTTAAGGAAAGTTTGTCTGTCAAACGGTCGAAAATTTTTGTCAAAACATAGAGGCGGCCGTCGCACGCGAAATAGACGTTGGAAAAAGTACAAAGAAAAATAACACAGGCGGCCGGCCGACGCGTCTACCTCGACCGTCGACCATCACCCCAACCGTCCCCTCATGGATTTTGCAAGGATTAAACGCTCGTTTGAAACACACTTGCAGTGCACCGACCGACTGGCGGCCGACGACGGCCGACGCCTTGATGCGGCCGACCGACTTTGTTTTTTTTCTTCCGTCTCATTTTTTTTCTAAAAACATCTTCAGTACGGGTTGCCCTATAGGGCGTGCCAGGCCGACTCACGAGACAAAATATTGTCCAAATTTTGTCGAAAATAAAACTCAAGAAATACTCCAAAATTTAGTAAAAACATTTTAAACCGATCGGAAGTATTAGGACAATCATTTAGAAACAACGTTTGAGAGTAAAAACCAATAACGTAAAATCATTAAAAGCGTTGTCCAATTTAGACTAAAATAAACTTTGAGAAAATACTCCTAAAATATTAAAATCATTTTAAATCATTTAGGAGTATTTGGACAACCTTTAAAAACATTGTTTTGGTGATAAAATAAAATCATCAAAATTAAGATAAAAACATGTATCAAACAACTTTTTGCCGGTTAAAATGACGTTCAGTATGGAGCAGTATGCGCAACTATACATCCAAGAGATAGTGAAATTACATGGAGTTCCTGGTGTCCATTGTGTTTTACAGAGATACAAGATTCACTTCTAAGTTTTGGGGAAGCTTACAGATCGCTTTGGGAACAAAATCAAGTTTAGTACGACTTACCATCCACGAGCATGCATTTACGGACAATGAGAGGACAATACGAGATATTGGAAGACATGTTGAGAGCATGTGTGCTTGACATAGGACGAAGTTGGGAATCATTACTGCCGCTTGTGGAGTTTGCTTATATCAATAGTTACCAAACAACCATTGGGATGGCCCCTTATGAGGCATTGTACGGGAGAAAGTGTAGATCTCCGTTGTATTGGAGAGAGGTCGGAGAAAAGAAGATGTTGGGACCGGAGTTGGTTCGACAAACAGTGGAAAAGATAGCAAAAATCCAAGATCGAATCGAATGGCACAAGATAGACAAAAATCGTATCTTTGATCGCCAAGGAAAGACTTACTTACGATTCGAGGTGGGAGACAATGTGTTTCTCAAGGTAGCACCAGATAAGAGGAGTGATAAGATTTGGTGATAAGGGAAAGCTAAAGCCAAGATACATGGGACCGCTTCGAGATATTGAAAAGAGTCGAGATCCGCTTATCACCGCATTGCGCCCGTCACAAAGCGTACATGATGTTTTTCATATATCGATGTTGAGAAAGTATGTTCATGACCCAAGTCATATTGTCAACTACGAAGACACTCGATTAACGATGACTTGTCCTACGAAGAAGCACCAAGCCATTTTGGAGCGAAAAATTCATAAGCGAGGAATAAAGACATAACCCGATTAAAGTGCAATGGAGACGTCATGGGAGAAATGAAGCCACATGGGAGCGTGAAGAGGAGATACGTGCAAGTACCCCGACTCCTTAATTTTTGGTAAGTTATCGAATTTCGAGGACGAAATTTTGTTAAGGGGATAGGATGTAATATCCGAATTTTTTTATGTTTATAATTTTTTTTTAATATTAATTATTATTATTATTATTATTATTTATCCAATTATTATTTCAATAAATTTCTTTTTTTATTATTATCATTAATATTATTTTGATAACAACTAGTTGTAATAATTATCTAGGCCCAATTCAAAATGTTGACTTAAAATTCATTATGGGCCCAAAATCTTTCCCCATCTTTAAAAGCCCAAGTCAAATATGATTCTTTAACAAACCCTAGTCATCCAAGCTCCAAAAATTCACCCTATAAATACATAACATTACCCTGCGTTTTTTTTCCTTTCTTCATCGAGTGAAACGATTGAGTCGTATTACACCTATTTATTTTACTTTCTTTTATTCATGTCTTTACCGTCCATCCAAATTTGTGGCCAAAAAAAACCTAACTTCATAGTAACCCCTTCCCACGATCTGTTTAAAAAAAAAAAGATATATAGAAAGGGAGATGAGAGGAGATGACGAGGACAAAGGGGTTGAAAGAGTTTTGGTATTATTTAAGGGTGATGTTGCTTGAAAAAAAAAGAGAAAGAAAAGATCTTTGGAGTTTAGAGAAGAAGTCTCGGAAGGGCGAGGAAAGTGTCGAGAAAAAGAAAAAAAAATAGAATGGAGAGTTTTGTGAGTATGGGGTCAATTAGAGAGAATGGGTTTGGGAAAAAGGAAATAAGGATGAGGAAGAAGAAAAAGATAGAGATATATATAATATACATATATTTATATACATGGAGTGTTAGCGAGATAGCATGACATAGAATGCATTTGGGTTAATTGGATTTGGTGTTTATATGGATTGACCATTGACGTGTAGCTTTTGATTTGGAATTGCAATTGGGGCTTGCAGTGGACTAGTGGAGATATATGATTTAAAATTTAGGATTTGGGTTTCTAAATTAGGGAACTCTAATTGAGGGGTTAATTAAGGACTTTGATTAGGATGTGACCCGTTAGTTGATCTCACAATCAACAACTCTTCTCAAACCAATTCAATTACCTTATTCAATTTTAGTCTTCAATTTTACATATCCATCCTAATTTATTATATTACGTATTAATTATATTTTATAATTTATTGTAGACAACGAAGAAAACGAGGAGTAGGATTTACTGCATTATTGCATTCTTCGCACAAATATCTGCGTTTATTCGAGGTGGGGATATTCTATTCACTTATTGTTTGTCGCTATTAAATGCTTCATATATGTGTAATTGTTTATGTGCAAATGTGAAAATAAATTATGTTAGCCTGGGTTGTAAGAAGTCCGGGATCAAAAGTATCATCGGGGTGAACCGATGTTATATTAGTCCGGGGTAGTCTGGTCGTAAGAAGGTCCGGATCGAAAGTATCCTCGGGGTGAACCCGCATGATTAGTCATTTGTAAAAGGTCCGGGATCGATGTATCCTCGAGGTGAACCCATGATGCTATAAAATAATCGATCAAAAATAAAAGTTAAATTACATGTTGAATGTTTACGATTATGCCTATTGTTGTATTTAATCTTGACAAACGTGTCCCCGTTGAGCGAGTTGAAAGCTCACCCCATATTCATTAACATTTTTCAGTTAAGGAGTCCATGCGAGGATTGGAGGCGGTGGATGCGAAATTAATGTTTTATTTATTTTACAAAAAAATTAGGAATATTTTGTTTTGTTAACAAATTTTAGTTACCATTTATTTTTGAATGATCTTGTGGGTTCAATTAAAAGTACTTTTGTTTATTTGGATGCAAGTTTTTAATCATATGATATTTTTTTAAAATTGTGTTATTTTATTTAAGCTTATTGCAAAGACTTATTAAAAATTTTGTCTTGTTAGAGAATTTGGTCACATTACGATTCACGACATAAGCATCATTAGGAAAAACTTCCATATCCCCGCCTCGTACCAAATCATCATTCCAACTACTAAGTGATGGGATAGACAAGCCTCCCCCTCGCTGCTTAGCCTTTCACCTCGCTAGCTTCGAAAGGTCTTAGATTTCCTTTGCTCGCCCGTTGTTGACATTTTAAGAGGGCTCGATGTTTGCCCGCTCACTCGTCCCAAATTCCTATCGTCACATTGTAGGCTTCATCATTTTAATGAAACATTTCGGCGAGGCCGCCTCACTCTCTCACTTCTGCGAGCTATCGTCATCCATTCTTCCACTACCACTACTAACTCCGGATTCTTTTACATTTCACCTTGCACTAACCGGAAATTTTTGCATCGAGTTCCTTCCTCGGTGTGGCCTTGGAAAGATAGGTTCGTATTCATTCGAGCCCCTATTGAAAATCCTTGGGACCTACCTTCAGATTGGAAGGTTGGCGGTCGGCCTCGCCTTCGAGGCCCCGCCTCCTGTTTCTTGGGGTACCAACTTCATTTCCATGCTTACCCAAAGATTGGTATGAGGCTTGCGACCTCATTACCAAGAGGTTCTATCCTCGTCGGCCTTAGCCCCGCTCCTCGCCATGAAACTCTAACCCTTGGTAATATATTTCTTTTTAATTTTTCATTCGCCTATCATACTTTGTATTGATACCTTGATTTTACTCATGCAGATATGGCGATCCGATCTGCCGTTCTTGACAAGGCCCTCGCCAACAACAAAGAAGCCCTGTTAGCTGCAGCTTGCGGAGCTCGACAAAGAGGTCAAGGCATTGCGTCGGATTTACCGCTAGGCGTGGTCATAGCCTCGGCCCCCTGATCGAATCGTCGACCCCGCTCCCGAGGTGCCTCCGAAGAAAAATCCATCAAGGCCTCGGGTAGCAAGTCGAGGGAGGACAAAGGAAAACGGTGGTTGAGGGTTCCATCCCAAAAAAGGCAAAAATTCGCAAGCTAGAGCTCGCTTTGATTCTATGGGTGCCTCCCCGGGATGCTAGCTCACGATGAGCTCGAGCTCTGCGATGCAAACCTCCCCACCGTAGATCGGATGATGATGTGGCTGAACCGGAGCGAGTCCCATCTCCAGGCTCACGGCTCGCGGCTCGCGATGGCTCCCCCGACCTCGGGCCCGAGTTCGCGAGCTTGCCATGCCTCGCACCATTCCGAATCGAACATTAGCTCATGGAGCTCGGTCCTCGAGACGAAGGTCCGGAGGATTCCTTCGAACTGTATAACTATACTACCCTCCCCACCGACCAATTTGCCTTGATGACCACGGAGTTTACCCGCCTCGAAGAGTTAGCGGCCCACGAGGTCATGTCGGTATGTGAACACATTTAAATTATCCAACTCTGTTGCTTCGTTTTTATCTTGCTTCGTTGTCACTTACTTCGCTTTTTCCTTTTTCACTTTTTCGCCTGTTGCACCAAATGGCGCTTCAGTGCCGATTGGAAGCATCGAACGCAAGTGTACATCAATCACCGAGCGAGGTCCACGCAAGGCTCAGAACTGCCGAGGCGGATAAGGCAAAAGCCGTCGAGGAGGCTCGAGCCGAACTCCCCGAGGAAGTAGCCGATCTAAAAGCCCAACTTGCTTCGTCTCAAAGCGAGCTCAAAACTCGCGAGGTGAACCACGCCCAGGAGATGGCAGATTCTTTTGAAAGAGGTCGGAAACAAGGTCTCGAGGAATACCTCTCCTCTGAAGAGCATAAGGCTTCGTTAGCCTCGTCTCGCCTCGCTGGAGTCCAAGCTTTTCTTCAATCCTCCTCTCGCGAGAAGCTCGTGGCCGAACGAGCCGTGGTGTACCTTTTCGACGGCTTGAACGATCTTTGTGAGTGAATGGGGAATTAAGAAGGAGCTTCAAGGCCGATTTCGACCCAAAAGCTTGATCCCTTTGAGAACGAGCGAGCGCGTGACGCCGGGCGCGGCGAAGGCGAAGTTGGCGGCTCGCGTGATGTGGAAGTTACCGACGAGGTGGAGGAAGTTGATGAGTTCACCGAGCTTGTGAAGCCTCTTTTAGCATCGTAGGAATCATTCATGTAAATAATTGACGAAGTATTTAACTTAGTGTACTTTTGAGCTTACTTCGCTTTTGGGATATGGCTATTACCTTACTTGTGTGTCATTTCCTCTTTACATGTTGTACACTTCTCGCGTATGCATGCTCTTTACTTCGCTTCGTTTTGTTTTGTTTCTTTTTTTTTTTTAATTGGGTCCTAGGTTTCTTCGGGCTAAGCCTCTCCGGCGAGGCTAGGTCCTCACTGGCAAGTCTAGGTCCCTTTGTTGGGACCATTGTGAGCTTTGCCCGGCTAAAAGAGAGCTTATGGCCTAGATCCTTCGTGGATCATCTTGGGCTGCTAGCCTTTTAGGGGGCTTAACTTATGAGCCTAGTCCCTTTGTTGGGACCATTGTGGGCTTTGCCACCTAAAAGGGAGCTTATGGCCTAGATCTTTCGTGGGATCGTCTTGGGCCTCGCTAGCCTTTTAGGGGGCTTAACTTGCGAGCATAGTCCATTTGTTGGGACCATTGTGGGCTTTGCCCGACCTAAAAGAGAGCTTATGGCCTAGATCCTTCGTGGGATCGTCTTGGGTCTCGGCCTTTTAGGGGGGCTTAACTTGAGCCTAGGTCCCTTTGTTGGGACCATTGTGGGCTTTGCCCGGCCTAAAAGGGAGCTTATGGCCTAGATCCTTCGTGGGATCGTCTTGGGCTGCTAGCCTTTTAGGGGCTTAACTGCGAGCCTAGGTCCCTTTGTTGGGACCATTGTGGGCTTTGCCGGCTAAAAGGGAGCTTATGGCCTAGATCCTTCGTGGGATCGTCTTGGGCCTGCTAGCCTTTTAGGGGCTTAACTTATAGCTGGAGTCCCTTTGTTGGGACCATTGTGGGCTTTGCTAGCCTAAAAGGGGGCTTATGGCCTAGATCCTTTTGGGATCGTCTTGGGCCTGCTAGCCTTTTAGGGGGCTTAACTTATGCGAGCCTAGGTCCCTTTGTTGGGACCATTGTGGGCTTTGCCAGCCTAAAATGGAGCTTATGGCCTAGATCCTTGTTCGCCTTATTTTTAGCTTCACCGCAAGTGTACGGTGTAGTTTATAGAATAGGGTAAGCAAGGTCGTATCCACGGAGACTAATAAATTTATGCGCTAAGTATTGAACTAAGATAGTCTTATTTTTATTTAGACGATCGGAATTTGATGATTGTTGTGGAGGTAAAGACAAGAATAACCACAAAAACACAAGATGAAAATAATAATGGAATTATCAAGGGAATGAAATGGATTCCCGGGTTATGGTTTTAATTAATATTCCTCTTGTTTTACGATTTAACCAAAGCCAAAGTTATTATCAATACACCTATAAGACGATCACAACGGTATTTTATCATCCCTCTCGAGATGTATATAAAGTGTAGATTGAAATATCTATCTAAGATCTCTCTACTCAACATAAGATACACAACTCCCAAATGCACAAAAGATCAAATATCCTCACAAATATTCACAAACCTCTCGATTATGCAAATATTCATGTCAAGTACCCAAGATCTAATATTAAAACTCATCTCTCGAATTATGAATCAATATATCAAACATGCTAAATCATTGGCCAAGTGATAAAACAAGAATAAGAACAAAGTACTCAAATAGGCTTCAAGACAATAACTTCAACTAAGATTAAAATATTCAACAAGAGTTCAATTAATCTACTTCCAAAACCCGGAAATCACAAGAAGTTTAGCTACTCATTACAAATAAAAAACTCATAGACAAATTGTTCATATTCATGACAAGCTAAAATGAAAGATTAAAGCACAAAGAATGAGAAAACTTAGGGAAATGGATAATCTCTCGATTAATCTTCAATTCTCAAGCTCCGATTCGACCCGATTCTTCCCTTGTTTCTTCCTTGATGAAATTGATGTGTTTCTTGTGTTCTTGGGTGTATTCCCAACCTTTCCTCTCCTGGTGTGCGCCCCAAGAAGTGGTATTTATACCCTTTTTTAAGTCTAGGTCAATCTGCTGTCATTTTTGGAGTTTTCTGCAAGAACGCATGGGTCGTGCGCCCACGCACGGGTTACCCGTGCTCAAAGCCGTAGAAAACATCCAGTCTCTGTAGGGCGCACGGGTCGTGCGTCCATGCACGGGTTACCCGTGCGCCACCCAAACGTCCAAATTTGTTTGCGGGGTCTTCATAAGAGTTGTAGCCCTCTCTTTTAGCTTTCCATAGCCACTTGAATCACCTTAATATCAATTTTGTAGAGAGAGTTATGACCAAAATACTAAACCCTGCCAGTGCTGGAAATTCCATACGCGTTTGGATGTTCCTTGAGATAAATCTCCTTGTTGTTTGATCATCCATGCTTCTTTTGACACACGACTCATCAATATGACTCTAGAATCCATGTAGTTGGCTTCCAATTGGGTGTAATCGCTCGATTCTTGATGATTCTAGGTTGCAATGCTCGTATTTGTCACAAAATCACTCCAAATATCGTTAAATTCCTACAAAACGAGCAAAGCGTAATATCTTTCCCACAAAGAGCGAATATATACCATTTCATACACGTTATTGCATGTTTATAAACAATTATAGCTATAAATATGCCCTAAAATACATGCAAAACTCACACCTATCAAAATCCCCCAACTTAAATCAAATCGTCCCAATGACGCTTTTAAAAACTAGACAAAACATGATTGGGAGTAATGAAAAGTAGAACGCACAACAACTCCATAAAATCTGCATTGTTTATCGTAGGTGTCAAGCAACGAATAAACCAAGCCTCAAACATCTAACATAGAGCACACATCAAAGAAACCATGGTAAATGCTAAGAATTACGCCTCACAAAGATCGAGTGTATACTCTCATCTCAAATAAATATAGGATGTGTTTACGCTCAAATCAATTCAATGTTGTAGAATTACCATATGCTTGCAAATCGTCTCATTTCTCCGCCATTAGAATGTATGCAATTTGTGAATCAAAAAGGACTTTCTCATTTGGTTGTAATGAATGCTCTTTGGTTAGGGTAGGAAAATATAGATAGAGTGACTCAAACTCGAGCGTATAGACCGGTGAGCATATAAATCATCTACATTAAAGCTTAATATGCTACCCAAATCATCTCTCATTTTCACCAACTCTTCTTATCTCCATCCCCTTTCTTTTGTAAAACACCATCACCTCACATTACAATTCTTAGCCTCTAAGTTCATTCACATAAAGCTAATTTTTTTTTTGACTCTTTTGTGAGTTTTCAACATTCTTTGCTTCTCTTTTTCTTCCCCTTTTGTTCCCATCAACCAATTTATCCAACTTTTCAATTCCAACCCATTCAACCTCATTCAATCCCTTTACTCAATGCTATGCGCTCAAGTATGGGGTAACAAATATATCAAGTTAAGGCTTGAATTGTTGCTATCAAGAAATTACGCAATAGGCTCAAGTTGGCTAACTAGGGATTTCAATATCATCTTAGGTAAGCAAAAGGCTTGAAGGGCTAACAAAAATGGCCTTTGATCATTTTCACAATTCACATACAACATGTGACCTTGACAGAGATACCAGAGCAAGTTCTAGAATTCTAACAACATGAATGATACACTCAAATCAATCAACAAGACTGCATATGATGAAAGCGAAAAAAGGCTCAAAAGCTCACAGGCTTGCAAATACGTAATTCAAAGCATAAAACCATGTTCTCAATATCCACATGCTCAATATCATCTATTCATGGCTCAATCAACTCATACTCAACACCCAATCCAAACAATACAAAATTTTCAAAATAGAGCACGAGAATCTCAATATCGGCCAACTCACTCTCTAAACTCTATGAAAGCAATAAACGTGCTAAAGTCAGAACGTCTTCTAATGCAATGCAACCTAAAATGCTCTACATGCAACTATATGAAAACACACAAAAATACAATTTTTTTAAATCCACACATTTCATATCAAAATAACTATCTCTCCCCCAAACTTAAATGAAATTATATCGCACGTAAGAGAAGATAGAATTTCAATATAAAATCGTGGATTTACCCGATTCATCGCGGTGGGTGGTGGCCCTCCTCGCATCTCCTCATATCGCTAGGACTTCTTCCTTCAACCATCACTTCAAATTTTGTACCTTAATATTATCTCCGCTTTGAAGGATGCACGGTCGTGCGCTTTAGCATTGCGACGGTCACCCGTGCGTGATGCCGCATAACAACACTCGGTTTTTTTTTACAAAAAGAAAACAAACAAAAATCACACCACAAACAATTGGGTTGCTTCCCAACAAGCGCTACATTTAACGTCTTTAGCTTGACGCCTATTAATTTCGATTCGTACCACCTTTGAATGCGTATATTAGCTGCTTTGGATCGTGGTCAAGAACCATTTTTCCGTTGTTTGCATCTAGTAATGCATAATTGGGATTTCCAAGCAAGTATTGGAGTCCTGATGTTGGAACACTTTGATTTGAATTATGCTCATGTTGTTCGTGCGCGTATGTACCACCAGTGTTTGTTTCGTTGTGGGATAGGTTTCTTATGATATCACGCACGGGAATGAAATGGATTCCCGGGTTATGGTTTTAATTAATATTCCTCTTGTTTTACGATTTAACCAAAGCCAAAGTTATTATCAATACACCTATAAGACGATCACAACGGTATTTTATCCTCCCTCTCGAGATGTATATAAAGTGTAGATTGAAATATCTATGCTAGCATCTCTACTCAACATAAGATACACAACTCCCAAATGCACAAAAGATCAAATATCCTCACAAATATTCACAAACCTCTCGATTATGCAAATATTCATGTCAAGTACCCAAGATCTAATATTAAAACTCATCTCTCGAATTATGAATCAATATATCAAACATGCTAAATCATTGGCCAAGTGATAAAACAAGAATAAGAACAAAGTACTCAAATAGGCTTCAAGACAATAACTTCAACTAAGATTAAAATATTCAACAAGAGTTCAATTAATCTACTTCCAAAACCCGGAAATCACAAGAAGTTTAGCTACTCATTACAAATAAACAACTCATAGACAAATTGTTCATATTCATGACAAGCTAAAATGAAAGATTAAAGCACAAGGAATGAGAAAACTTAGGGAAATGGATAATCTCTCGATTAATCTTCAATTCTCAAGCTCCGATTCAACCCGATTCTTCCCTTGTTTCTTTCTTGATGAAATTGATGTGTTTCTTGTGTTCTTGGGTGTATTCCCAGCCTTTCCTCTCTCGGTGTGCGCCCCAAGAAGTGGTATTTATACCCTTTTTTAAGTCTAGGTCAATCTGTCATTTTTGGAGTTTTTAAAAGAACGCACGGTCGTGCGCCCACGCACGGTTACCCGTGCTCAAAGCCGTAGAAAACATCCGATCTTCGTAGGGCGCACGGTCGTGCGTCCATGCACGGGTTACCCGTGCGCCACCCAAACGTCCAAATTTGTTTGCGGGGTCTTCATAAGAGTTGTAGCCCTCTCTTTTAGCTTTCCATAGCTGCTTGAATCACCTTATTATCAATTTTGTAGAGAGAGTTATGGCCAAAATACTAAACCCTGCCAGTGCTGGAAATTCCATACGCGTTTGGATGTTTCTTGAGATAAATATCCTTGTTGTTTGATCATCCATGCTTCTTTTGACACACGACTCATCACTATGACTCTAAAATCCATATAGTTGGCTTCCAATTGGGTGTAATCGCTCGATTCTTGATGATTCTAGGTTGCAATGCTCGTATTTGTCACAAAATCACTCCAAATATCGTTAAATTCCTACAAAACGAGCAAAGCGTAATATCTTTCCCACAAAGAGTGAATATATACCATTTCATACACGTTATTGCATGTTTATAAACAATTATAGCTATAAATATGCCCTAAAATACATGCAAAACTCACACCTATCAATCTTTCGTGGGATCGTCTTGGGCCTGCTAGCCTTTTAGGGGGCTTAACTTGCGAGCCTAGGTCCCTTTGTTGGGCCATTGTGGGCTTTGCCAGCCTAAAAGGGAGCTTATGGCCTAGATCCTTCGTGGGATCGTCTTGGGCCTGCTAGCCTTTTAGGGGGCTCATCTTTAGTGGTTCGCTTGCGACCCTGAAACACTAAGCAGATTTGTGCAAAAAGGTAAACATTGCAGGTCAAATTCCATCTTCTTTCATTGATGATAGTTTTTAACATAAACCTTCAATTCTTCCAAAATTAAGCTAAGTACATAAAGTAGATTAGTTATGCAACATCAAGTATAGAACCTCCTTAAGTTATGAATGTTCCAAGGCCTTAGGAGCTCCTTTCCTTGCATGTTTTCTAGTCAGATGTTCCCCTCTTCAGCACTTCAATTACCTTAAAAGGTCCTTCCCAATTTGCCTCCAGCTTCCCCACATGTTTGGACACTTCCACTTTTTTGAGCACTAGATCCCCTACTTGAAAGCTTCGCTCATGAACACTTTTGTCGTATGCATTTTTCATCCTTCCCTTACCGCTTGGATCTCAATAAACGCTTTGTCTCGCTTTTCTTCAATGAGCTCGAGCTCGAGTTCTCTAGCTTCGCTATTGATCTCGCACTCGCATCGAGCGACCGAAGGCGAAGTTTCTCCACTTTCCACCGCACGATCGCTTCCGACCCGCACACTGGGCCGAAAGGCGTCTCTCCGTCCGAAGTCCGTGGGGTCGCTTCGATATGCCCAAAGGACTCCGCAACTCGTCCACCCAATATGATTTCGCTTCCTCTAACCTCGTTTTTAGGTGTTGTAGAATAATTCTATTTGCGACCTCGGTCGTCCCATTCGCTGAGGGTTTCCCACCGTAAAATTTTGCTTGACCTTATACTCTTCACACCACTCCCTAACCTTCTTTCCTTGAAATTGAGTGCCATTATCGATATTAAGATTCTTGGCGCCCATACCTACATGCGATATTTTTCCATAAAAATTCATGACTTCGGTTTCCGATATCTTGGCCACGCCTCGGCCTCAATCCACTTAGAAAAGTACTCCACCGCCACAATGATAAATTTCTTCTCGAGCTCTAGCCATCGGGAAGGGACCAAGATGTCGATTCCCCATTGATCAAAAGGACAAGCAATGGGGATCGTTTCCAATCGGATCGCTGGTTGGTGGGTTAGGTTCGCGTGGAACTGACACTTCGCACATTTTTTAACAAACTCCATTGTATCCTTTGCTAAAGTCGGCCAAAAGTATCCTTGCTTAGGATCACCTTCAGGCGAGTGCCTTACCTCCCGAGTGGTTACCACGCTTGCCCTCATGAATCTCCCTCATTACATACATCGCCCTCTCCGGACCGAGGCACTTTAGTAATCGTCCTTCTACCGATCTTTTATACGACTCATTGTCTATCATTATGAATCGGACGCTTTAACTTGGACCCTTCTAGCTTTTATCGGGTCCATCGGTAACACTCTCTTTTCTAGGAAATTTTTCAAGTCTTCCATCCAATCGATTGGGCGTCAATTGCACAAACCAGAGCCTCGCTCGACATCGCTCGATGGGACCTTGCTTGCTCCGCTTAGCGTGCCTGCACTGCGTCGCCACCAACACGATCACCTTCCTCGAGTTATTACCACTTACAGTGCTTGCGAGTGAGCTAGAGCATCGCTCGCTCATTTTCATTTCTTGGGATCTCTTGTGGTGACAAAATTCGAACTTTTCCATCAACCGCCCGCTTTCTCCAAATAGTTAGCCATGGATCGATCCTCGCTTCAAACGAACCCTCGATTTGCATTGCCACTAATCGAGAGTCGATGTAAGCTATCAACTTCTTCACATTACACTTCTCGCCATTTTTAATCCCGCCAACAGAGCCAGACTCGGCCTCGTTGTTTGTCACCTCGAATTCGAGACGAAGTGCCACTTCCACCTCGAATGAGTTAGGCTTCTGCAACAAGATCCCGGCTCCGCCTCCAATAGCCACCGCCGACCCATCCACATGTAGTAGCCATGTCACTTCCTCTTTCTGAACTTCGATTTCCGACCCACTGGCTTTGTTAATGAAGTCAGCCAGGACTTGAGCCTTCACCGCCATTTTACTTTGATATTTAATATCAAATTCTCCTAGTTCCACGGACCACTTCACTAGGCGACCTGACAGCTCCGGTTTTTCTAACACTTGTCTCAGTGGTTGATTTTGTTAGTCCAAGTGGCTACGATAATCTAGAGGGGGGGTGAATAGATTATCTCGGTTTTTCAGATTTTGCCCTCTTTTTCGAATAATCAAACAAAGACGAGAATGTAAATGCGGAAATTAAACAACACTCGTCGATTTAAAGAGGTTCAACCCACCTAGGGCCTAATCCTCTACCACCCCAGTATATCCGGGATGGATTTCAAAAAAAAAAGATATTATTAATTTACCAAAAATTAATACAACACCTTGAGGATTACCACAACCCTCTTACACCACCTTGAGGATTACCACAATCCTCTTACAACACCTTTGAAGATTACCACAACCTTCAAACACCTATCACTTAGATCACCCAGTGTATTCTTACCACAAGAATACTCACAAGGATGTCTTGTGTTGAATGATGACCAAAATCAAGATTACAACTCAATAATGATTGATACAATATGAGTACAAGTGTAATCAAGAATTGAAAGCCTAGACCTCAAATTTGTGCAAGTGAAAGTGCTAAGGCTAATACAACAAGATATATGAAAGTGTTTGCTTTGTTTGCTCTTTTCTTGTATGGAGTGTTGTATCTTGTTGCTTGAATGAAGCCTCTATTTATAGGAGAGGTCTTGGCTTTGATTTCCAGACATTGCTCCTCCTCGGGAGTGATTTGCTGCAAAAGAAACCATTTAAAATCATCAATATAGCTGTTAGAAATCAATCCCACAAAATAGGGAAAAGTCAATGCAAAATGCAACGGATAGTTTCACGATAAACAGGGGTTCGGCCGGCGCACGAGAGATAAGATTGAAATTGAATTCTGCGAATTTTTACACAGGGGGACCGGTCGAAGGGGGTTCGACCTGTCGCCCTTGGTCTTGACCGGTTGGGGTTGATAGAAAATCAAAACAGAGAAGTGCGCATTTGAGAGGGCACTCCCGTCTGCGCCCGTGGTCGGCCGGCCGCCTCACACCGGCCGCCACCTGGTCGGCCGACGGCTCGCCCCCCCATTTTCTCTTACGCCCCATTTTCTCGTTTCAAAACTCAACTCAGTGCGGGTTGCCCTATAGGGCGGCCGGTCGAGCTGAAACAAAAGTGTTGTCCAATTTTAAATCGAATATAAACTTCAAGAAATACTCAAAAATAGTAAAAACATTTTAGATCGATCGGAAGTGTTAGGACAACATTTAGGGACATTGTTTTGGTATAAAAACTCATTTGAACAAAATCATCAAAATCATGATAAAAACATTTATCTAACAAACTCCCCTTTTTGATGATTACAAACCAAAGCAATTTTCAAGAGGACGATTTCAAAAACAAAATAAATTTTCCGGTTTATGAGTAAACTATCCGTTTAAAAACATTTTACAAAAAGCTCCCCTATCAACAAGCACATTAATAAGAAATATTGCATAAGCTAGAAGCACAAGCTTTTACAAAATAAACAACAACTCCATGAGCTTAGAAGCTCCCCCTCGTCAAAATACTTATTATCCATGCAAACAAGTTCATAAAACAATCATTGGGTCGAGTTTTCTTCACAACTTATGGCCTTAATAAGCCATAGCTTATAGCTTCTATCATGAGCTTTTATTAGCTTCTTTGAGCTAACGAGCCAATTTCCTGTTTCTCCCCCTTTGGAATCATCAAAAAAATGTTAGGGGACGATAAAAACATCATAGAAGTATGTCAAAGTGCGCGAAGAAATGGTTTATCAACCATTGAGCAATTTAGGCTTAAAAACCAAGGAAAATGGGAGAAATGTATCATGAAGAGTTCATACACTCGTTTTATTTGCCAAAACATGATCTCAATGAGTATTGAAGACTTTTGGAAGCGAGAGAATCATGTAGAAGTTGAAATTTTCATTGTGACATTTCATCGAACACATTGTGGGCGTGAAAATAAAAAGAGTTGTATATAGCCCTTGTAAATGATCCAAGCCAAAAATTGCATCACCAATTCACATCAAACATCATACAATACAACATAATAACTAAGCTCATCAAGATCATAAGCAAAAATATCAAGAAATATACAAGAAAGCCATAAACTCAGGGTTCAACCCAATTGAGCAAAGTAAGGAAAATTCTTACCATTTGATCGGAAAAGATGAGCAATGATGATGATAAACATGCTATATAAGGTCCAAGATATGAATTGAATGCATGAAAATCAATTTGGAGTGAAAATTGTGTGCATTTGGCAAAGGGGACGAAAAATGGCAAAAGAAGTGAAAATAACAAATCAAGACAGAATCTAACTTAAACCAAAATTTGGCCTAGGGCGGCCGGTCGTGGTTGAGGGCGACCGGTCGGCGTTGAGGGCGACCGGTTGCCCTCAACCTCTTCAAATTTGTTTTGTCAAATTTTTTTCAAAATCCGAATTTTCAACCAAAAATCCGATTTTTCGCCCCTAAGTTTTAAAAACATGCAAAATGCAAACGTAGACCTCATTCAATATGCATTATGCCTAACCGAGCTCGTATTGACGCAAAAGTCTCGGAAGTTAGCGGTTTTGTAAAAATGTCCGCTAATTGATCTTGAGATGGCACAAACGATATCTCAATTTTACGTTTTGAGACACAATCCCTTAGAAAATGATGTCGAATCTCAATATGTTTAGTACGGTTGTGATGAACCGGGTTTTGAGCAATATTTATAGCGGATATGTTATCACAAAAGATAGGAACATTTTCAAAAGAACATTTGTAATCCGCTAAGGTTTGTTTCATCCAAAGAAGTTGAGTACAACAAAAAGCGGCGGAAATATATTCGGCTTCGTAGTTGAAAGTGAAACACAATTTTGTTTCTTTGAAAACCAAGAAACTAGGCAATCGCCTAAAAATTGACATGATTCTAAGACTTTTCCGATCATCAATATTTCCCGCATAGTCAATCACTATAACCTTTAAGAGAAAAATTTTCATTCTTTGGATAAAATAAACCATATTGAATAGTGCCTTTCAAATATCGAAAAATCCTTTTAACGGCACTCATATGAGATTCTTTGGGATTGCTTTGAAAACGAGCACATAGGCATACGGCATGAAGAATGTCCTATTCTACTAGCGGTTAAATAAAGTAAACTTCCAATCATACCTCGATACTTGGATTCATCAACCGTCTTGCCTTTTCATCTTTGTCAATTTTGACATTGGTTGCCATAAGTCGAGACGGTTCTTCCTTCTTCAATGCCGAACTTCTTCAAAAGTTCTTTTGTATACTTTGATTGCGAAATATAAATACCTTCTTGGCATTGCTTAATTTGAAGTCCAAGGAAGAAATTTAGCTCCCCATCATACTCATCTCGAATTCACCTTGCATTAACTTGGAGAATTTCTTGCACAAAGATTCATTAGTAGCACCAAAGATAATATCATCAACATAAATTTGCACAAGTAAACAATCTTGTCCTTTTTCAAAAACAAAGAGTGTAGTATCAACTTTACCTCTTGTAAAACCATTTTGCAAAAGAAAAGAGCTAAGTCTATCATACCATGCACGAGGTGCTTGTTTCAAACCATACAAGGCCTTTTTAAGTTTAAAAACATCATTAGGCCTAGAAAAATTTTCAAACCCCGGAGGTTGTTTTACATAGACTTCTTCTTGAATAAAACCATTTAAGAAAGCGGATTTAACATCCATTTGGTAAAGCTTGAAATTTTTAAAACAAGAATAGGCAAGTAAAATGCGAATAGCTTCTAAACGTGCTACGGGTGCAAATGTTTCATCATAATCAATACCTTCTTCGACAATACCCTTGAGCTACTAATCTTGCCTTTATTACGAACAATGTTGCCTTGATCATCAAGTTTGTTCCTAATACCCATTTTGTACCAATAATTGTTTGAGATGGAGGACAAGGTACTAATTCCCATACATCATTTCTTTCAAATTGATTCAACTCCTCTTGCATTTCTAAAAACCAATCTTCATCCTCAATAGCTTCCTTAGCATTTTTAGGCTCTTTTTGAGATATAAGAGCTTTCTCAAAATTTCTTGAGTCATTACTTTATCAAGGGGATCACCAATAATAAGATCTTTTGGGTGATCTCCTTAAATTTCAATGCTATGGGAAGATTCAAGTATCACCCCTATCTTCTTGAGGAACATTTGAACTTGAAGGTTGATCATTTGAAATAGAAGGTTTATCATTATGAGCATCACTTTGAACAATAGGTTCAACAATATCCTCTTCATCACTATCGTCATTGGGTATTCTTTCAACACCCGAGGCTTCATTAAATTTGACATGAATAGATTCTTCAACAACCATGCTAGTCTTATTGTAAACCCGATATGCTTTGCTCTTGGTTGAATACCCCATAAATATTCCTTCATCGGCCTTAGGATCAAGTTTGTCCAATTGATCCTTAGTATTCAAAATAAAGCACTTACATCCAAATATTTTGAAATAACTAATATTTGGAGTTCTTCCTTTCCAAAGCTCATATGGAGTTTTATTCATTTTAGGACGAATATAAACTCTTACTCGATTAATGACATAGCAAGCGGTACTTACGGCTTCGGCCCAAAAATATTTTGGAAGTGAAAATTCATCTAGCATGGACCGACTCATTTCTTGAAGTGTCCGATTCTTCCTTTCGGCTACACCATTTTGTTGAGGTGTCCTTGGAGCCGAAAAATTGTGTGTATATCCCTTGGTTTCACAAAAGACTCTAAACTCACCGTCAAATTCTCCGCCTCGATCACTTCGAATAGTTTTAATAGTATCTTCCTTTTCATTCTCAATGCGTCTACACAACTTAACAAACTCATTAACGGCATCGCTTTTATTTGCAAGAAAAAGAGCCCAAGTGTATCTAGAAAAATCATCAACAATTACAAAAGTGTAATGTTTTCCACTTAGACTAGCCGTACCAATATCCCCATACAAATCTAGGTGAAGAAGTTGTAGAGGCTTGGTTGTGGAAATTTCATTTTTGGGCTTAAAACTACTCTTAACTAATTTGTTCTTTTGACAAGTGTCACATAAGCCAAGATTTTCAAAATTCAATTTGGGTAGTCCTTTTACATGTTGATTTTTGTAAATATTTTTCAAACTTTATATCCAACATGTCCAAGTCGCCTATGCCATAAACTCGTTAAATCATTGTTGGCGACAAGACAAGAAACATTTTGACTAACCAAATCACTAGTAGAAATTTTGTAAAGATTGCCTTTTCTATTTGCTTCACAAATAATTTCATCATTTTTACGAATAAGGCATTTTTCTTTATTGAAAACAACATTATAATTTGAATCACAAAGTTGGCTAACACTTATCAAATTAAATTTAAGCCCTTCTACTAAAAGAACATTATTAAGAGAGAAAGAAGAGTTACCAATTTCTCCATTTCCAAGAATTCTTCCTTTGCCATTGCCGAACATGACCATACCCTCTTCTTGGAACTTGATGTTGGTAAAAAGTTCTCTTTCCGGTCATATGGCGTGAACATCCGCTGTCCACGAGCCATTTCGAATCCTCCATGGTTGTTGTAGCGCCTATTACCTACAGACGAACCATTTTTAGGTACCACATAGTTTTGGGGTCCATGGGGTTAGCCTTGAGACCTTTGGGTCTCCAAACAAAGCTAAAATTGTTCTTCAATTTACAATTGCTAACATAGTGACCAACTTTACCACAATAAAAACAAATAATATTATGGGCACTTTTAGCACGTACAAAATTCGGACCTTGGTCATTTTTCTTAAAGACTTTTGAAATGGTTTGTAACCAAGTCCTTGTTTTGAATGCTCACCTCTTTGTGCATCTAAAATTTTAGTAACCTTATCCGTGCTTAAATTAAAACGATGCACATCCTTTTTCAAATTATCAATATCATTAGTGAGCATTTGTTTCTCGGTTTCAAGAGTTTGAATTTGAGTAAGGGTAATAGCATGAACATGATCAAGAGTCTCATAAGATGTAAGTAATTTATCCTTTTCTATTTTAAGCTCTTTATGCTCCTTCTTTAAACTCTTGTATTTAACAATCAATTTTTGAAATTCATTTTGCAACTCATCAAAATCACATTGCAATTCATCAACTAAGGAGGAGAGGTAGAGGAGTTAGAGCGTACATCATTATTTTCATCGTCTATAGCCATAAGACCATGTTCGGTTTCACCTTCCTCGTCGGATGTCTCGAGTAGCTCATCCCAAGTTTTGACATCCACATTTAGAGCCTTCTTTTTCGGAAAAGGCTTCTTTTTCTTTTGTTCCTCCTCATTGAGTTTTGGGCAATCGGCTATGAAGTGCCCTTTCCGTGACTTAAAGCAATCATTATCTCTTGGTTTTCTTGCTTTATTTTTATTCACAAATTTTGCAAATTTTTCGAACAAGTGCGGCCGTCTCCTCATCATCATCATCATTATCATAATATGCATTATTAGAAGAGGAAGCAAGACCTTTAGGAATATTTTGCATACCCGATTGATTGATGGTTGGTTTGGTATTTTTCCTTTCCTTGAGATAGACTTCATAGATGAGGAGGTTCCCGATGAGCTCGTCAAACTTGAGTGTCTCAAGATTTTGTGCTTCCGTGATTGCCGTCACCTTTTTCGGACCATGAGCCGGGAAGAGCATTCAATACCTTAGTCACTTTGTCTTCTTCGGAGATGACTTTACCGAGGGCCACAAGAGGATTGACAATGTTGTCGAAGTCTTTCCACCATCTTGGAGATGCTTTCACCATCATACATGTTAAAGTTTTCAAAGTCTTTAACAAGCATGGTCTTTCTAGCTTGCTTGACCTTCTTTGTCCCTTCATATATAGTCTCCAATTTTTCCCAAACCTCATGTGCCGACCTTATGCCTCGTATGCGATTGTACTCGGTGGTGGTAAGTGAGCAATGCAAAATATTTAAGGCACTTACCGTTTAGAGAGAAAGCCTTCTTATCATTTTCATCGAACTCCTTGAAAGGTTTAGGAGCCGAGGTGCCATCCTCCATTTTTTTCGTTGGTTGATCAACTCCTTCAATAACCACATTCCATATGTCAAACCCGCACCCTTGTAAAAGACTCCATACGGTCTTTCCAAAATGCGTAGTTGTTGGCGTCGAACAATGGTGGCTTGTTGGTGGAGGCGTCGGTGGTGAGATAAGCGTCATTCGTAGCCATGGATCTTTCCTCTTTACTCGGGCGAGCTAGCCAAAGAGTTGGCTCGATACCACTTGTTAGTCCAAGTGGCTACGATAATCTAGAGGGGGTGAATAGATTATCTCGGTTTTTCAGATTTTGCCCTCTTTTTCGAATAATCAAACAAAGACGAGAATGTAAATGCGGAAATTAAACAACACTCGTCGATTTAAAGAGGTTCAACCCACCTGGGCCTAATCCTCTACCACCCCAAGATATCCGGGATGGATTTCAAAAGGAAAAAGATATTATTAATTTACCAAAAATTAATACAACACCTTGAGGATTACCACAACCCTCTTACACCACCTTGAGGATTACCACAATCCTCTTACAACACCTTTGAAGATTACCACAACCTTCAAACACCTATCACTTAGATCACCCAAGTGTATTCTTACCACAGAATACTCACAAGGGATGTCTTGTGTTGAATGATGACCAAAATCAAGATTACAACTCAATAATGATTGATACAATGATGAGTACAAGTGTAATCAAGAATTGAAAGCCTAGACCTCAAATTTGTGCAAGTGAAAGTGCTAAGGCTAATACAACAAGATATATGAAAGTGTTTGCTTTGTTTGCTCTTTGCTTGTATGGAGTGTTGTATCTTGTTGCTTGAATGAAGCCTCTATTTATAGGAGAGGTCTTGGCTTTGATTTCCAGGACATTGGCTCTCCTTGGGGAGTGATTTGCTTTACGCAAAAGAAACCATTTAAAATCATCAATATAGTCATTAGAAATCAATCCCACAAAATAGGGAAAAGTTGTCCGAAAATGCAATCGGATAGTTCTTTGATAAATGCAAGGGGATTCACCGGTCGCACAGAGATAAGATTGAAATTGAATTCTGCGAATTTTTACGGGGGACCGGTCGAAGGGGGTTCGGCCGTGCATCTTGGTCTTGACCGGTTGGGGTTGATAGAAAATCAAAACAGAGAAGTCCGCATTTGAGAGGCACTCCCGTACGGCCGCCCGGTGGTCGACCGGTCGCCCTCACACGTCGCCCACCTGGTCGGCCAGGTCCGCCCCCATTTTCTCTTACGTCCCCATTTTCTGTTTCAAAACTCAACTCGGTGCGGGTTGCCTATAGGGCGGCCAGGTCGAGCTGAAACAAAAGTGTTGTCGATTTTTAAATCGAATATAAACTTCAAGAAATACTCCGAAAAATAGTAAAAACATTTTAGATCGATCGGAAGTGTTAGGACAACATTTAGGGACATTGTTTTGGTATAAAAACTCATTTGAACAAAATCATCAAAATCATGATAAAAACATTTATCTAATGATTTGTGAGGACAATGATGAATGATCGATGAGATTGGAAGTAAGGTCGCAACTTCCTAAATCTACCAAGGCTAGAGCCAGAGCACGGTCTCTAGATACCTCTCCTCGGCTCCTCAGTAACAACTTGCTCACGTAGTAAATGGGCGATGAACTCCTCTTCGTCTCGCACCAACACCGAGCTCACGGCTCGAAACCGAAGCTACTAGGTATAAAAATAGAGCCTCCTTTTTAAAGCTTGGACGGTAAAGGTGGAGACATAAGGTATCCTTTCAAATCTCCGAATGCCTTCTCACATTTCTCCGTCCATTGAAATTTTTTCATGTTTCTCAAAGTGTTGAAAAAAGGAAGGTTGCGATCAAACACCTCGAAATGAACCTTGTTCAACGAGGCAATTTTCCCCGTGAGTCATCTTTGTTTCATTGATCGTCTCTGGCGAACTCATTTCCATTATAGCTTTTATCTTCTCCGGGTTCGCTTCGATCCCCTCTCATGCACCATGAAACCCAAAATTTTCCTCCTCGCACTCAAGGTGCACTTCGCCAGATTCAATTTCATACCATAGGCTCGCATTATTTTGAAAGCCTCCCTCAAATGCTCGAGGTGATCCTCTTCCACCACATTTTTTACCAACATATCATCAACATACACTTCCATTGATTTGCCAATTTTCTCTCTAAACATGAGGTTGACTAACCTCTGATAAGTAGCTCCCGCGTTTTTTAGCCCAAACGGCATTACCATGTAACAATAAACTCCGTTCTCCGTCACAAACGAGGTCTTATCTCTGTCTTCCTCCGACATAAAAATTTGGTGATATCCTTGGTAAGCATCCATCATGCAAGACACATCCTCTTTGTGGAGTCCACCAAGAGGTTGATGCGAGGTAGGGGGTAGGGATCCTCGGGGCATGCCTTATTCGATCCGTGAAGTCGGTGCACATCCTCCATTTGTTGTTAGCTTTGGGCACTACAACTACATTTGATAACCACTCGAACTCAATTTCCACAACATATCCCACTTCCAATAATTTGTTCACCTCGTTTTCTATAATTTTGTTGCTTTCGCCTCCAAAGCTTTTACCTTCAGCTTTGGCCTCGCTAACGGATCCACATTCAGTCGGTGAACCATCACCTCGGTCTATGCGCTTGGAAATCGAAGGTTTCCAAGCAAAAATGTCCACATTCTCCTAAGAAATTGAATCATCAACACTTCTAGCTTGAGTCCATTTGCGACCTATCTTAGTGAACTTATCCGGTCGCTTTGGCTCGAGCTCAATCACTTTGTCTTTGCTCCGTTGGCTCAACCCTATACTCCGCCATTGTCCTAGCTTTTTTAACCTTCTCATTTTCTTTTTTACTCAAATTGACCTCCTCTTCTTCGCGTGTTATTTGCTTTATAGTCCTCACTTCTCTCCCTTTCTTCTTCTTTTTTAGGGAAACGTTATAGCATTCTCTAGCCGCCTTCCGATCGCCTCGTCTTCGCCTACTGCCTCAATGCGTCGAGGGAACTTCATCTTCAAATGATAGGTGGATACCATTGCTTGAAATTGATTCATCCGGTCGCCCATGATCACATTATAAGCAAATGGGGCGTTTACTACCAGTACTTGATCATTATTGTCTTTGAACACAGCGGCGCTTCGCCTAGCGAGGTGGGGAGATCAATGGTTCTAAGGGGACCACTTCGCTTCCAAATCCCATCAATGAGTGTCAACCGACGTAGGCGCTTCATCTAGTTCCATCTTCCTCAACACATGCATAAATAATATATCCGCCGAGCTCCCATTGTCACCAAAACTTTTTGTACAAATGAAGTTGGCGATATCCATCGTGATAACCATCGGGTCGTTTTGACTGCCTCGACCCCCACGAGGTCACGGCCATCGAATGTAATAGGGCTAGAGTTTTGGGCGCTCATGACCTTGATTTCTCTTAGAATCATGAGTGAGGTTGCGCGCATGTTTCCTTCTTTGCACTCTGTGAATCACCTCCACTAGGACCTCCTGCTTTATCATATGTATAACCCCCTACGAGGCATGTTATCTTCTTCGTGATTTTGCACAGCCTGGAGCGTTCCTCGGGCGTTCTTGCCTATGTCCGCCTCATGGCGACCTCTCGACCGGCCGCGATTTGCGAGCCGCAGATCTTCGCTTGGGTCCCGGTTAGGTCCTCCCCTCGTTCTTCTTTCAAAACAAAATTTTGTAAGTAACCTTCTTGAATGAGCCTTTCAATCTCATCTCGCAATTGAATGCGATCCTCGGTGTCGTGGCCATGGTCCTTGTGGAAGGCGACAATATTTATCCATATTTCTTCGACCCGAGGTCGCCTTCATCTTTTTTTGGCCACCTTAGCATATCGCGGTTCGCTCTATGGCCATTAGGCGTGACTTCGGGTGCGTTTAACAGTGTATCTATTGTGCCTCGTCTCCGGGGCGATCTTGATCGGACCTCGGTCCAGCCTCTCTCGACCCTAAACCGAAGCCTCTCTCTAAGATCCATCCCCTCGCGTGGAGCCCGAGCCACTCGGGACCACTCCCCGGGTCTTTAAGGGCATTCATCTCTTCCTCTTGTATGTATTTAAGGTCACTTCCATTAATCGCTCCTTATCGACGGGCGGTTCGCGAGCGGCGCGATCTAATGGTCCTTTTGCAATCCAATGATAAGGATATTAGTCATCATGTCAATTCGCATATCTTGTACCTCCAATGCTTCATCATTGAACCGATTTATGAATTCCCCGAGCGACTCTTTCACCCCGCCTTATAGTGAACAAATGCGGTGACCTTTCGCTCGCTTTGCTTATGAATCGGTATAAGAACTTTCGAGCCACTGTCGTAAGAAACCACGCCTTCCTGGTAATCCTATGAACCATTCCCGCCCTTTCCTCGGCGTTGTGATGAATATTCTAGCATTCATGGCATCCGACCGCCCATACAATTGCATCACGTGGTCGAAAGCGGTGAGATGTTCCCGAGGGTCCCTATTCCCATCATATTTCGGAGATCGGGAAGCTTGAAGTTCGGCATGACCACCTCGGCTAGGATCTCGGAGAAAATGGAGATCCCCTTTTCTCGCAGCGTATGTTACGATTCCTCCGCCTCAAATCATCCGGTTGTCGAGTAACATGCTCGATTTGTTCACCATTCGTGTATGTCCCGTGGCTTATTGACTTGGTTCGCCCACGACCTCCTCCCTGGTCTCTCGTTGGTGGCCTGACAAATTGACTGACTAGCCACCTCTTCCAAATCAACTAAGACTTCGTTTCGTTTTCCACATTCCCTCCTTCCCCGGGGACCTTGGGGAAGGGCCTCCATACCTTTTCGCCTTTCTTTCCTATCCTCCAACATTTTTTCCAAAGATTTTCTCAAAGTCACTAGCCTTCATGTGAATCATCTGCTCCTCCTCCCGAACGAAAGATGGTCCTGCCAAGAAGTGAAGCGGGCGAATTGGCGATGTTTCCTGGGAGGTCCTCCACGACACCCTGAGGTGTCTTGGGCGCATGCCAGTGTTTCCAATAGCCTGCTCTCGGTGTCTCCTCCATCTTTAGCTGACCTCTTTCCCACAAAGTAGCGCCAACCAGTTTAGGTAAGTAAACCGGATGTGCGACCTAGGGACCCACAAAGCGAGGTGAAGTGTGTTCCACGAAGACCTGGCCGAGATCCCCTGAAGAAAGCTAGGTGTACTTTGTTCGAGGTGCACTGAAACAGAACGCACGTTAAATTTGCCGGATGGCTCCTGACTAAGGCCCTCCGGTGCTTTGCCAAGTCGAATCGTCGGGTGGTTGAGGTCTTAGAAAGCTAAAGAGCGAGGTAATTTAGAATAATGACAAGTTACCTTTTACCTTGAATTCCGTGCGATTTTGAAGATCGTTTCACTTCGGGTGAGACGGATCACCGTACACGTGGCATCCGATCGACGGTGAATGCGGCTCATGCAGCGACCGACCCGTGATTTCGGGTCGGGTGGGACTCCATATAAAAACCGCGGATCCTGAGGGTGGTTTGGTAATTTCGCGGCGAGGTCAAGATGGTCAACTCGACTGGCGAGGCTATAATGGTAATTTCCACATCAATATGGATAACACTCTCCGATTGTAATATTCTCGTTGGCTTCAAGTCTTGAGTGGGTCACTACATGCATCACAAAAGGTCGCTAGGGTGGCGGGGCATGGCTTAACGAAGATCCTCCAACGCTTAAGTCAGTTTTAGAGCAAGTAAAAATAAGCCAAAAAACTTGAACGGAGTAAATACGTAGTAAATTGTGTACCTTTAACAATGAGGATATTGGGTATTTATAGTAGCGATGACGATTTTGGCCCGACACGCCCTGACCCGCCGTGTTTGGATCGCATGCCCGCACCGCAACTCATAGTGGGGCGGAACGGGCATGGGTATCACTTAGCCTAATGGGTATCAGCCCCACCCCGCCTAATATTTTTATTTTTTAAATGTATTTAGTATATGTTGTACATGTATAATATATATGATAATATAATTTTTATGTATTTTAATATTATATATAACATATATACTTTAAAATGGCAATTTTTATAAATAATATGCATTTATAAAACAACAAAACAAGATAAAAAATTTATAAATACCCTTATAAATATATTACGAGTTTGTCATAATTTATTTTCTTATTTTTTTGCTCATTTTTATTTAAATTAGGTATATTATGATATAGTTATAATTTTTTTTATTCAACACCGAGCAACCGATTTGCCCAACCCGCTCCATAGGATGGATGGGGCGGGCACGAGTCTTCAAATACCCACCCCTTTGCCATTCATAATCTAGATGCATGTTTGTGGGTTTTTGTGGGCCTTCTATAATTAGGGCTTTCATGGGCTTAATCCAGGTGTAATTAATTATAGTGAACTTTATTTTAGTTCTGGGCCCATAATCCAGATATATTTTTTTTTCATTATTCCTTTTAGCAACAACAATTTGGCTTAATTTCTAAGATTTTAGTGGCCAACTACTTTAACCGCTAAAATATTTTTTTGTTTCTTCCTTGAGTGATTCACAAACATACACCTCATTACATAATATATATCTATATATTAATTTTTAATATCTAATTATAATAAAAAAATAAGTATATGAAGATCCATAGTCTAATGATATTCAAGTCAAATACGCTGATAAAATCGAACGCAGTTAATATTTTTATATTTAGAATATATATTTTGTAGTGTTTTTTTTTTTGTTATAAAATACCATATAAATAATTTTCGAACTAGAACTCTAAACCGATCACCGATCCTAATTAGAACTCTAAACCCATTCGAATTAGAATTTTAACTCTAATTCGAAGATTTTTAAAAAAAAAATATAAATCTAGTGGTCAAATTATTACAACTTTAAAGCATCATTTTTTTAAAAATGTTAAGTTAAAAGATAATACCAAAAAGTCAAGTTCTAAATACACCCTCTAATGAAAGTAAATTTTCTTTATCAAACCCTAGATTTTTCCAACACCCAAATTGTTGAAGATTAATAAAGTTTTATCCCCATATAATGAACATATATTCTTAGTTTAATAAAATATGTTATTTTTCAAATTTTCTAGTTGAAAAATTTTTTTGGTTATAAAATACCATATAAATAATTTTCGAACCAGAACTCTAAACGTGCGTTCGCGCCATCGACCATCGTGCCATCCTTTGCCAATTAGAACTCTAAACCCATTCGAATTAGAATTTTAACTCGTAGACAAAATTGAAAAAAGATTTTTGTCAGAAAAAGTGGATAAATATAAAAAAGGGGGTCAAAACCCATAAATATAATCAAAACCCTCTCGAGGAAAACTAAGAGAAAGAACGAAAGAGAGAAGATGAAGATTGTTAGGAGAGACTTTGTTCGTAATGGCCCTGGAAGTGTAAAGGTCTCTTTTTTTATATATATTTTCTCCGTTCCCTTTTCGTGGGGATGATTAATTTGGACACGATTATCAGATTCTCTTCGTGGGTTCCTTCTTTCTTCTTCTTTGTTGTTGATTTGATTGCTGGGTTTTGGTGCAGATGGTCCCAGATGAATCAGATGACTTATGGGTTGCTTATAATTTGATATCAGAGGGTGACACTGTCGTCGCCGTCACAGTCAGGTAGCTTTTGTGTTTCTGTTCATTGTATTCCTTTGCTCCATTTCAGTATACAATTCGAGTTAAAGACTGAGTTTTGATATCAGCCTTTTTTTTTTATTTTTGGAACTTGAACTCTGTGCTTATAGTACCAATGAGTGGGCTAATTGTTTGTTGTGTCCAATTAGTATATCTGAACAAAAGATTGAAAAAATATCCTCTGTTTTTTTTGGCTGGGTTTCAATTTTTTTCTTTCTTATTTGTTTTATGTGTGTAAATTTATTCAGTAGAAACCAAATTTTGTGTATGGTGTACCAGTGAGTATGGCAATTCAGCCGTTCTTCGCTAGTGTTCATGCAGAAGTTGGATTTAGTTGGGAGGTGGGACTATAATTTATGTAGTATAATCATTTAGGCCAAATGTGTAGCTCTAATACTGCATAGAGTGATAGAAGATGTACTAAATTTGCACTGAAGCCGAAATATGCTAACTGGTTTTGTCTACTGAAATTGACTTTTTCCTAGTTTGTTGTTGTAGCCTTTGTTGAATTCTGAAATAAATCTCATATGTGTGCAGGAAGGTTTTGAGAGAAGCTGCTTCAGGAGGAAGAGATGCAGAAAGAGTGAAACTGAAATTAGAAATCAAAGTTCAGGTAATTCTGATAGTGGAGCTTTGTGTTGCTAACAACAAGGCTTAAATCGGAGTTTGCTTGGATTGCATACTGAATTCTGTTTCGAAGGTCAAAATAGATTATTTGACCAAGCAAAAGTAAAGCCAATTTATGGTTGAAGCACTTCATGCATACTCTAAATATTACCAAATTGAAATTAATTAACAGTTTCAAACAGGCCTGAAAAGTTTGCATTGTACGTATCTCTATAGAAAGATTGAATGACAATCTGGTTAAATTTTAGGCTGTCGAGTATGATAAAGAAGGATCTGTTTTACGCATACGTGGGAAGAATGTTTTGGAGAATGAACATGTCAAGGTAAGTGTCTTGAGCCTTCTATTCTTAACTATTTCATATCCCTGATGCTCCAATGGAACTTATAATTTTCATGGTGCAGATAGGGGCATTTCACACTCTAGAGATTGAGCTCCACCGGCCTTTTGTATTAAGAAAGGTACCTTTTTTCTTTAATCTTATACCTATCACCATTCTTTTCCATAGTTATTTTTGAAATTTGTTAAGATATTATGTATACATCTATACGCAGTGGGATTTTGTATGCATAGTTTTAAAACATCATCAGATGTTCCTAGATGCTATAAATAATAACTAATTAACCATATCAATTCGAAAACCAACTTTAAATGGCCTTATTCAGTTGCGACATTGAAGAAAAACATCCAATCAGATCAAACAAGAAAACTAAATTTTAATTTGGAACTTTACTGAGGCCCAATGATATGTGTTATAATGGTAAATGAGAACCTTAAGTCATAAAATATATTTTTTAGGCTATTTTTATGAAAGTTTACTGCGACTAAAAGTTTTAGTTGTTGACTCTTTTATCAGTAAAAAGACTTCCGAGATGCTAGTGCCATCATATGCACAAACTGGATAATGATCAATCATGACCAGACATTTGATCATAGGCATACCATTATGTTTTACTCAAATATATGAAAAGTATTACGGCTGATATTTTTTAGATTTCCCTAGTGTATTTCCAAAACAGACATCACACTGCAAATTGTCTGGGGGTTGGGGAGTTGGAAATGGGAAAGGTTGAACTCTGGTTCTCAATATTGACCTGCTCCTGATTGGGATGTGATTTTCTTTGTACCGCATGTTCTTTTTGATGCATAATTAATAGCTTTATTTTAATGCTGTTAACTGAGACTTAGGCTGAATAAATACATATTGTGCTTATTTAAAATTTTCAACTATTTTAGGAGGTCTGGGACTCACTGGCATTGGATGTGCTTCATCAAGCATCTGGTATACGTTTAAATAAACTATATCCCACTTCAAATTATGTTATAATTTGTGCTCCAATGTGCTAATTGTGACTTATTATTTTATTTAGATCCAAAAGCGAGTGCTGACCTGGCTGTTGTTCTAATGCAAGAAGGTCTTGCAAATATTTTACTTGTTGGTAAAAGGTAATCCTATCTATTGTGGTTATGATATATAGTCCACCTGAATTTCTCCAACTTTGATTGCTAGAGCAGGAAACTTGGTAATTTTTCTTTTGTCCTATATTGGACATCTTTGGTTTCAAAATTTTCTTGTAGATATGTACATTTAACTCAGAGGTTATACTCAACTTGATGGTTAAGTTCCAATATTTGGCTTTAAGTCCAAAGAGGACAAATAGAGACATAAGAGAATAAGACAAAAATTCAAGTTAAAGTATGTGGCGGATCCTAAAAAATGTACAAAATTTTAAGAAAATGGAAATATGACCAAGACTCATATTTTTATAAATTCACAAATCAAAATAGGTAACTATGTGTAATGTGTTGATAGATAGTCGATAGTACCAATCGGTTAGCATGCATGAGGACATGTTGGTTTATGTTAATGATCCAAGCTTGTCTTTTTTTTTTTTTTGCTTCAGTGTAAATTCCGTTCATTTAAATTTTGCCTTGTGTTGCTATTTCCAATGTATTTTGGAGTTTTAGACTAGTACCTTTAGAGGGCTTTGTTTGCAGAGTCACATATTGTGATATTTTAATGCGCTTGTGATGAAAACTTAAATTTGCTAGATTTCTTATATTCAATTGTTGTCATGTGTCAACAGTGTGACAACTACTCGTTCTCGTGTAGAGACTTCAATACCTCGCAAACACGGGCCCGCTATTGCAAGCTATGATAAAGTATGCTCACCTCCTTTAGTTGCTGTTTGCAATGCCTGTGTGGTTATATTTGTGAAACTTTTCTATGAAGATGCAATTAATTTCCTAACGGGTATGCTTGTCTTTTACAGGCCTTGAATAAGTTCTTCGACAATGTCTTACAGGTAGGTGCACTATGCTTAATATGTTTGCTTTGCTTCTTGTCGTGTTTCTAATTTGATTCCAGGAAGTAATTATCAACAACTTTGTGTCATGTGTTTTAGGCCTTTCTTAGAAATGTTGATTTCAACGTTGTTCGCTGTGCGGTGATTGCAAGTCCAGGATTTACTAAGGTTCTTTATTTGATCTCATGTAGCTTATCTTGGAGACTTCTTATAATATCTGCTATTCCATTTTTTGTCTATGAATTTGTTACTATTTGTTTACATTTGTTATTATTTTCTTTGTTAGTAAATATCTTATGTGTGATTATACATGTTCAGGACCAATTTCATCGGCACTTATTGTTGGAGGCTGAACGAAAGCAGCTGAGACCTATCATTGAGAATAAATCGCGTATAATTCTTGTGCATACTACCTCTGGATACAAGTACCGTCGCTATCTCTTTTTCCCCTCTGTCTTGTTTTTGGATTAACTTTTTATAAATAGTTTGAGTAGTTTCTGATGTGAAGTTTGGACATTGAAGAAGTTGCTATAGTGAATTGTTCAATTTCAGTGATTGCCATTATAGTTTCACATTATTGAATCTATTATGATCCTATCTTCAAAAAAACTGTCACAGGCATAGCTTGAGAGAGGTTTTGGATGCTCCAAATGTTATGAATATGATAAAAGATACAAAAGCTGCACAAGAGGTACTACTTCACTTTCCATGAGTTTCGTATTCTATCTTTTGATCTATTTTGTTATCCGAGAAGATGTTAGGTTTACTTATTTATTTCTGTTCACATATTTTGCTATTTTGTAATGCAGGTCCGAGTACTCAAGGATTTCTTTGCCATGCTTTCCAATGTTAGGTTCTAACCTTCATATATGTGTTCAGGTCATCGATTTTTGTTGTAAAACATGTGTGTCTGTATTTAAGTCACATAATCAGGTGTGAGGGCGGGAGAGCTAGACCGAAAAAATGAAAAGGAATGTATACGAAAAATAATAAAGGGATACTTACAAAACTAACCCTGAGGTATGGTTAATTACCAAAAAACCCAAAGAAGTATCAAAATTACAAAAAAGCCCCTAAGTTTGACTTTACGTTAAATGTGAGGGTATAACTGTAATATTTCAGAAATGTAAATGGGGTTTTTGAAATTTTTTTGCTATGCAGGGGGTAAAGTGCAATACAAAATCAAATCTCATGGTTTTTTTTGTAATTTTCAAAACCTCTGGGTTTTTTTTTTTTTTGTAGTTACCCCAAACCTCGAGGGTAGTTTTTTTATTTATCCCAAAAATGAATAAAAACACTTGTTAATAGATAGTTGTTGGCGTGTATGGCATTAACTCTGCATCTAAATTCTAATCTACTAGTTGTTTTTTGACTTGGTGTATTGGTTTTTTGTTAAAGGATCCTGAACGTGCATGCTACGGACCAAAGCATGTTGAGGTTGCCCATGAGCGAATGGCTGTCCAGACGCTTCTCATTACTGATGAGCTCTTCAGGTTACTCCAACTCTCACAAACTCACTCTTCTTAGAAACCACACAATTAAGTGATGTATTTTCTTCCGATTTTCCTGAAACCATTGCGATGTCTGTGTGTATATAAATAAATATTTTCAGGAGTGCGGACATACCAACAAGGAAAAAGTATGTGAATTTGGTTGAATCAGTGAAAGCTTCAGGTGGTGATGTTCACATCTTCTCATCTATGCATGTTTCAGGAGAACGTTAGTACTCTGTTGCTTTCTTTTTTTAGCTTTAATTGTTTGAAAAAATTTCAGAGACGGACGGTTGGGGTTTATTTGCTCGTACGTGTTTTTCACTAGAGTAATTTTTGCTAACTGGAGGTAATTTTTATGTTGTCGACAGAACTGGCACAGCTGACTGGTATTGCTGCTATTCTTCGGTTTCCCCTACCAGACCTTGAAGACATAGAAATGTGATAGACTGGTGATTAATTAGTTTGAGCTGTCACAGTTTTGTTTCTAAATTTATATGTACTATATATGATCAAAGAGGTAGAAGATTTGTAGGGATTAAGGCACAATGGTACTAGAAGCTTCACTCATCTACTTTTGATTGTTCATAATGTATTCTTTGTTCAACAGTATCAAACTGGCTGCAATGAAAGTTTTCCTTTGTGTATATTTGTATGTTACAACTAAATTAGAGCACTATCACATTTAAACACGTGCATTAAATACACACTCTATTAATATATTTAAAATTTTGTTTAAGCAGAAAACTTAGGCCTTGTTTGTTTAAGATTCCAAGTCACCATTTTCAACTTGTTTCATAGAAATGAAATCATGTTTGTTTATAAATTTCTCAATAGAAATCATCATTTTCACTTTTCATTTTCCACAAAAACAATTTTTGATAATTTCATTAATCTAAAACTACCTTAAATCATTCATCAATCATTATTTGTTTTTTTTTCAAAATATTTCTTGTTATAATTTTACTTAAATATTACCATTTAATACACTTAACTACAAATATAATATATATTGCAATTAAAATATTCAATCACTATCAACTTTTCAAATTATTATATAATAAAATATTAAAAACAACTCAACCAAACATAATCTCATTTTCAAGTCTACTTAAAACTCATTTTCATTCACTCACTCAAACACAATTCCGGTTTTCACAAAAACCAATAAATTATCAAAATTCATTTTTAAATATTTGCGTAGCTAAAATGGTGTTCCATTTTATAAAGCCTTTTTTATAGAATATAGGGGAAATAAATTTACAACCTTCATTTGAATCTTTTCAACTTGTTTTATATAATTTATAATGAAATTGGCTTTGTTTGACAACATTTTTTTGATGATTTCAGATTTTCAGTACAAAAATGTGGAAAAGTAAAAATATATTTGTTTGGTTGTTTTCATAAGATTTCATTTTCAAAAGATTTAAACTCTTAACTACCTTGTAATATAAGTTGCATTAAATACAAAAATAAACACTTTAAATCCTCTTGTAGAAAATTGACATGTTTCATTTTTAAACATGTGCGTGGCATGTTTTATTTATAACCTTTTTTCTTTTTTTAAAAATGCAACCTTCTACAAATTTTTATTAACAACTTCCGATGGCCCGTGCTTTAAATCATGAGTTTAGAAAGGGATTAATAAAACTTTAGTTGTTTATGTTGCATTTTCAAAAGCAAAAATATTTAGGTTGCGAAACATGGAAAACCACAAAAGTTCAATGGAAATCTTTTTCCCTTTATTAAATATATGCAGGATGTTGTCCTTTTCCTATAAATATTTAAACTTTTGTCCAAGTTCTACCATAAATTTTTCTATCTTATGCTTGTGCAAAACATGAGTTTGGAAAGCCAATAATAGATCTTTAGTTGAGCTGGGGCTGATCAAAAATGTAACATGGAAAAGCACAAAATAAAAATCTTTTTATTAATTAATGGATTTCATAAAATTATTGTTTATGTCAAAAAACCATTATTATTTTCTCCACCTTTAAAATGTACCACCCTACCCCACATCAGATTAGTTCTCAAAAAAAAAAATAATTAATATTATTTTTGTATATAAAATTAACAACATTTATAATTTTGCCCCCATTCAAAAAACACCTATTTATCTATTAGTTTCAAGAAAAAATAAATCTCACCCCTATAGTCACCGTTTCTGCTCCATTCCTGCTCCACCTCCACCCACTCCCAACTCCCACCCCAATGATATTTCATCTGAAATATCTGGTGTTTCATTTTTTGAGTGTATATCAAATGTACAACAATGAAATCATTGTTAAGTCTGTGTTTATCCCCATATTGCCTATTTGCTAGGATGTCGTGTATAAATGTGAGTTGGGCACATGATAACTTCTCAGTGATGAGTTCTACCAATACCATTTATCAATCATCTTATACATGTGAGATTCACTTCGTGAATTTATCATCACACCATATGAAATTGATTATTCCATCTGCCACCACCAGTATACCTGTCACATACCCTCTCCAAGCAAGGAGCATAATTTATTACACATAAACAAAATTATACATACAAAATTTTCTTCTACCCCACCCCATTGCTGCAGTATACTTTGTAGATGCACTGATTCTACCATGGATTCCTTATCATTTACCTGAAATGAAAAATATTCATATATAATCAGGCTATAAATGTCAATACCAGTGCTACATTTCCAACAAGTATAAATATATTTCCCCCCCTAAAATGTGGAAGATGTGAAAGCCAAGACAATTAGAAGGACCACATAGTACTACAATTAATTTGTACAACAATCACAACTCTTTCAAATTCAATAGATTTTCCAGAGACCCTATGGGGCTGATTTGCCAGTAACGATAACAGAGCGGAAATTATTTGAAGTTCTTAGCGCGATTAAGCAATTGAGCAGAATCACGTCCGATAATAAAGGCAAATCGACAAAATGCTGGACTGTGTTTAACTATTTGGAAGCAACGTATGAAGGATTCGAAGGAATATAAGTTTTCACCTTAATTACCTACTCGGAAATGGTTATTGCTGCGATTTTGTGGGCGGAGGCAGTTATTTTCGCTTACATGCCGTAAACTTGGAATCTTGTCCAAAGGCCCCGAGCATTCGACATGCTACTTCAAGTAACTTACCTGTTGTTAAAATATGTAAGTGACATTTATTAGTCAACTCTTGCTTAAGTAAAGAAACATTGTAAATTTGTAATGCCAGCTGAGAATAGCTTAATTAATTCTCCCATGAAACTGATTAGGCTAGAATAGAAAACTACTAAAAAGATTTTGAAATAACCAGATCACATTAAAATTCATACAAGTTAGAGCAATAATATTAAGCATATATGAAGTGGATTAATTTCCATGAATCTTCATATGTAATGCAATCTCATCAGCATGTTAGTTTCAGATCTACCAGTTATTCTAACTCAGCATTTGGATCTGTAGAAGACCAACTATTTAATGCAGACATGAAAAGTACAGTGGTTCTTGTCTGTTTTTAAAAATAATGTTTACTATAAAAAGATAAGTTAATGAAACAAAATCAGATTATGTCAACTCAATATTGTTATAATTAGATTTTAGTGTAGGCAGATAGATATTTATAATGTTTGTGATTTAGTTGGAGGATTATTTTTTATACCTTTATAGTGGTTGGGATTTCTCATTGCCAAACAACATTTGGTAGTGAAGTAATTCCTAAAGCCGCTGACAGTTTTGCAGTTTTACATTCTTCCCCAAGTTTATTTTTATGGTGGTAATGAGACAACTAATTTGACATCCACAAACCAAACTGCCCTAATTCTTAATTTCCATGAAATTACTGATTGACATTAAAACAATAATTTTAAATCCCATAATTCATTTTCCTATATGACATGAGAATTCCAAGAAAATACAGTAACTACACTACATAGTTTCAGCTTTCAACATAGCAAGATTTGTTTACAACTCAATGTTCGAATTTGGTGTTCAGATAAAAGACTCATTTATTAAGTAGGTGATCATGTACTATTATCAATAAAGCCATCTTAGTATTACCCTGCACGGATGATAGTCATTAATTTTAAAGCATAAATTGTGAGTTTTTGTGTAAGACAAGCGATAACCATTGAAAAAACGAGAATGCATAACAATGATCCATACGGTAGAATTGGAGATGAAACATTGATCTGAAATAAAAGATCTCAACCGACAGATTTTAGTACAGTCTTCCAGTAAAATTTGTTTATAATAAATAACTGTTTTTTCCTATTTGAAGAAACACTATATGGTTATATCGTGCTACATTATTAGTATTATTATTACAAATACATCCTATGAGGTTTGGGTTAGTTAAAAAAAAACTAAATGTTTTTAAAAATTACAAAAAAAAATCTTGAGGATTAATTCCGTCTTACATTTTTTCCCTTCATAAGCAAGAAAACATTTCAAATACCCCATGATATTTATAGAAATATTACACTTACCCCTTAAATTTAAGACAAAATCAAATGTGAGCCTTTTTGTAATCTCTTTCCATGAGACCGTTTTTTAGACAAAGTAATCACAAAAATATCACTTTTATCTTGAAAAGTATCCACAAACTCAAACTGGTCTCAAATTTTTGTATTTTTGTAATTTTGAAATAACTCTTGTTTTTTTATTTAATTAGTCAAAACCTAAGGGAGTTTTTGTAATTAGCCTTCATTATTATTCCCAACTTCATCTACACTACATGGTTTCAGCTTTCAACATAGCAAGAACCTTGTTTACAACTCAAAACGTTCGAATTTGCGTGTTCAGATTTTTAATCTCAAAAGATTCATTTGTTAAGTAGGTGAACCATGGAATAGCTTCTTTTTTTTTTTTTATTTTTTTTTTCAAAAATTAAATTAATATTTTTTTGTTTAAATATAACACATTATAATTCAATACCAAATTTAGAATATTATCTTATATTATTTGAAGACTTTGAATTAAATAAAATAAATAAAAGGAAAAAAATGGTCTTAACTTAATATCAATAATTAATATGAAGAATTAATATTAAGTAAGGTATCCTCTTGTGGATATAGTGGAATCAAAGCCCACATAGTTCTTTTATATTTTTACCATTATTTCTTGTAGTAGGTGTAGGTTGTATTTCTTGTTTGACTCGTTTCTCCTTAAATTTTTAAACTATATTCATTATAAATTCATTATATTTGTTGGGCACTAATAGTATTTGGCAATTTGGAACCGTGGAACACCATTCTCAAAGTAGAACAAACCGGAAATAAAGACCGGTTTTGCATTTTTGTAATTTTGAAATAACTCTTGTTTTTTTTTTTAATTAGTCAAAACCTAAGGGAGTTTTTGTAATTATCCTTCATTATTATTCCCAACTTCATTCCCACAGAAACTACCGTCAAAAAGTATTGAAATTTCATAATGGACAGCTGACATGGCAACCAACAAACACATAATAACGCACGTACAGACAATTTTCTCCTACCCACCGCGACCGACACCGACAGACCACACTCTCCCTCATCCACCACCACCTCCACCACCGCCGGAAAAATCTCCATAACAGATAACAAAATTCATCAACAGAAAAAAAAATTCAAAAAAGAAATAGCGTACCTCTTCTCGTCGTCGCAGAATTTATCTCAACCTTTCGATCATCAGCAATTTTCAGCCCTTTAACTTCCTTCTTCTTCCCCTCCGGCGCCGGAAAAAGCACCCCATCAATCCCCTGCACCGAAATCCTCCCATCGGTATAAATATCCGGGTCGAACAAATAACCCGAATCCTCGCCTTCCCCAAATCTCACCGACCCGTCAGCCTCCTTCGCCACTATCTTATGCGGCAAACGCAGCGTGTCGTACGACACCGTTCCGAATCTCCTCACCGCATTGTACATGCTCTTTTCCGTCTGATACTCCGGCACAATGTGATAGTACACTATTTGCTCCGGCGCGCCGGGCTCGCTCAATTGCTCCGTCGTCAGCTTCGCCATGGCTTCGTCATTCGGAGCTAAAACCGTCAATACATAACCCTCGCTGATTAATTTCCCCATTTCCGTGGCTAAGCTTGTTAAATTGACCAAAATGTCGGCCATCTCGTTGTACCCGCCGTAGAGTAGCAGGGTCTGGATGAAATCCTTGACCTGTTTCTCGCCGTCGAAGTGGTGGTGAGGTCCGCCGGGTCCAGGAGCCGGCGCCGGAGCCAAAGACGGTCCTGGCGCCATAGCTTCGTAGATTTCGAGCTTTTGATCTCCATTTTCTGAAATCGAATTCACCTTTATTTTCGAATGTTTTTTAATTCTGGAGTCAATTTCCGGCGCACCATGGGGTTTAACAGCTGAAATCGACCTCAAATTGCGCCGATTGTTGAATTCGCGTTCGACGGATTTGGGGATAATTAATTTCTCTATTCCGTGGATGATACCGTCGGGTCTAACTACAGAGTTGAAACGTACAACCCTCACAGCACCAACGTACTTACTGCAAGAAGCAACAGAGGTGGCGCCGCCACAGGACAATTCGAGCTGATCACCGGAAATCGCGGCGTGGCGAGCCGAGCGAGTGGGATTGGTGGGCCAATTGGCGTGAGTGAGCTTAATGGGGAGAATGTGATGGAGGAGGAGAGTCTGGAGGGACTTGATGTTGCCCGGTTCGAGGAGGAACCGCTTGAATTCCGGGTCGAGATCGCGGTCCAGAGCTTCGTTATTGGGCGCGAAAATGGTGAGGTTGTGTTTGGCGACTGTTTCTTCGAGTGTTTGGAGGAGAAGGGCTTTTTCTACTAGCTCGGAGAGTTGGGTGTAGTGAGAGTCTAAGAGGGCGATGAGTATTGAGTTGGAGCTGATCATGGGTAGTGCTGGTTTTTCTGGCAATGTGGCGCGGAGGTGAGTGGCGGTGGAGAGGAGGAGGAAGTGGAGGAGGAAGGCGAGATGGAGGGAGTTGGTGGCCATTGTTGGAGGAGTGTTGAAGGGGAAGAGAAAAGTGTAAATGAGTATTGTTGTATAAATTGGCTTGGAAGCTTTCAAAAAAAAATAAATTGGCTTGGAAGGCTGCCAGGTAGGCCAAGTGTGGGGGCCAGTAACTATGAGTATAGGAATCTCTTAGAGAAAATTACAACAATATTTGTTCCACAGTCTTGTAGATGCTAACTTGTGCCCATGTATACTTGGTATATCATCTACTATTACTATTGGAGTATCATATTGTTTTTGAAAGGGGACACTTGATATTTATTCACATGTCAAGTGTATATACACTTAATATAGCATGGATTAGTGTGCCATTAGGATTTTTTTCTTTTCTTTTTTTTTGGGCAATTTTGGTGTCCCATTAATTTATTTTGCAATTTTGGCTCACAGAAAAATTGGGACTAAAGCTGCAAGGATCCATACTGTATGGGACCAAAATTACAATTATTCACATATTTTTTTTCTTCCAAATTAAATACTAAATAAAATTAAACCGATTTCTCCAATTTCTATTTAAATTCAAAATCATTATTCAATAAAAATCTTAAAAAAATAAAAAGTGTTCAATGAGTACATTTATTTGAATGCTTAATGCATAAAAAAAAATTGTACAGTAAAATTGTATGAGTTTTGTTCCCTAGGCTGCAAGAAATAATATGGTGTAATTTATTTTGAAAATAACTTTTGTTTTTTTGGGAAAATATAGAAAAAAAGATAATTGAAATGATATTTTAATTGAGGAGGGTGAAAGAGAAATGAGAGAATTTATATTCACATGACAATGTTAATGTTCATTTAAAATTGTTTCATACACATTTCGAAATCCACTGATGCACATTTAGAATGACACACACACACACACACACACACACACACACACACACATATATATATATATATATATATATATATATATATATGCTCCTTCAACGAATTACATCTATATTATATCTAATTTATTGGATGGTTGTGATTTGGCCCTATATACTCACATAATAAAGGTTTTGATTGATTCACTTCATTTTACAATTTTGCCTTTTTTTAAAAGTAATTTAAGCACCTCTTATACAATTTTTAGGATTAATCTTGGTTGTTAAATTCAAAATCATTATTCAATAAAAAATCTTTAAAAATAAATAAAAATTGTTCAATAGTACTTTTTTTTTTTGAGAAGACTCAATGAGTACATTTATTTGAATGCTTAATGCATAAAAAAAATGTACGGTAAAATTGTATATAAAGCTGGAAACTCAAATTTATTATTTTAAGTGTCCAATATTTGTGTCTATCGAGCCATTTTCAACCAAATAAAGGTTTCATTTTGCAACTACAATTTTTACTTTTTAATAATAATAATAATAATAATAATAATAATAATAATAATAACCAAGTGATCATAAACTCTAGGTCTTAGCAATAAAAAGTGCCTAAGGCAACATAACACATTTCCACAACAGCAAAAATGTGCAAATTTTCACGGAGCAGCTAATTAGTACAATAGTTAGCAAAATGGCAACTCTAAGTACCTAATTGACTTAGACCATGAAATAGATTAAAATGTCATGTTCCCTACTTGTAACTCCAGTAACTCTTTGTCAAAAATTTGTGTCATGTCAATATCTTTGTCTCTGAAACGTTTTGAATTTTGGTAGGAGAATTGTAAAATATTCTGTTCATGTAAGCTCCTACTTTATATTACGATACACAAAACAATTCATCTTACAATGTCTTAAATATAAAGCTGGCAACTCAAATTTATTTTGTTAAGTGTCCACTATAATGTGTGTCTACTGAGCCATTTTCAACCAAATAAAGGTTTCATTTTGTAACTACAATTTTTACTTTTTAATAATAATAATAATAATAATAATAATAATAATAATAATAATAATAATAATAAGTGACCAAGTAATTTTAAACTCTAGGTCTTAGAAACAAAGTGTCTAAGGCAACATAACTAATTTCCACAACAGCAAAGAGGTGCAGACTTTCACGGAGCAGCTAATTAGTACAATAGTTAGCAAAGTGTACCATGAAATAGAGTAAAATGTCTTGTTTAATGCAAGCATATTTGTATCTCCAGTAACTCTTTGCTGAAAACTAGCGAGATCATTATGTCAATATCTTTGTTTCTGAAACCTTTTGAATTTTGGTAGGTGAATTGTAAGACTACAACGAAGTCTAAGCAAACCACTATTGACAATGTAACAATTATTATTTTTATCTTTGTACTCAAACTACATATAAATATATAATTAACAACTTTATGACGCCACGAGGATGATAACATAATTTACTGATATTTTTAGAATATACTGAAAATGACTATGCTTATAGCTAGGTCTGAACCTTTGCACCAGCCGAATGCATTATGAATATTTCTAGAAGAACTTAGTCATAATAATGTTGTTTCCAAGTGTGGGGAAAGAAAGTGTGTCTAATAATATAATTTAATGAGAATCCCATCCTCTCAACATGCGTGAAGGTATGCGAACAAAATGTTTCTCATAATATTTATTTTCCGTACAATTCAATGAACATCCCATCCTTTTCAACATGCATGAGAATTGTCACGTGGTATGCCATATCATAATATTTATTTTCCTTCCCAATCAACTATTATTAATCATCTAGTTTCCAAAGAAAATATGTCATATCATGATGGAGCGTTATGTTAGGGCGATTTACTCTGGCTGACACTAACCACGAGCCCTTATTTGTTGTGTGGCTGCTCGAAAGTTAAATCTTCCAAAACTTTACAACATTTTATATGATCGATCAATGACAAGCCTAGAGTATGGAGGTAGAGGATGAAATTAATCATGTTCATATTTATCTTCTTATGTTCTTCTTGTATATAATCAACAGAAGTGGTATCTTTTCCATTTTTTTTTGTACATAATCAAAGAAGTGGTATCTTTTTCCATTTGTAAATCATAATTGAATGAGTTCCTCACCCATTAAGTAACATAACACGCAAGCGACTCGACAAACCAAAACCCTTGATGAATTCATTTACAATGAGGGTTGATAATTATAGTATAAATATTTTTCATGGCTAATGATTAATGCAATATTAGGTGATTGTCTAACCGAAAGTAAATTGTTTACATGGATATCCGTTTGTATATCATGCCACAACCCTCAAACATGATACTTGTATCCAATTATTGCTTCTCTGGACTGAGCCATCTGTTTTGATTGGACACCAGAACTTGGAATAGCAAACTTTACTAGACCATTTTCCATGCAAGCTCGTAAGACTATACTAAGAATGACAACTGGAAGTGAACAAGTGGAGCAATCCGAATGTGAATCTTGTGAGTCAAATTTAGGCAAATCGAAGAAAATACCAATTTTGATTAAAGATCATAGCGATGAACCCTACGATCTATGATTTGCCTAAACTCAACTCACAAGATTCGCATTTTGATTGTCTCACTCGCTCACTTCCAGTGTTCATTCTTACTATAATTTTACGAGCTTTCCAAAAAATGTCATAGTAAATTTTGCCTTCCAAGCTCCTGGTCTTTAATCAAAAGAGATGGCTCATTCCAGAGCTTCATGATGGTAGAGAGTTGTTGCACGGTAAAAAACAAATACCCATGCAAATGTATGCAAATGTATAAGTTGTGATTTTCTTTTACTTGGACAAAATGAAGGAATATTAATTGAGCAAAATTTCGACACCTAAGATAGGAAAAAAACATAGAAATTATTAATGACATGTGTATTTTAGTTCAACACATGAATTAATAATTTAAACCACAATAAATCAAAGGGAAAGTCTTCATAATGTAATAATGCATGTAAAAATTATTCGAAATTGCATGAATTACTCCTTTTACGGTTTTACTAAAATAGTTTTCACTCTTCCAATTTAAACCCGTTCAAAATTTGGTCCTCTACGCCCCCCCGCAAGTCCTTTCTTCTCTGGACTCTGGATCGATCAGTATCAGTGTATTTTACTTGCAACTCCTCTCTTCCTTCCCTCTCTTTCTCTTTCTACGCAGAACAAACTCCGAAAATCTGAAAAATTTCTGTCGGTTTCTCTCCGATCAACCGATCGCTCGGCGCCAATTTCCCCTGCATTCCATGACTCTGCTCACCCCTCTCCCAATCGACGTACGTAATTTTTTCCTGTTTATGCCATCTATGTTACACGGACTGTGCATATGGGTGCACCGGGTATACACTGCTTTTGCGTGATCGGCTTAGTTAATGGTTTTCTCTTTTGTTTGATTTTTCTTTCGCTTCTTTTTATTTTTGATCTTTTGTTTTCTTCAATCCAGTAGCTGGATTAGCTTTTCTGTGGAGTTCACACGATCTTTTGAGAGTGGAATTTTGACCTTTCTTGCATTTGTTTTGATTGTGGGGTTTGGGAGTTGATGTGGGAAGTGCTGTTTAATGAATAGAATTGATTGAAGCTAGGGTTTGAATAGGGGGACAGTGGCCCCCTGTAGGTTTATTAGATCCATTTTTTGTGACGTTTGGTTTTGATTTCTTTCTTTAGCATGCCGAGGACGAAGAGATGCTTGTGCCTCATGCAGATTTTGCCGCAGAAGGCCCTCAACCCATGGAAGGTATTATTGCTTCTACCTGCATATTGAAATAATGTAATTTTACTACTTTTTTCAACGAGTCATTGTGCATTCGTTCTTTTTCGTCTTTGAATTGAAATAGGGAATTCTAGGTTTTTGTATTTGTGAGCATCTGTTATAGAATGTATGTGTTGTTGAGGCTTTGGGATTTGGCTGGCTTTTCTTCCTTGTTCTTTTGTTTCATATGGTGTTTTTGTAACTTCTATATCATCTAGTTGCTCCTGCGGAAGCGACAAGCACTGTGGGTACACCAGCAGTTGATGAGCCACCATCTGCACGGTTTACTTGGACAATCGAGAATTTTACAAAGTTAAACGTGAAGAAACAGTATTCTGAAGTTTTCCATGTCGGAGGATATAAATGGTACTTTAGGTTTTGTTTCTCTCCAGATTTATCTTTTCTGAATTTGTTGGCATACATTGGAGCTGACACAAACTACTTTTTGGTGGTCAGGCGAGTGCTCATGTTTCCAAAAGGGAACAATGTTGATTATTTGTCAATGTATCTGGATGTTGCAGACTCCACAACATTGCCTTATGGTTGGAGCAGATATGCACAGTTTAGTTTGTCTGTGGTTAATCAAATTCACAGCAAATATACAGTAAGGAAAGGTAATATTTTTTGCAGTGGCACATCGATTATTCCATTTGGAGATATAATTGGATACCAGGGAATAATAAGTTCCTGGGCAGGGCAAATTCTCCGATTATCTTGTCATATCATTTGTCTTTTCACTTGTTCAAGATGATTGTTAATCTTTTGTATAACAAAGATAAATATTGTTTTATCCTTACTAATCATGTCGCCGCTCATTTAGCTACACGAAGTTTTATCAGATACCAAATTTGGCAACCAAGATTGAATTTAAATATAGTAATTTGTAATTGCTAGTCAATTCAAATACTTCTACATACCAATTCTAAGCACCTCTGAACTAAAAAGTTACCTGTCACATTCTACTACGGATACGTCGACCCTATTACGGTTTTACATCTTTTAGCATTTATGCCCTTTTCATCTTTATACTTCTGTGCTCAAAATCTTTTATTAGTTTAGATGTGAGGAAGAAATTCGACTCTCCTTCGTCTTAGTTCCACTATAGCTCCTTGCACTTTATGATTTAGTAGTTTCACATGCAGAAATAACTAAAGAAAATACTATAAGAAGTTACATGTAAGGAGCACAAACTTTGAAGACACAATTTATTGGAGAGCCAGTCACTTTATACGTATTAGCCAGTCACTTTATACGTATTAGAAAGTGAGTGTATTGGAATATTTTTAGTGAAACTAAGACAAAAGTGGGAAACCTAATGAAGTAGGATGATGTTTTGGTCTTTGATGTAGAATAATGGTTGTATTCGTAAGAGACTCCACTAGGAGTGGGGATAGAAGGAATAAACGTAGCAAAGCTATAAAAACCGATGAGTCAGTCCTGAGAAGGTTTGTGTGGTCTCCAGACGCCTGCCTTCATCTCATGCATAACACGGTCTCTCTGCTCCTAGTGGATCATTTTCTCTTTCTTCGTCACTGAATCTGAAGACTTCCTTAGTGGCCCTCGTCCTCTTTTCTTTATGGAGAAGAGTTTCAACAAATCATCCTGAAGGACCGCTACTGCAATATTTTAAAGAACAGCCATTCCTCAGACTCTTCGTATTGCCTTTCTTTAGATATTTATTGAGGATAGAACTTGCAATGTTTGGGCAGGGTATGAGCAGCTAAATGTTGGTTGCTGCTTTGTTACTTAGCATGCTGAATTTATCCCCAAATTTTTTATCACTGAATTTGGCATTTCGAAGAATTTTTTGCAGCTAAAGGCCTAAAAGTACTGCAGAATTTTTTAGTACAAGGCTATAAGCCCTTGTTGGATTCCATTTGTGTAATTAAGCATGTTGATTTAGTAAATGTAGGCATCTTGATGCGAATTCTAATGAATAGCACGTTCCTTTCTGTAGTTGATTCTTGTCTCATCCACATTCTTTTTACTTTCCTACTAATTTATCTGGTCGTACATGTAGAAGAACAGCAAACCGTGTTAACTTTTCTTTTTTCTGATCAACATAACCGCAGCTGGGTCCCTTTACTGCCTAACCCCCGGAAGGATAGAAAAGTTGAACTGTCATTAGTTTGTACTAAATGATTGTAGTAGTCAAACTAACGAAAGATTTGTGGTAAATTTAACATATCTCCTTTTCAATATTTAGTAATTGTACCAGTGATTATATGAATAATCCGTCATCGGACATTGCAGTTGATGGTTAATTTTTTTGGTTTAACTTTTATCTAAATGAAGTAGTGATTGAGCCCTGTCTGTTATCACACTTCCTTACTGTCTTACTGGAGTTAGCAGCTGGTTTTGATGTTTTTACTGGCACTGTTTGTTGTGTTTGTTAGAAGAGCATCTTGTCTATCTGTAACTGGTGTGATAATCATGACTATTCCACAATACTTAGCAGTCAGAATTACTTCACATGAGGCAAAGATATTGTTCGTATTCTTTGAGATATCTCTTTGGGTACTGGGATTGGGTGTGTTCACCCAGGTGAAGTACTAAATCTCAGGAATGAAACCATGTAATTCCCGTAAGAACCAGATGAATGATTAGTAATTAATCCTTACATAGAAAATTCTAATAGCAAGACATCGCAGCTTTCCTGCTTTGGAAGCTGACCTGGCTGTTGAGGTTTTACGATTGACAAGAGAGGATAGTCGGTAAATGTTTTGTGCTGCGTTCAGATTATTTCTTTTGTTTGTTTGAACAATTGTTTTCAGTCTTTCCACATTAATTCTAAATAATCAAGCGTGTGAATATCAGCTATGAATCTAAGAAATGATATTAGTCTTATGTGTTAATTTCAAACCTTTTTCCTGACTTGGATAATATCTTTATATGGGAATTGATCTTGGGGAATATTCATTGTGGCTTTTGGGGAGTATATGGGTAATTGTGAAAAGAGGAATGATATATTAAAGCATAGTACATTGTAAGGTGTGTTAGTCGTGAAATTGGAAATTGGATATGAATAATGTCTAATTAAAATTCATAAGTCGTGGCCTTAATCAATATTTTCTCAAGTTGTTTCATAAGCATAACATCCGTTGCATAAGAATTTTGGCATAGTTTATTGTTTTAACAGTTCGTGTCAATACATGTGTATTAAGAAATATAGAATCTCTGCATGTTTATTTCCACTGCAAGTCAATTATCTTCCTTACAAAATATATTAGTCTTTTATCAATTTAATTTCAGTTTAAGTACATGTATTGATGTCCTATGTCGTTGCCTTCTACTTCCTGCTTTCCTGCTATTTGCTCAGGCTTCTGAGTAGGCCCTTATAACTCGTATGCTAGCACTCCCGGTTGGATGATGGTTTTGATAAAACTAATTCTGCAGACACACAACACCAGTTCAATTCTAGAGAAAGTGATTGGGGATTCACATCATTCATGCCTCTTAGTGAACTCTATGACCTTGGTCGAGGTTATCTTGTGAATGATACATGTATAGTTGAGGCCGATGTTGCTGTTCGTAGAGTTGTTGATTACTGGTCACATGACTCAAAAAAAGAGACAGGTTATGTGGGGCTCAAGAATCAGGGTGCCACTTGTTATATGAACTCTCTTCTCCAGACACTATACCATATTTCTTATTTCAGAAAGGTTTGCACATTAACCTAATGTTGTCTGTTCTTTATCTCCATGGAGAAAATATTTAATCTGGAACCCTGTTGCAGGCTGTATACCACATGCCGACAACAGAAAATGATAATCCATCTGGAAGCATCCCTTTGGCTCTGCAGAGTTTATTTTATAAGTTGCAGTACAGTGATACCAGTGTAGCAACTAAAGAGTTGACGAAGTCATTTGGTTGGGATACATATGATTCTTTTATGCAGCATGACGTTCAAGAACTGAACAGGGTTCTTTGTGAAAAACTTGAAGACAAAATGAAAGTATTGTCGAAAAACCTAAGCCTTTCTGAGAACTAAATAAATGGAATAGCAAAAGTCAAACATCCTTTTTTCCTGTGTGCTGCTGGAGAACTAGATGCTTATTTTACTATTCAATGTTTTTCCAGGGAACAGTAGTGGAGGGCACGATACAGCAGTTATTTGAGGGGCACCATATGAATTATATAGCATGCATTAATGTGGACTACAAATCAACAAGAAAGGAATCTTTCTATGGTATTCATCTAAGACCCAACTTGAGTGGCTTGAAATCATAACGGGCGGTTGTCATATATTGATATTTATGTTTGTGTCAGATCTGCAGCTTGATGTCAAAGGCTGTAAAGATATTTATGCTTCTTTTGACAAATATGTGGAAGTGGAACGTCTTGAGGGTGACAACAAGTATCATGCTGAACATTATGGATTGCAGGTGGGCTTCTTTTAGTTTTTTCATCTGTTTTTTACTTAGGGGATATTGAACAAATACTGCAGTTAGGTGCATTTAAAACATGGCAGCTTCAGAAGACGTTATTGACAACTGATAACCCCTGCCGTGGGCCAAGAGAAAAAAAAAAAGAACAGGGAAGATGAAGAAGAGAATGAGTAATGCCGAAAGAAATAACAGTTAGAAAAATCTCTTTGCAGCTTGTTGCTTGTAATTTTACCAAATATCTGTCATGTTGACCTGCCAGAAACAAGTTGTAAATCAGTGGAGACTAAGTTTGAGTGCCTTGTTACATCATCTGCCGTTTTTTATTAGGATGTTTTTTTTTTTGTTTTCTTCCAATCTTTTGTCTAAGGTAACTGCATACTTTTCAGGATGCTAGGAAGGGTGTCCTTTTCATCGACTTCCCTCCTGTTCTCCAGCTTCAGTTAAAAAGATTTGAATATGATTTTGTTCGCGATACTATGGTTAAGGTAAGTGGTCAGTTTGAAGCGCCCTTTAGACTTAGCTGTATACTTGTATTACATGAGAATATACCATTGTTTCTAATTTTATTAGTCTTATGTCTAAACATGTGGATAAGGAACATAGCGACCGATGTTTTTCAATTGTGTATCAAAAGCATAGGCTGATAGTTAATGCTTCTTGCCTTGGCTAATGAGTAATTTGCGGTTGTTTTTCTCACGTAACATATTTATAGTTTCTAGTAGTAGTACTGGTATATAGGAATAATGACTTAATAGTTGAATGACATGAATGCATGATTTCTTCTCTATCTTACCATTCTAGTATTTAGTATTTACTGGAATCTATAATGGGACATAGTTATGTTACATGTTGGAACCAACTGACAATATTGTTGTTAAAATTTCAAAAAACTGTAAATTGCTCTTGATCTGGATTGTTAATACAGTTCCAAAAACTGTAGTTTGCCTGTGATTCTTGACTACTGCTTACCCTCTCTAGCTATTTCTATCCATGTTGATGGACCAATGTATGATCTGGAATTAATTTCTGTTTTAGTTGGATCTTTTAGTTCTCTGAACTCAGTCAGTGAAGTAAGTAGTCCCTCTATGCTTGCTGAAAAAACATCATGTTTTGTTTTCCATATGCTGAAAAATCTTAATGTCTCTATTATGATGGTATTTGAATGTGAAAATGCAACTTCTTTTTAGTGGCTTTCTGAAGCACTGGATGCGTATACATGATTTGCTACACTACTAACTTTTTATATTCTATAATAAACTGTTTAACTGGACCAGTGTTTTTGTTTTGAATAAGTGGCCCTAAAACTTCACTTTATTCGATATGAAATTTTCACTTCTCATTATTCATGTTTGACTTCAAATGGAGATATAGGTCCAAGAAGATTAAAAATTGTGTTTGCTTCTGACTCTGGTTTAAATGTTATGAAGTTCTTTTTTATACGAAAAGCATTTAGATCTTGATCTGACTTTCATGTGCTACTAGTTGCCTAGAAAATTATAAAAATTCCATTTTCTTTACCATCGAACGATTAATAACTTTTTAATATTTGATCAAACAGATAAATGATCGATACGAGTTCCCTTTGCAACTTGATCTTGATAGAGAAAATGGCAAATATTTATCTCCCGACGCAGATAGGAGTGTCCGCAACTTATACACTCTTCATAGGTATTATGTTTGTGTTCCTGTATTTCAATTGGATGCTTTTTTTTGGGTTTATGTTCTTTTATGAGATGGAACATATATCCAGATGGGCCTTCTTACTGACCGCGTTTCCTCATTTTTCCTGACAATATACAGTGCTATGAGACTTGTTGAGTCATGTATATTGTATCACCTTTTTATGCTAAGTTGGTGGATTCTTCATGCCGATAATAGCTTTATATGTCTCTAAATTTTCTGCTCCTCTTTCTTCCTCCCTCTCTTCCTGCTTGTTTTTTGTTTATATCTTTTTTTGGTTATTTTGATGTTCGTTAATGGCAGAGACTAATACACTCGATTCCTAGTACTGAAACTTGTTGTCTTTGCTTACAGTGTTCTGGTTCACAGTGGTGGAGTGCATGGTGGACATTATTATGCTTATATCAGGCCAACCCTTTCTGATCAATGGTTTGCACTTTGTTAAGGGTTTTACATTGTGTTTCCTTCCTTTCGTTGTTTTGCTTTCTTTGTTTTTGTTTTGTGTGCGCATGCCTGTACAACTCTTGTGTTCTCTCTGAAATGCATTGTTTTAGGGGTTACATTTTTTTGGAAGGTTTACAATGCAAGTCTGATTAGGAATTGACTTTAGCTTTGCTTCGTTTATAGAAATATGATAGTGTCGTTTGGCAGCAAGTCAGGAATGAACCATCTTCCTTTTTTTTTTTTTTTTTTTTTCCTTTTTTCCCTTTTTCTTTTTGCATGTGCAATACTTGGATTCAGAACATGATGCTGCCTATGATGTTCTGTCACTGCTTCAGCTCTTGACTTCCACCTACTTATCCCTGTAGAATGTGGATTTTGGTTGCTCTATGTTGTGCTGTTTATAGACATCTGTGTTTTCTGCTCCAGGTTCAAATTTGATGATGAACGTGTAACCAAAGAAGACATGAAAAGGGCATTGGAAGAGCAATATGGTGGTGAAGAAGAGGTAGTTTTTTCCTTTTTGCTAATGAATTACTTTCTTGCAGAATTGCATATCTTTTTTACCTGGTTGGATTGCATTAAATCATGTTCTTCCAATTTTTCCTCTTTGGTGCCACAGCTACCACAGACAAATCCTGGATTCAATAATTCACCATTCAAATTTACAAAATATTCGAATGCATACATGCTTGTTTATATACGTGAAAGTGACAAGGAGAAAATAATTTGCAATGTGGATGAGAAGGACATAGCAGAACATCTAAGGGTAAGATTCATTGTTTTTCACTCTTGTTTGTGTTTGTTGCTCACCCCATTGGATCTCTGTATAGATACGGTTAAAGAAAGAACAGGAAGAAAAGGAGCAAAAGCGAAAGGAAAAGGCCGAGGCTCACCTCTACACAATTATCAAGGTATTTTAGATTTTTAGTGGTTTCTTGTATGTTTCCACGTGTTACGCATGGAAGATTGTTTCTCATTTGATTGTATTTATAGGTTGCTCGTGATATCGACCTAATTGATCAGATTGGAAGGGAGATATATTTTGATCTTGTGGATCATGACAAAGTTCGCAGTTTTCGGATTCAGAAACAGCTATCTTTTAATACTTTTAAGGTATCTTTACATAATCTTGCATTTGTTCGACAAGATTCATTGCTAGCCTTGTACATAAAGGGGAAAGGGTTGTGTCAAATAAAAGCGGCTTCACAGTTGGGTCATCATAAATTTGTCAGGATGTTACTGCCTGCATATTCACAAATCACATCTTAGGTTGAATATGGTCGGTTGAATTTATGTTGAGTCTTGTTATACAACAAGATCCACTTGTAACTGATATTGCTGTAACTGAATGCTTATGTTTCATAATTATGCGAGGGGGACAGAGTTCCCTTCTTCTTAGCTTTTTTGTCTTTTTTTTTTTTTTTCAATTGAGGTTGGAAAGCTTTTTGATTTACTGTTGTTGGGGTGAGGGGATTTTTCATGGTTTTTCTATTCGCCCACTCCATTTTCGTGTTACTTGAATTGTGCATAAGGTTACACAATGGTTCATGGGCCTTTTGGGAAGTTTTCCTCTAATTTGAATTCCATGTTAGACCAGTGGGAATGAAGGCAGGAGGCTATCAATACCTACCATTGTTGTTTAAAGCAATCTATGTTAGATAGAATCCATCTCCAACCAGTTTTTTCTCAGACTAACACCATAATGGGTGGTGGAGAGCTTGGTTGATTCCAGTTCCCATTTTGCCACCTAGTTGACTTGGTGGATGGTGGATTACTCTTTCAATGACATGCGGTGATGTGTCGTGGTTGTTTTAACTTGGCATAAGTTGGCTCTTAAATTAGCAGTATTGTTTGTTAGTCCAAGAACAAGATGCACATTACACTAGTGATCAGTTTAAGCGTGTTTGCTTGTGGAACTTCATACTTGAAAAGATCTATTATGAACTTGATATTGCTTTGATATGATGACTGAAATTTCTAATTTTCGAGAGGGATTTGGTTGGTGTTGGGATAAATGAAGTAATGAACTACAATTTTCCACACAAAATTGGCATTTTTATTTTATTATCATGTCATTTTCAGGAAGAAGTTGCTAAGGAGCTTGAGATACCAGTGCAATGTCAACGCTTCTGGTTATGGGCTAAGCGCCAAAACCATACATACCGCCCAAATCGGCCGCTCACACCTCAGGAGGAAGCTCAATCTGTATGTGGTTTTTATTTAAATGTATATGTGTGTGTATATATACATATGGTTCTGCTCAACTTGGTTAAGTGTTCTTTAGTTAAAAAAATTAACTTACATCCTCAATCGGAAATTGAACAGACCCCTAGTTCATATGGTCTATTTAAATAGATGGGTTTTTAGACTAATAGATCTGTTCTATTTTCTAAATAATTTATTATTATTTTTTTTTCCAAATTTGCCTCAGATAGAACTAGTAGAAACTGATAATTTTTATTGGAATGACTGCCTACCATCTATTCTTGCATATCATCTATGATGAGCAATCATGGGAATACACTTCTCTGAAATTCCCACTCCTGATTTTTCTTTTTGGATTTTTCCAAATTCTTATGCCAGATACTGTGCAAACTTATATTTAGATTGAGATGGAGGGATTGGAATATTTTCTCTTGAGTTATGTTACCTGGTGGCACTGTGTTAAATTGAACAGATCCTTTAAGTCGTAGTGATGATGATTGGAACTCCAGCTTTGGTAAAGCTTGCAGTAGTAATCTGGACAACCATGTTGTTGATGATGAATCATTTAAACTCCAGCGTGTGAAAGGTCATTTAGTTTGAAGAATGTTCTCCTTTGTGTCTTTCTTAAGGCTACTTTTGGACATTGGTTTTAGTGAGAAGGAAAAGGAAGATGTAAAGCATTTGAAAAATAAAGCACATTGTGTTATATTCGAGTGAAGAAAATGTATCCTTAGTATTCTTGGTACAATATGAGATCCGAACACAGTGTACATATTCAGTTAATGTTTATACTTCATCAGTAAATATAAAATTTGAATTTTGTCTTCATAGGTACTAATAAGGATTTTGGTTTTGACTCACTAGGTGGAATAAAAACAAAAAGCTTATTAAACGTTTGAGTATTTATAAAACTGGAGATGTTCAAAATACTATAAAGTTGTATTCATACAACTTAGTGTTCAAACTGTCGATGACCAATGCGCAGAAAGGATCCATAATGCGTTTCTGGTGTCTAAAGGCTGTATTTAGATTCATATCATGAGCAAACCTAGCTCTTTATGGAGTTGACGTATTCTCAGCAGAGGAACAGTTTATGGCTAAAGCCAAATATACATCAGTTGGGTGACTGCAATATATAATTAACTTCAGAGAAAACCCATTTGACTAATTATCTTTTGACCTGTGATCCTTGGCTCGAAAAGTCAAGCTTATGTTAGTACTGTGGCATAAGGCCATGATTCATGGGCAATGGGCCAACGCATGCATGCTTTGCCTTCACTAGATGTGCTAAAAGAGTTCACAGCAGAAAATAACAGATTCAGTCATTTACCTGAAAATGGATTTGAATAATTGGAGTAGGAGACCTGATGCATCATGCATTAGTTGGATAGATTGAACCCTATCTTATTGAAGAAGACGATAGATTGATCATTTGTACACTTTTCTGCTCTTTGATGCCTGTTGGCATTCCACCCTTCTTCCTTTAAAGGCCTATCCGAAAGAGAATCTAGTACATCGTTGTAGTGAAATGTAAACTGGTTGTTCGCTGTTCAAGAATTTTAAATTTATGTCTGGGTAGTTCATACCTACCCGTCTCTTTCTGTTAAGAAATAGCGTTGGAGGAAGCCAGTTAATTATTACCCTTGGGATGACTCTGTCTTGGATTATAAATCTTCTATTCCATGTGTGCTTTCATCATGCAAAGAGCTGGAGTGTCACTCTAGCTTCTTCTAGTCTTATTAGATCTTAGAATTATTTAGTGCTTCCAGTCAGAAGTGATTGCTGATTGTAAAAAGTAACTTAATCTCATAAATGGATCATTGGAATCATCACATGAACTGCTGTCATGGCTTAAGTTTCCCCCATCGTGGGAGCCTGACTTTTAGTTCTAGGTTAATTTATAGTTATTATTGGTTACCTCATGCTTTAATAGTTAATACACCCTTTCTACCCAATTACGTCTAAGTTCCAAAATTGCTGTTCAGACTTAGTAAAAATAAATTATCATCTTATTTGATTATTTCTCAACATAACTGAACGTGGAGGGTTGATTTGAAATTTGAAGTTGTTGAAAGGTCTGAGGCATGTGCTTGAGTTTTCTTATAGTTTCTGAAAAGATTTTGTATGTTTTATTTGTACACACGGTATAGAGGGAGATGATTTGATGCATGATAAATAATTAGGCGCTAAGTTTCATAATGAAATCCCTATATGGCATGTTTAGGCTAAATTAGACTATGTGAATATATATGATCTTATTTAGTTGTCCTGAGCAAATCTATGGAATGTAGGTAAATATCCAAGCACAATAATCTTGGGAGGATGACTAATTACTTGACCCCTTCCATTCCGCAGCTACCATACAAGCAGACTTTTCCTTTGGTTTATTTACTCTTCTTAACAGAGATAGATTATGGAAGGAAAGGAACATATGCACAAGAGTATATATCATTAGTGTCACCTCCTGATGTGATTGTGTAAGGAATGACCAGGGATGCTAGAAAGTGTATATGGTGTTAACATAGGGAAAACTTATTCAAACATTTCCATTCTGCATATATGGAATTTAAGTCTAGTGCTTTATCTCACAGCAGTAGGTGGTTATGTTAGGTATGGATATCACCTAACGAGTTGTTCTCTATGATTCACATGCTACGGTGCTACCTTGCATTCATTTCTTTGGGTTGAAATAAAGTCTTACTTTAAGCCACCACCCAAAAAAAGCATTTATTTGGCGGAGGCTTTCCAGTCCGGAGCTCCTTACGCGACTAGAAAATGTTGAGAGAGCACTGCAACTTTTTAGAAGATGTTGATATAAATTAAAGGCTTATGCTTCCGGGTCGCACTTCTCACACATGATATGGATACAAGTCTAGTACTTGCTCCTTTTCTCTCAATTGCATCTGGCACCATAATAAATTGAAGAGAGATGGCTTGTTACTTGACTGGACTGTATGTTTATATGTGGGTGTGCTTGGTTAGGAAACATTGGCCTTTGCAAATCTTCCTTTTCAGTAAACTTTGAAGTTTTGTTTTTTCCATCTTCAATGTTGTCTATTGGTGATTGAATTTGGGTACGTTTATGTTATTTTGCTCATCTCTTATCAGGTTGGTCAATTAAGAGAAGTATCCAACAAAGCAAATAACGCTGAGCTAAAATTGTTTTTGGAAGTGGCATTTGACTTGGTAATATGTCAATCATCCACTCATTTTCCTTTCTGCTGGCGTTAGATGATTTCGTTTGCTCCTTGACTTGTTTTCTTTTTCATTTATGTCCACAACAACTATATAGGACATGCGGCCTATTCTTCCACCAGAGAAGACTAAGGAGGATATTCTTTTGTTTTTCAAACTTTATGACCCAATCAAAGAGGAACTGGGGTATGGTTTATTTCATGCTATTATATCATTATCGCAGACATTGACATCTCAGAGTATGAGTCACGTTTTGTTTGAATGTTTTTCTACATGCCATTTTTTGTTTATTTTTAAACATGATGAACTTTTCTCAATGCAATTGAAAGATCCTGCTCACGTCAATCTGTTAAAATAGGATAGTTCTAGGAAGTGAGATAACATATTGTTTTTTTCTAGCTCTTTTGTTGCATTCCAAGTGCTGCAAAAGAATAACTATATGCTGTCCTCAATGTTACATGATAAAACAGTACCCAAGTCTCAGTTTTTTACGCCCTATCTTCCTTCTGCAGAACTGCATCGAGTTACATACTTCTATTTTTTGGTGATTAGGTATGTCGGAAGGCTTTTTGTAAAAGGCAATGCCAAGCCAATGGAAATATTTAAACAGCTTAATAAAATGGCAGGCTTTGCTCCTGATGAGGAAATCGAACTCTTTGAGGTCAACCCTTTTCTCTTTTTTCCTCTGAAGCAAATATTATTTCGAATCTTTAAGTTTCCAGGGTTTCCAATTTTTCATACCTTACATCCATGTGCAGGAAATCAAGTTCGAACCAAACGTCATGTGTGATCGAATTGACAAGAAGCTTAGCTTCCGTGGCAGTCAGGTGTATTATTTTTAAATTCACATAATACTTTTTTCATCTGTCAAGTTCTATCCTTTTTTTATCGATTAACTCTCGTCACTTCTTTTGCATGACGAATATCACGAGCCATGCCTTACTATTATTATTTTCTTTTGGCCCTTATCTTTTCCGCAGCTTGAAGATGGGGATATCATTTGCTTCCAAAATCCCCTCAAGGCCAGAACAGTGAGGAGTGCCGTTATCCCACTGTCCCTGCATTTTTGGAATATGTGCATAATCGTCAGGTATATACCCTTAATGGGTTAACTGTATGATTTACTAACCTCTTGGGTGGGTTGAATTAGAATTGGTTTTATTCGCTCTTTATTCTGGCCTCTCTTTTATCTTCACCAGTGTCATTTAGAAGTCATTTGTCATTACTTTATTTCCTTGTGGTTGTCCTGATGTTTTGTGATAACGTTAATCTGGGAGAACTGCATTGGTAAAGTTGTTGAGACGTGGAGTGCAGACGCAATATGAAACCACCCATTTCTTTTCCTGTTTTCGTGGAGTTAGGGGGAGGGGGAGGGGCTCAGTTGATGGTTTCTTCTTGCACGATTTGTAGTTCAACTATCTTCATTTTTATAATGTGTACTTTGGACTGAGGGACAAGGGGAGGATACTGGATACCTTTTTTTTTTTTTTTTTCCCTTTGTTGTACTCCCACTCTTTTCTCAGGTCTGCGGAGTGATTGATTTGTATGGCGGTGTAGGTCTTGAACTTAGGTTGGGAAGGAAGTTGTTCTTGTGAGGTATATAGTAAATTTTTTTAACTAACTCATCAGATGAGAGTGTTCTTATGCATTCGTTCAACAACCAACCATGGTATAGTATGAGCATATTTTCAAGTATACAGTTCAGTGGATTATTTCCATCAGCATAAGGACTTTTGTGAACACTTTATTATCTTGTAAATGTGATACTTAATTGTTGGAGGGGCGTAAGGGTGGAGGGAAGAATTAGGTTAATCTGATAAGTGGACATGAAAACACTGAAAAAATTGGTGCCCTAATATTTCTTGTTACTGCTGTTTTTTTTTTTTTTTTTTTTTGTGAACTTCTGTTGATTTGAGTACTCTCCGGTCAAATTTATAACTAGCTTGTTCGATGGTTCATAGGTGGTTCGCTTTCGTTCACTGGAGAAGCCCAAAGAAGATGAATTTTGCCTGGAGTTGTATGAATCTTAGTTCATCACTTTTAAATCCTAATGATATCATTCTTGTGATTCAGCTGTTCCATTTATCTGTTTCTGAGTGATTGTGTTCGTATAAATGAAAATTTTCAGGTCGAAGCTAAACAACTATGATGAAGTTGTTGAAAATGTTGCCCGGCATCTTGACTTGGACGATTCATCTAAAATAAGGCTTACATCTCATAACTGCTATTCGCAGCAACCAAAGCCTCAACCTATTAAATACCGAGGCGCAGAACGTCTTACAGACATGCTTGTTCACTATAACCAGGTCGTTTAGGATTTTGGTGCAAATGAATTGGAGATTTTGTCATTGTTTGTCTGTTGATACCATCTTTCCCTTGTCTGTTATAGATTTCGGATATATTATACTATGAAGTGTTGGATATCCCTTTACCTGAACTGCAAGGCCTTAAAACTCTAAAAGTTGCTTTCCATCATGCCACCAAGGATGAAGTGAGTCTTTCTCTGGCCTGCCTTGTCATTTTTTGTCTAAAAGTCAGTCTCCTTGTGCATACGTCATATTTCCTCAGGGCCGTTCAATATTGTTTCATCAATTTTCAGGTGGTTATTCATACCATCAGGTTACCAAAACAGAGTACCGTGGGAGATGTCATTAGTGATCTCAAGACGAAGGTGAGCCTTGCAATTTTTCTGCTTCAAAATTGGATATCTGTGTGGAGTTAGAAGAATTAAAAGAGGAAAATGAAAAATAAGATTGCTATTTGTTATGAAGAAAATTCATTTTCGTTCTTCTAGAGATTTTGTTGTTACCCAAAATGTGAATGCTTATGAAAATTTTCAGAAAATACACTATTCACTCACGTTCACTTTTTTCTCCCACAAATCACTTCTGCTCATTTTAAACAAAAAACCCATTCAATCACCAATCATTATTACCCATTTTTCCACAATTTTTACTATGCACTAACTCACATATTTCTAACTACCACTCGTACCCAATGACCAATCATCATTTCACTATTTCTATATCAAATCAACTTTCATCATTACATTTTCATCTCATATCCAATCACACAATCAAAATTCATTATTTTTCTTTCAAAATTCTTTCATCATTATTCTCTAGCAGAAAGAAAATTCCAAATGAAAGGATATCCAATCACGCCCTAACAAATCTTTTGAAGGGAACATCTGACAGCTAGCCAACAACATTCGAGGAAGCAACTTTTAAGAAAAAAAATATATTCTCCGGGCTGAAGTGCAATGTGCCATCATTAGTTTTTGTTGGAACCTATATATTACGTCCCTGCTGAAAATTTCATTCTCTGCCGATTATTATTTTACAAATTGTTTTTGCTTGTAGTCATGTTTTACAAAATTCTATGTTAATAATTAAGGAAAAAAGAATCACACGTCTATTCTAATCATATGGCAGGTTGAGTTGTCTCATCCAGATGCAGAACTGAGATTGCTGGAGGTTTTCTATTATAAGATATATAAGGTAAAGGATTCTGCAAATTATATGAATTTCCTTCCTAGTATGATGATTTGGCATCAGTTTGTAGTGACAGCCTGATTGACGTTTTGGTTGGAGAACCTCGTGTATGCAAAGTTGTGTACTGTCTCATGTTATTATCTTAATTTTTTTTAATAATTCAGATTCTCATCTTGGATCTCTTAATGAATACCACTCTCAATCATTTTATTGTCGTCATTATTTCCTACTTCCGTTAACTTTTACTTTTCCTTTTGTTTGCCTTTAAATACATTCTTTCCAAATCTAGTTGGGTTTTGAGATAGAGCATTACAGAGCTGCTATTTATTTGTTCTTATACTTCTTTCGTTGCTTCACAATTCTCATATTGTTTCCCATGTTCGTTAGTTTCTGTTTTCCATATAAGTTTTTTTGTCTGACTGGATTGTCACGCTGTTACCTTCTGGATGATGGGGTTTTCTGAGGTTCTGAATACGAGAAAATGAATCTTTATGACTGATAATGTTAACCCTTTATGGATGATAGAGAGTGGTTGGTGAAACCATTGATTCAAGAACTGAATAAGCAATATCTTGGCATTTCTTAGCACTTACTGTTGTATAACATTTATTAACGTTGTGATGAATTTTGCATTCTGCGCATTGCCTGGAATTTTAGATCCATTTATCACTCATACTACATTACTGAACTTGGAATCATGATGCAATTCTTTTATGACAAACTTCACTCTTTATTGATTGCTAATATAATTTATCCATAGTCCAGCAATCCACAGAGGAAATACTTTACGAAGTAGGCATTAATTTTTTTGCAGTTACTCTTTACTACATTTCATATGTAGTTCAATGTTTGGTTTAAAGAGGGGTCTACTGGGCATTTAAGATGGTTGGCAAATTTGAATCAGGAGCCTACCTAGATTATATAATGCCATTGTGGTGAATAAACCGAAACCCATCCATGACCGGGTGGGCTCTCCCTCTACCACTGCACCTAAGTAGGCTGCCCATTTGAGTTCAACAAAATTAGATCTTGGACTACAATTAGGCATGGATCAACCTTTTCGTCCACAACCAAAAAAAATCGGTCTCCCTCTACTAGTTGTTTTTTGACTTGGTGTATTGGTTTTTTGTTAAAGGATCCTGAACGTGCATGCTACGGACCAAAGCATGTTGAGGTTGCCCATGAGCGAATGGCTGTCCAGACGCTTCTCATTACTGATGAGCTCTTCAGGTTACTCCAACTCTCACAAACTCACTCTTCTTAGAAACCACACAATTAAGTGATGTATTTTCTTCCGATTTTCCTGAAACCATTGCGATGCCTGTGTGTATATAAATAAATATTTTCAGGAGTGCGGACATACCAACAAGGAAAAAGTATGTGAATTTGGTTGAATCAGTGAAAGCTTCAGGTGGTGATGTTCACATCTTCTCATCTATGCATGTTTCAGGAGAACGTTAGTACTCTGTTGCTTTCTTTTTTTAGCTTTAATTGTTTGAAAAAATTTCAGAGATGGACGGTTGGGGTTTATTTGCTCGTACGTGTTTTTCACTAGAGTAATTTTTGCTAACTGGAGGTAATTTTATGTTGTCAGAACTGGCACAGCTGACTGGTATTGCTGCTATTCTTCGGTTTCCCCTACCAGACCTTGAAGACATAGAAATGTGATAGACTGGTGATTAATTAGTTTGAGCTGTTTCATAGTTTTGTTTCTAAATTTATATGTAATATATATGATCAAAAGGTAGAAGATTTATAGGGACAAAGGCACAATGGTACTAGAAGCTTCAATCATCTACATTTCATTGCTCATAATGTATTCTTTGTTCAACAGTGTCAAACTGGCTGTAATGAAAGTTTTCCTTTGTGTATATTTGTATGTTACAACTAAATTAGAGTACTATCACATTTAAACACGTGCATTAAATACACACACTATTAATATATTTAAAATTTGGTTTTAAGCAGAAAATTTAGGCCTTGTTTGTTTAAGATTCCAAGTCACCATTTTCAATTTCCAACTATTCATAGAAATGAAATCATGTTTGTTTATAAATTTCTCAATAGAAATCATCATTTTCACTTTTCATTTTCCACATAAAACAATATCTCAAATCTATAATTTCAATTCTCAATCCTATACATTACCCTAAATCATCAATCATTATTCTCATTTTTTTTTTATCAAAATATATGTATGGGACCTTCTATTATCAACTTTATCTACTTAAAATATTACCATATATATCTAATGGGATTCACTAGCCTACAATCTTACAAATATAATACTATATACTCAATTAAAATATTCAATCACTATCAACTTTTCAAATTATTATATACATAAAATATTACTTCAAAACAACTCAACCAAACATAATCTCATTTTCAAGTCTACTTAAAACTCATTTTCATTCACTCACTCAAACACAATTCCAGTTTTCACACGAAAACCAATAAATTATCAAAATTCATTTTCCAACACTAGAAACTAGAAATGGTCCATGGAAACATAACCATACAAGGCCTTAGTTATAGAATATAGGGGAAATAGAATTTACTCTCCGAGTTTCCATTTGAATCTTTTCAACTTGTTCGGTTATATAGGGTTTATAATGAAATTGGCTTTGTTTGACAACATTTTTTTGATGATTTCAGATTTTCAGTACAAAAAATGTGAGAAAAGTAAAAATATATTTGTTTGGTTGTTTTCATAAGATTTCTTGTATAATTTTAAGATTTAACACTCTTAACTACCTTGTAATATAAGTTGCATTAAATACATACTCTTTTAATAAACACTTTAAATCCTCTAGTAGAATATTGACATGTTTCATTTTTAAACATGTGCGTGGCATGTTTTATTTATAAGGCCTTTTTCTTTTTTTAAAAATGCAACCTCAACTACAAGGGTTTTATTAACCCCAACCTCCGATGGCCCGTTATGGCCAAATCACCACCTAAGGTTGGGATTAATAAAACCCACGTTGTTTATGTTGCATTTTCAAAAGCAAAAATATTTAGGTTGCGAAACCAAAAAATACCCACCAAAGTTCAGGATGGAAATACTTTTTTCCCTACTTTAAATATATGCAGGATGTTGTCCTTTTCCTATATATATTTAAACTTTTGTCCAAGTTCTACCATAAATTTTTGTATCTTATGCTTGTGCTTTAACATGAGTTTGGAAAGCCAATAATAGATCTTTAGTTGAGCTGGTGGCTGATCAAAAATGTAACATGGAAAAGCACAAAATAAAAATCTTACCTTTATTAATTGCAATGGATTTCATAAAATTATTGTTTATGTAGCTCCCACCATTATTATTTCCTTCTCCACCTTAAACAAACATATAGAAATGTACCACCCTACCCCACATCAGAGACGGAGCTCTCAACTTCAAAAAATTCATAATTAATATTATTTTTTGTATATAAAATTAACAACATTTATAATTTTGCCCCCAATTCAAAAAAACACCTATTTATCTATTAGTTTCAAGATAAAATAAATCTCGCCCCCATAGTCACCGTTTTCTGGCTCCATTCCTGCCCCACACCTCCACTCCCAACTCCCACCCCTCAGTCATCTCCAATGATATTTCATCTCATGTTTCGTTTTTTGAGTGTATGTCAAATATATAATAATGAAATCATTGTTAAAGTTTGTGTTTATCCCCCACATCACCTGTTTGTTAGACTGTTATTGAGTATAAATGTGAGTTGGGTACCCGATAACTTCTCGGGATGAGTTCTACTCAATCCCATTCATCAATCATCTTATACTTATACATGTGAGATTCACTTCGTGAATTTATCACCACACCATATGAAATTGATTATTCCATCTGCCACCAGTATACCTGTCACATACCCTCTCCAAGCAAGGAGCATAACTTATTACACACGAACTAAATTATACATACAATATTTTCTTCTACCCCACCCCATTGCTGCAGTTTACTTTGTAGAGGCACTGATTCTACCATGGATTCCTTATCATTTACCTGAAATGAACAAAAAATCAAACATTATCAGGCTATAAATGTCAATGCTACTATGCCAGTGCTACATTTCCAACAAGTATAAACATATATTTCCCCTAAATGTGGAAGATATGAAAGCCAAGACACTTAGAAGGACCACATAGTACTACAGTTAATTTGTACAACAATCACAACTCTTTCAAATTCAATAGATTTTCCAAAGACCCTTTGGGGCTGATTTGCCGGTAACAATAAAGGCAATTGAGCAGGATCACGCCTGATAATAAAGGCAAATCAACAAAATGCTGGATCGTGTTTAACTATTTGGAAGCAACATATGAAGGATTCGAAGGAATGTAAGTTTTCACCTTAATTTTCTCCTTGGAAATGGTTATTTTGCGATTTTGTGGGCGAGCGGTTATTTTCGCTTACATGTCGTAAACTTGGAATCTTGTCCAAAGGCCCCGAGCATTCGACATGCTACTTCAAGTAACTTACCTGTTGTTAAAATATATAAGTGACATTTATTAGTCAACTCTTGCTCAAGTAAAGAAACATTGTAAATTTGTAATGCCAGCTGAGAATAGCTTAATTAATTCTCCCATGAAACTGATTAGGCTAGAATAGAAAACTACTAAAAAGATTTTGAAATAACCAGATCACATTAAAATTCATACAAGTTAGAGCAATAATATTAAGCATATATGAAGTGGATTAATTTCCATGAATCTTCATATGTAATGCAATCTCATCAGCATGTTAGTTTCAGATCTACCAGTTATTATAACTCAGCATTTGGATCTGTAGAAGACCAACAATTTAATGCAGACATGAAAGTTCAGTGGTTCTTGTCTGTTTTTAAAAATAATGTTTACTATAAAAAAATAAGTTAATGAAACAAAATCAGATTATGTCAACTCAATATTGTTATAATTAGATTTTGTGCAGGCAGAGAGATATTTATAATGTTTGTGATTTAGTTGGAGAATTATTTTTAATATCTTTATAGTGGTTGGAATTTCTTATTGTCAAACAACATTTGGTAGTGAAGTAATTCCTAAAGCCGCTGACAGTTTTGCAGTTTTACATTCTTTCCCAGGTTTATTTTTATGGTGGTAATGAGACAACTAATTTGAAATCCACAAACCAAACTGCCCTAAATCTTAATTTCCATGAAATTTTAAATCCCATAATTCATTTTCCTATATGACATGAGAATTCCAAGAAAACAGCTACACTTAATATATACATATGACAATAACTACACTACATGGTTTCAGCTTTCAACATAGCAAGATTTGTTTACAACTCAATGTTCGAATTTGGTGTTCAGATTTTTTAATCTCAAAAGACTCATTTGTTAAGTAGGTGATCATGGATGATAGCCATTAATTTTAAAGCATAAATTGTGAGTTTTTGTATAAGACAAACGATAACCATTGAAAAAACAAAAATGCGTAAGAGTGATCCATACGGTAGAATTCGAGATGAGCATCATTTTGAAATAAAGATCTCAACCGATATAGCACGGTGTAAATTTCAAGATCTCAACCATATGAGGACCCTTTTTTGTAAGGGCAGCTATTGTGAGATAGCGTGAGACCGTGATACTTTTAATATAACATGTGATACTTTTACCGTAAAAAGTGATATTTTGTCTAAATACACTTAAATTAGTATTTCGATTTTCAACAAATATCATATTTTAGACTAAAAGTATCGTTTTTTACGCTAAAAGTATTACCATCTCATGGTCTAACAGAGTTTCACCATCTCACATAAGTTTTTGCATTTTTGTAATTTTGAAATAACTCTTGTTTTTTTTTTTTTAATTAGTCAAAACCTAAGGGAGTTTTTGTAATTATCCTTCATTATTATTCCCAACTTCATCCGTCCCACAGAAACTACCGTCAAAAAGTATTGAAATTTCATAATGGACAGCTGACATGGCAACCAACAAACACATATTAACGCACGTACAGACAATTTTCTCCTACCCACCGCGACCGACACCGACAGACCACACTCTCCCTCATCCACCACCACCTCCACCACCGCCGGAAAAATCTCCATAACAGATAAACAAAATTCATCAACAAAAAAAATTCAAAAAAGAAATAGCGTACCTCTTCTCGTCGTCGCAGCATTAATCTCAGCCTTTCGATCATCAGCAATTTTCATCCCTTTAACTTCCTTCTTCTTCCCCTCCGGCGGCGGAAACAGCACCCCATCAATCCCCTGCACCGAAATCCTCCCATCGGTATAAATATCCGGGTCGAACAAATAACCCGAATCCTCACCTTCCCCAAACCTAACCGTCCCGTCAGCCTCCCTCGCCACTATCTTATGCGGCAAACGCAGCGTGTCGTACGACACCGTTCCGAATCTCCTCACCGCATTGTACATGCTCTCTTCCGTCTGATACTCCGGCACAATGTGATAGTAGACTATTTGCTCCGGCGCCCCGGGCTCGCTCAATTGCTCCGTCGTCAGCTTCGCCATGGCTTCGTCATTCGGAGCTAAAACCGTCAATACATAACCCTCGCTAATTAATTTCCCCATTTCCGTGGCTAAGCTTGTTAAATTGACCAAAATGTCGGCCATCTCGTTGTACCCGCCGTAGAGTAGCAGGGTCTGGATGAAATCCTTGACCTGTTTCTCGCCGTCGAAGTGGTGATGAGAACCGCCGGGTCCAGGCGCAGGCGCCGGAGCCAAAGACGGTCCTAGCGCCATAGCTTCGTAGATTTCGAGCTTTTGATCTCCATTTTCTGAAATCGAATTCACCTTTATTTTCGAATGTTTTTTAATTCTGGAGTCAATTTCCGGCGCACCATGGGGTTTAACAGCTGAAATCGACCTCAAATTGCGCCGATTGTTGAATTCGCGTTCGACGGATTTGGGGATAATTAATTTCTCTATTCCGTGGATGATACCGTCGGGTCTAACTACAGAGTTGAAACGTACAACCCTCACAGCACCAACGTACTTACTGCAAGAAGCAACAGAGGTGGCGCCGCCACAGGACAATTCGAGCTGATCACCGGAAATCGCGGCGTGGCGAGCCGAGCGAGTGGGATTGATGGGCCAATTGGCGTGAGTGAGCTTAATGGGGAGAATGTGATGGAGTAGAAGAGTCTGGAGGGACTTGATGTTGCCCGGTTCGAGGAGGAACCGCTTGAATTCCGGGTCGAGATCGCGGTCCAGAGCTTCGTTATTGGGCGCGAAAATGGTGAGGTTGTGTTTGGCGACTGCTTGTTCGAGTGTTTGGAGGAGAAGGGCTTTTTCTACTAGCTCAGAGAGTTGGGTGTAGTGAGAGTCTAAGAGGGCGATGAGTATTGAGTTGGAGCTGATCATGGGTAGTGCTGGTTTTTCCGGCAATGCGGCGCGGAGGTGAGTGGCGGTGGAGAGGAGGAGGAAGTGGAGGAGGAAGGCGAGATGGAGGGAGTTGGTGGCCATTGTTGGAGGAGTGTTGAAGGGGAAGAGAAAAGTGTAAATGAGTATTGTTATATAAATTGGCTTGGAAGGCTACCAGGTAGGCCAAGTGTGGGGGCCAGTAACTATGAGTATAGGAATCTCTTAGAGAAAATTGGGAAATGGATCCTCTCCATTTAGGATGTGTAAATTTCTTGTGCATTTGGAAAGAGAAAAACACATGTGCATCTATACATACACCTATACTTGGTATATCATCTACTATTATCATATTATTTTTGAAAGGGGACACTTGATATTTATTCACATGTCAAGTGTATATACACTTAATATAGCATGGATTAGTGTGCCATTATGATTTTCTTTCTTTTCTTTTTTTTTTTTTTTTTTGCAATTTTGGTCTCCCATTAATTTCTTTTTGCAATTTTGGCTCACAGAAAAATTGGGACTAAAGCTGCAAGGATCCATACTGTATGGGACCAAAATTACAATTATTCGCATATTTTTTTCTCCCAAATTAAATACTAAATAAAAGTAAACCGATTTCTCCGATTTCTATTTAAATTCAAAATCATTATTCAATAAAAATCTTAAAAAAATAAAAAGTGTTCAATGAGTACATTTATTTGAATGCTTAATGCATAAAAAAAAATGTACGGTAAAATTGTATGAGTTTTGTTCCCTAGGTTGCAAGAAATAATATGGTGTAATTTATTTTGAAAAGAACTTTTGTATTTTTTGGGAAAATATAGAAAAAAAGATAATTGAAATGAGATTTTAATTGAGGAGGGTGAAAGAGAAATGAGAGAATTTATATTAACATGACAATGTTAATGTTCATTTAAAATTGTTTCATACACATTTTGAAATCCACTATGCACATTTAGAATGACACACACACACGCACATATATATATATATATATATATATATATATATATATATATATATATATATGCTCCTTCAACGAATTACATCTATATCATATCTAATTTATTGGATGGTTGTGATTTGGCCTTATATACTCACATAATAAAGGTTTCGATTGATTCACTTCATTTTACAATTTTGCCTTTTTTTAAAGGTAATTTAAGCACCTCTTACACAATTTTTAGGATTAATCTTGGTTGTTAAATTCAAAATCATTATTCAATAAAAAATCTTAAAAATAAATAAAAATTGTTCAATAGTACATTTCTTTTTTGAGAAGACTCAATGTGTACATTTATTTGAATGCTTAATGCATAAAAAAAATGTACGGTAAAATTGTATATAAAGCTGGAAACTCAAATTTATTATTTTAAGTGTCCAATATTTGTGTCTATCGAGCCATTTTCAACCAAATAAAGGTTTCATTTTGCAACTACAATTTTTACTTTTTAATAATAATAATAATAATAATAATAATAATAATAATAATAATTAACCAAATGATCATAAACTCTAGGTCTTAGCAATAAAGTGCCTAAGGCAACATAACTCATTTCCACAGCAGCAAAAATGTGCAAATTTTCACGGAGCAGCTAATTAGTACAATAGTTAGCAAAATGGCAACTCTAAGTACCTAATTGACTTAGACCATGAAATAGATTAAAATGTCATGTTCCCTACTTGTAACTCCAGTAACTCTTTGTCAAAAAATTGTGTTATGTCAATACTGAAACGTTTTGAATTTTGATAGGAGAATTGTAAAATATCCTGTTCATGTAAGCTCATACTTTGTATTACGATCCACAAAACAATTCATCTTACAATGTCTTAAATATAAAGTTGGAAACTCAAATTTATTTTGTTAAGTGTCCACTATAATGTGTGTCTACTGAGCCATTTTCAACCAAATAAAGGTTTCATTTTGTAACTACAATTTTTACTTTTTAATAATAATAATAATAATAATAATAATAATAATAATAATAATAATAATAAGTGACCAAGTAATTTTAAACTCTAGGTCTTAGAAACAAAGTGTCTAAGGCAACATAACTAATTTCCACAACAGCAAAAAGGTGCAGACTTTCACGGAGCAGCTAATTAGTACAATAGTTAGCAAAGTGTACCATAAAATAGAGTAAAATGTCTTGTTAATGCAAGCATATTTGTATCTCTAGTAACTCTTTGCTGAAAACTAGCGAGATCATTATGTCAATATCTTTGTTTCTGAAACCTTTTGAATTTTGGTAGGTGAATTGTAAGACTACAACGAAGTCTAAGCAAACCACTATTGACAATGTAACAATTGTTATTTTTATCTTTGTACTCAAACTACATATAAATATTAATTAACAACTTTATGACGCCATGAGGATGATAACATAATTTACTGATATTTTTGGAATATACTGAAAATGACTATGCTTATAGCTAGGTCTGAACCTTTGCACCAGCCGAATGCATTATGAATATTTCTAGAAGAACTTAGTCATAATAATGTTGTTTCCAAGTGTGGGGAAAGAAAGTGTGTCTATTAATACAATTTAATGAGAATCCCATCCTCTCAACATGCGTGAAGTTATGCGAACAAAATGTTTCTCATAATATTTATTTTCCGTACAATTCAATGAACATCCCATCCTTTTCAACATGCATGAGAATTGTCACGTGGTATGCCATATCATAATATTTATTTTCCTTCCCAATCAACTATTATTAATCATCTAGTTTCCAAAGAAAATATGTCATATCATGAGGGAGCGTTATGTTAGGGCGATTTACTTTGGTTGACACTAACCAGCCACTAACCACGAGCCCTTATTTGTTGTGTGGCTGCTCGAAAGTTAAATCTTCCAAAACTTTACAACATTTTATATGATCGATCAATGACAAGCCTAGAGTATGGAGGTAGAGGATGAAATCAATCATGTTCATAATTATCTTCTTATGTTCTTCTTGTATATAATCAACAGAAGTGGTATCTTTTCCATTTTTTCTTGTATATAAACAAAGAAGTGGTATCTTTTTCCATTTGTAAATCATAATTGAATGAGTTCCTCACCCATTAAGTAACATAACACGCAAGCGACTCGACAAACCAAAACCCTTGATGAATTCGTTTACAAGGAGGGTTGATAATTATAGTATAAATAATTTTCATGGCTAATGATTAATGCAATATTAGGTGATTGTCTAACCGAAAGTAAATTGTTTACATGGATATCCGTTTGTATATCATGCCACAACCCTCAAACATGATACTTGTATCCAATTCTTGCTTCTCTGGACTGAGCCATCTGTTTTGATTGGACACCAGAACTTGGAATAGCAAACTTTACTAGACCATTTTCCATGCAAGCTCGTAAGACTATACTAAGAATGACAACTGGAAGTGAACAAGTGGAGCAATCCGAATGTGAATCTTGTGAGTCAAATTTAGGCAAATCGAAGAAAATACCAATTTTGATTAAAGATCATAGCGATGAACCCTACGATCTATGATTTGCCTAAACTCAACTCACAAGATTCGCATTTTGATTGTCTCACTCGCTCACTTCCAGTGTTCATTCTTACTATAATCTTACGAGCTTTCCCAAAAAATGTCATAGTAAATTTTGCCCTTCCAAGCTCTGGTCTTTAATCAAAAGAGATGGCTCATTCCAGAGTATCATCATGATGGTAGAGAGTTGTTGCACGATAAATAAACAAATACCCATGCAAATGTATGCAAATGTATAAGTTGTGATCTCATCGAAATTCTACTTGGACAAAATGAAGGAAATATCGTCTTTTCTTCAGTATTAATTGAGCAAAATTTGGACACCTAAGATAGGAAAAAAAACATAGAAATTATTAATGACATATGTATTTTAGTTCAACACATGAATTAAGAATTTAAACCACAATAAATCAAAGGGAAAGTCTTCATAATGTAATAATGCATGTAAAAATTATTCGAAATTGCATGAATTACTCCTTTTACGGTTTTACTTAAACAGTTTTTACTCTTCCAATTTAAACCCGTTCAAAATTTGGTCCTCTACGCCCCCGCAAGTCCTTTCTTCTCTGGACTCTGGATCGATCAGTATCAGTGTATTTTACTTGCAACTCCTCCTCCTTCCCTCTCTTTCTCTTTCTACGCAGAACAAACTCCGAAAATCTGAAAAATTTCTGTCGGTTTCTCTCCGATCAACCGATCGCTCGGCGCCAATTTCCCCTGCATTCCATGACTCTGCTCACCCCTCTCCCAATCGACGTACGTAATTTTTTCCTGTTTATGCCATCTATGTTACACGGACTGTGCATATGGGTGCACCGGGTATACACTGCTTTTGCGTGATCGGCTTAGTTAATGGTTTTCTCTTTTGTTTGATTTTTCTTTCGCTTCTTTTTATTTTTGATCTTTTGTTTTCTTCAATCCAGTAGCTGGATTAGCTTTTCTGTGGAGTTCACACGATCTTTTGAGAGTGGAATTTTGACCTTTCTTGCATTTGTTTTGATTGTGGGGTTTGGGAGTTGATGTGGGAAGTGCTGTTTAATGAATAGAATTGATTGAAGCTAGGGTTTGAATAGGGGGACAGTGGCCCCCTGTAGGTTTATTAGATCCATTTTTTGTGACGTTTGGTTTTGATTTCTTTCTTTAGCATGCCGAGGACGAAGAGATGCTTGTGCCTCATGCAGATTTTGCCGCAGAAGGCCCTCAACCCATGGAAGGTATTATTGCTTCTACCTGCATATTGAAATAATGTAATTTTACTACTTTTTTCAACGAGTCATTGTGCATTCGTTCTTTTTCGTATTCGAATTGAATTAGGGAATTCTAGGGTTTTGTATTTATGAGCATCTGTTATAGAATGTATGTGTTGTTGAGGCTTTGGGATTTGGCTGGCTTTTCTTCCTTGTTCTTTTGTTTAATATGGGGTTTTTGTAACTTCTATATCATCTAGTTGCTCCTGCGGAAGCGACAAGCACTGTGGGTACACCAGCAGTTGATGAGCCACCATCTGCACGGTTTACTTGGACAATCGAGAATTTTACAAAGTTAAACGTGAAGAAACAGTATTCTGAAGTTTTCCATGTCGGAGGATATAAATGGTACTTTAGGTTTTGTTTCTCTCCAGATTTATCTTTTCTGAATTTGTTGGCATACATTGGAGCTGACACAAACTACTTTTTGGTGGTCAGGCGAGTGCTCATGTTTCCAAAAGGGAACAATGTTGATTATTTGTCAATGTATCTGGATGTTGCAGACTCCACAACATTGCCTTATGGTTGGAGCAGATATGCACAGTTTAGTTTGTCTGTGGTTAATCAAATTCACAGCAAATATACAGTAAGGAAAGGTAATATTTTTTGCAGTGGCACATCGATTATTCCATTTGGAGATATAATTGGATACTAGGGAATAATAAGTTCCTGGGCAGGGCAAATTCTCCGATTATCTTGTCATATCATTTGTCTTTTCACTTGTTCAAGATGATTGTTAATCTTTTGTATAACAAAGATAAATATTGTTTTATCCTTACTTGGCTAATCATGTCGCCGCTCATTTAGCTACACGAAGTTTTATCAGATACCAAATTTGGCAACCAAGATTGAATTTAAATATAGTAATTTGTAATTGCTAGTCAATTCAAATACTTCTACATACCAATTCTAAGCACCTCTGAACTAAAAAATTATCTGTCACATTCTACTACGGATACGTCGACCCTATTACGGTTTTACATCTTTTAGCATTTATGCCCTTTTCATCTTTATACTTCTGTGCTCAAAATCTTTTATTAGTTTAGATGTGAGGAAGAAATTCGACCCTCCTTCGTCTTAGTTCCACTATAGCTCCTTGCACTTTATGATTTAGTAGTTTCACATGCAGAAATAACTAAAGAAAATACTATAAGAAGTTACATGTAAGGAGCACAAACTTTGAAGACACAATTTATTGGAGAGCCAGTCACTTTATACGTATTAGAAAGTGAGTGTATTGGAATATTTTTAGTGAAACTAAGACAAAAGTGGGAAACCTAATGAAGTAGGATGATGTTTTGGTCTTTGATGTAGCATAATGGTTGTATTCGTAAGAGACTCCACTAGGAGTGGGGATGGAAGGAATAAACGTAGCAAAGCTATAAAAACCGATGAGTCAGTCCTGAGAAGGTTTGTGTGGTCTCCAGACTCCTGCCTTCATCTCATGCATAACATGGTCTCTCTGCTCCTAGTGGATCATTTTCTCTTTCTTCGTCACTGAATCTGAAGACTTCCTTAGTGGCCCTCGTCCTCTCTTCTTTATGGAGAAGAGTTTCAACAAATCATCCTGAAGGACCGCTACTGCAATATTTTAAAGAACAGCCATTCCTCAGACTCTTCGTATTGCCTTTCTTTAGATATTTATTGAGGATAGAACTTGCAATGTTTGGGCAGGGTATGAGCAGCTAAATGTTGGTTGCTGCTTTGTTACTTAGCATGCTGAATTTATCCCCAAATTTTTTATCACTGAATTTGGCATTTCGAAGAATTTTTTGCAGCTAAAGGCCTAAAAGTACTGCAGAATTTTTTAGTACAAGGCTATAAGCCCTTGTTGGATTCCATTTGTGTAATTAAGCATGTTGATTTAGTAAATGTAGGCATCTTGATGCGAATTCTAATGAATAGCACATTCCTTTCTGTAGTTGATTCTTGTCTCATCCACATTCTTTTTACTTTCCTACTAATTTATCTGGTCGTACATGTAGAAGAACAGCAAACCGTGTTAACTTTTCTTTTTTCTGATCAACATAGCCGCAGCTGGGTCCCTTTACTGCCTAACCCCCGGAAGGATAGAAAAGTTGAACTGTCATTAGTTTGTACTAAATGATTGTAGTAGTCAAACTAATGAAAGATTTGTGGTAAATTTAACATCTCTCCTTTTCAATATTTAGTAATTGTACCAGTGATTATATGAATAATCCGTCATCGGACATTGCAGTTGATGGTTAATTTTTTTGGTTTAACTTTTATCTAAATGAAGTAGTGATTGAGCCCTGTCTGTTATCACACTTCCTTACTGTCTTACTGGAGTTAGCAGCTGGTTTTGATGTTTTTACTGGCACTGTTTGTTGTGTTTGTTAGAAGAGCATCTTGTCTATCTGTAACTGGTGTGATAATCATGACTATTCCACAATACTTAGCAGTCAGAATTACTTCACATGAGGCAAAGATATTGTTCGTATTCTTTGAGATATCTCTTTGGGTACTGGGATTGGGTGTGTTCACCCAGGTGAAGTACTAAACCTCAGGAATGAAACCATGTAATTCCCGTAAGAACCAGATGAATGATTAGTAATTAATCCTTACATAGAAAATTCTAATAGCAAGACATCGCAGCTTTCCTGCTTTGGAAGCTGACCTGGCTGTTGAGGTTTTACGATTGACAAGAGAGGATAGTCGGTAAATGTTTTGTGCTGCGTTCAGATTATTTCTTTTGTTTGTTTGAACAATTGTTTTCAGTCTTTCCACATTAATTCTAAATAATCAAGCGTGTGAATATCAGCTATGAATCTAAGAAATGATATTAGTCTTATGTGTTAATTTCAAACCTTTTTCCTGACTTGGATAATATCTTTATATGGGAATTGATCTTGGGGAATATTCATCGTGGCTTTTGGGGAGTATATGGGTAATTGTGAAAAGAGGAATGATATATTAAAGCATAGTACATTGTAAGGTGTGTTAGTCGTGAAATTGGAAATTGGATATGAATAATGTCTAATTAAAATTCATAAGTCGTGGCCTTAATCAATATTTTCTCAAGTTGTTTTATAAGCATAACATCCGTTGCATAAGAATTTTTGGCATAGTTTATTGTTTTAACAGTTCGTGTCAATACATGTGTATTAAGAAATATAGAATCTCTGCATGTTTATTTCCACTGCAAGTCAATTATCTTCCTTACAAATTATATTAGTCTTTTATCAATTTAATTTCAGTTTAAGTACATGTATTGATGTCCTATGTCGTTGCCTTCTACTTCCTGCTTTCCTGCTATTTGCTCAGGCTTCTGAGTAGGCCCTTATAACTCGTATGCTAGCACTCCCGGTTGGATGATGGTTTTGATAAAACTAATTCTGCAGACACACAACACCAGTTCAATTCTAGAGAAAGTGATTGGGGATTCACATCATTCATGCCTCTTAGTGAACTCTATGACCTTGGTCGAGGTTATCTTGTGAATGATACATGTATAGTTGAGGCCGATGTTGCTGTTCGTAGAGTTGTTGATTACTGGTCACATGACTCAAAAAAAGAGACAGGTTATGTGGGGCTCAAGAATCAGGGTGCCACTTGTTATATGAACTCTCTTCTCCAGACACTATACCATATTTCTTATTTCAGAAAGGTTTGCACATTAACCTAATGTTGTCTGTTCTTTATCTCCATGGAGAAAATATTTAATCTGGAACCCTGTTGCAGGCTGTATACCACATGCCGACAACAGAAAATGATAATCCATCTGGAAGCATCCCTTTGGCTCTGCAGAGTTTATTTTTATAAGTTGCAGTACAGTGATACCAGTGTAGCAACTAAAGAGTTGACGAAGTCATTTGGTTGGGATACATATGATTCTTTTATGCAGCATGACGTTCAAGAACTGAACAGGGTTCTTTGTGAAAAACTTGAAGACAAAATGAAAGTATTGTCGAAAAACCTAAGCCTTTCTGAGAACTAAATAAATGGAATAGCAAAAGTCAAACATCCTTTTTCCTGTGTGCTGCTGGAGAACTAGATGCTTATTTTACTATTCAATGTTTTTCCAGGGAACAGTAGTGGAGGGCACGATACAGCAGTTATTTGAGGGGCACCATATGAATTATATAGCATGCATTAATGTGGACTACAAATCAACAAGAAAGGAATCTTTCTATGGTATTCATCTAAGACCCAACTTGAGTGGCTTGAAATCATAACGGGCGGTTGTCATATATTGATATTTATGTTTGTGTCAGATCTGCAGCTTGATGTCAAAGGCTGTAAAGATATTTATGCTTCTTTTGACAAATATGTGGAAGTGGAACGTCTTGAGGGTGACAACAAGTATCATGCTGAACATTATGGATTGCAGGTGGGCTTCTTTTAGTTTTTTCATCTGTTTTTAACTTAGGGGATATTGAACAAATACTGCAGTTAGGTGCATTTAAAACATGGCAGCTTCAGAAGACGTTATTGACAACTGATAACCCCTGCCGTGGGCCAAGAGAAAAAAAAAGAACAGGGAAGATGAAGAAGAGAATGAGTAATGCCGAAAGAAATAACAGTTAGAAAAATCTCTTTGCAGCTTGTTGCTTGTAATTTTACCAAATATCTGTCATGTTGACCTGCCAGAAACAAGTTGTAAATCAGTGGAGACTAAGTTTGAGTGCCTTGTTACATCATCTGCCGTTTTTTATTAGGATTATTTTTTTTTTTTTTTGTTTTCTTCCAATCTTTTGTCTAAGGTAACTGCGTACTTTTCAGGATGCTAGGAAGGGTGTCCTTTTCATCGACTTCCCTCCTGTTCTCCAGCTTCAGTTAAAAAGATTTGAATATGATTTTGTTCGCGATACTATGGTTAAGGTAAGTGGTCAGTTTGAAGCGCCCTTTAGACTTAGCTGTATACTTGTGTTACATGAGAATATACCATTGTTTCTAATTTTATTAGTCTTATGTCTAAACATGTGGATAAGGAACATAGCGACCGATGTTTTTCAATTGTGTATCAAAAGCATAGGCTGATAGTTAATGCTTCTTGCCTTGGCTAATGAGTAATTTGCGGTTGTTTTTCTCACGTAACATATTTATAGTTTCTAGTAGTAGTACTGGTATATAGGAATAATGACTTAATAGTTGAATGACATGAATGCATGATTTCTTCTCTATCTTACCATTCTAGTATTTAGTATTTACTGGAATCTATAATGGGACATAGTTTTGTTACATGTTGGAACCAACTGACAATATTGTTGTTAAAATTTCAAAAAACTGTAAATTGCTCTTGATCTGGATTGTTAATACAGTTCCAAAACTGTAGTTTGCCTGTGATTCTTGACTACTGCTTACCCTCTCTAGCTATTTCTATCCATGTTGATGGACCAATGTATGATCTGGAATTAATTTCTGTTTTAGTTGGATCTTTTAGTTCTCTGAACTCAGTCAGTGAAGTAAGTAGTCCCTCTATGCTTGCTGAAAAAACATCATGTTTTGTTTTCCATATGCTGAAAAATCTTAATGTCTCTATTATGATGGTATTTGAATGTGAAAATGCAACTTCTTTTTAGTGGCTTTCTGAAGCACTGGATGCGTATACATGATTTGCTACACTACTAACTTTTTTATATTCTATAATAAACTGTTTAACTGGACCAGTGTTTTTGTTTTGAATAAGTGGCCCTAAAACTTCACTTTATTCGATATGAAATTTTCACTTCTCATTATTCATGTTTGACTTCAAATGGAGATATAGGTCCAAGAAGATTAAAAATTGTGTTTGCTTCTGACTCTGGTTTAAATGTTATGAAGTTCTTTTTTATACGAAAAACATTTAGATCTTGATCTGACTTTCATGTGCTACTAGTTGCCTAGAAAATTAGAAAAATTCCATTTTCTTTACCATCGAACGATTAATAACTTTTTAATATTTGATCAAACAGATAAATGATCGATACGAGTTCCCTTTGCAACTTGATCTTGATAGAGAAAATGGCAAATATTTATCTCCCGACGCAGATAGGAGTGTCCGCAACTTATACACTCTTCATAGGTATTATGTTTGTGTTCCTGTATTTCAATTGGTCGCTTTTTTTGGGTTATGTTCTTTTATGAGATGGAACATATATCCAGATGGGCCTCCTTACTGTCCGCGTTTCCTCATTTTTCCTGACAATATACAGTGCTATGAGACTTGTTGAGTCATGTATATTGTATCACCTTTTTATGCTAAGTTGGTGGATTCTTCATGCCGATAATAGCTTTATATGTCTCTAAATTTTCTGCTCCTCTTTCTTCCTCCCTCTCTTCCTGCCTGTTTTTTGTTTATATCTTTTTTTGGTTATTTTGATGTTCGTTAATGGCAGAGACTAATACACTCAATTCCTAGTACTGAAACTTGTTGTCTTTGCTTACAGTGTTCTGGTTCACAGTGGTGGAGTGCATGGTGGGCATTATTATGCTTATATCAGGCCAACCCTTTCTGATCAATGGTTTGCACTTTGTTACGGGTTTTACATTGTGTTTCCTTCCTTTCGTTGTTTTGCTTTCTTTGTTTTTGTTTTGTGTGCGCATGCCTGTACAACTCTTGTGTTCTCTCTGAAATGCATTGTTTTAGGGGTTACATTTGTTTTGGAAGGTTTAAAATGCAAGTCTGATTAGGAATTGACTTTAGCTTTGCTTCGTTTATAGCAATATGATAGTGTCGTTTGGCAGCAAGTCAGGAATGAACCATCTTCCTTTTTTTTTTTTTTTTTTTTTTTTTTTTTTTCCTTTTTTCCCTTTTTCTTTTTGCATGTGCAATACTTGGATTCAGAATATGATGCTGCCTATCATGTTCTGTCACTGCTTCAGCTTTTGACTTCCACCTACTTATCCCTGTAGAATGTGGATTTTGGTTGCTCTATGTTGTGCTGTTATAGACATCTGTGTTTTCTGCTCCAGGTTCAAATTTGATGATGAACGTGTAACCAAAGAAGACATGAAAAGGGCATTGGAAGAGCAATATGGTGGTGAAGAAGAGGTAGTTTTTTCCTTTTTGCTAATGAATTACTTTCTTGCAGAATTGCATATCTTTTTTACCTGGTTGGATTGCATTAAATCATGTTCTTCCAATTTTTCCTCTTTGGTGCCACAGCTACCACAGACAAATCCTGGATTCAATAATTCACCATTCAAATTTACAAAATATTCGAATGCATACATGCTTGTTTATATACGTGAAAGTGACAAGGAGAAAATAATTTGCAATGTGGATGAGAAGGACATAGCAGAACATCTAAGGGTAAGATTCATTGTTTTTCACTCTTGTTTGTGTTTGTTGCTCACCCCATTGGATCTCTGTATAGATACGGTTAAAGAAAGAGCAGGAAGAAAAGGAGCAAAAGCGAAAGGAAAAGGCCGAGGCTCACCTCTACACAATTATCAAGGTATTTTAGATTTTTAGTGGTTTCTTGTATGTTTCCACGTGTTACGCATGGAAGATTGTTTCTCATTTGATTGTATTTATAGGTTGCTCGTGATATCGACCTAATTGATCAGATTGGAAGGGAGATATATTTTGATCTTGTGGATCATGACAAAGTTCGCAGTTTTCGGATTCAGAAACAGCTATCTTTTAATACTTTTAAGGTATCTTTACATAATCTTGCATTTGTTCGACAAGATTCATTGCTAGCCTTTTACATAAAGGGGAAAGGGCTGTGTCAAATAAAAGCGGCTTCACAGTTGGGTCATCATAAATTTGTCAGGATGTTACTGCCTGCATATTCACAAATCACATCTTAGGTTGAATATGGTTGGTTGAATTTATGTTGAGTCTTGTTATACAACAAGATCCACTTGTAACTGATATTGCTGTAACTGAATGCTTATGTTTCATAATTATGCGAGGGGGACAGAGTTCCCCTCTTCTTAGCTTTTTTGTCTTTTTTTTTTTTTTTCAATTGAGGTTGGAAAGCTTTTTGATTTACTGTTGTTGGGGGAGGGGGAGGGTGTTACTTGAATTGTGCATAAGGTTACACAATGGTTCATGGGCCTTTTGGGAAGTTAATGTTTCCTCTAATTTGATTCCATGTTAGACCGGTGGGAATGAAGGCAGGAGGCTATCAATACCTACCATTGTTGTTTAAAGCAATCTATGTTAGATAGAATCCATCTCCAACCAGTTTTTTCTCAGACTAACACCATAATGGGTGGTGGAGAGCTTGGTTGATTCCAGTTCCCATTTTGCCACCTAGTTGACTTGGTGGATGGTGGATTACTCTTTCAATGACATGCGGTGATGTGTCGTGGTTGTTTTAACTTGGCATAAGTTGGCTCTTAAATTAGCAGTATTGTTTGTTAGTCCAAGAACAAGATGCACATTACACTAGTGATCAGTTTAAGCGTGTTTGCTTGTGGAACTTCATACTTGAAAAGATCTATTATGAACTTGATATTGCTTTGATATGATGACTGAAATTTCTAATTTTCGAGGAGAGGGATTTGGTTGGTGTTGGGATAAATGAAGTAATGAACTACAATTTTCCACACAAAATTGGCATTTTTATTTTATTATCATGTCATTTTCAGGAAGAAGTTGCTAAGGAGCTTGAGATACCAGTGCAATGTCAACGCTTCTGGTTATGGGCTAAGCGCCAAAACCATACATACCGCCCAAATCGGCCGCTCACACCTCAGGAGGAAGCTCAATCTGTATGTGGTTTTTATTTAAATGTATATGTGTGTGTATATATACATATGGTTCTGTTCAACTTGGTTAAGTGTTCTTTAGTTAAAAAAATTAACTTACATCCTCAATCGGAAATTGAACAGACCCCTAGTTCATATGGTCTATTTAAATAGATGGGTTTTTAGACTAATAGATCTGTTCTATTTTCTAAATAATTTATTATTATTTTTTTTTCTTCCAAATTTGCCTCAGATAGAACTAGTAGAAACTGATAATTTTTATTGGAATGACTGCCTACCATCTATTCTTGCATATCATCTATGATGAGCAATCATGGGAATACACTTCTCTGAAATTCCCACTCCTGATTTTTCTTTTTGGATTTTTCCAAATTCTTATGCCAGATACTGTGCAAACTTATATTTAGATTGAGATGGAGGGATTGGAATATTTTCTCTTGAGTTATGTTACCTGGTGGCACTGTGTTAAATTGAACAGATCCTTTAAGTCGTAGTGATGATGATTGGAACTCCAGCTTTGGTAAAGCTTGCAGTAGTAATCTGGACAACCATGTTGTTGATGATGAATCATTTAAACTCCAGCGTGTGAAAGGTCATTTAGTTTGAAGAATGTTCTCCTTTGTGTCTTTCTTAAGGCTATTTTTGGACATTGGTTTTAGTGAGAAGGAAAAGGAAGATGTAAAGCATTTGAAAAATAAAGCACATTGTGTTATATTCGAGTGAAGAAAATGTATCCTTAGTATTCTTGGTACAATATGAGATCCGAACATAGTGTACATATTCAGTTAATGTTTATACTTCATCAGTAAATATAAAATTTGAATTTTGTCTTCATAGGTACTAATAAGGATTTTGGTTTTGACTCACTAGGTGGAATAAAAACAAAAAGCTTATTAAACGTTTGAGTATTTATAAAACTGGAGATGTTCAAAACACTATAAAGTTGTATTCATACAACTTAGTGTTCAAACTGTCGATGACCAATGTGCAGAAAGGATCTGTAATGCATTTCTGGTGTCTAAAGGCTGTATTTAGATTCATATCATGAGCAAACCTAGCTCTTTATGGAGTTGACGTATTCTCAGCAGAGGAACAGTTTATGGCTAAAGCCAAATATACATCAGTTGGGTGACTGCAATATATAATTAACTTCAGAGAAAACCCATTTGACTAATTATCTTTTGACCTGTGATCCTTGGCTCGAAAAGTCAAGCTTATGTTAGTACTGTGGCATAAGGCCATGATTCATGGGCAATGGGCCAACGCATGCGTGCTTTGCCTTCACTAGATGTGCTAAAAGAGTTCACAGCAGAAAATAACAGATTCAGTCATTTACCTGAAAATGGATTTGAATAATTGGAGTAGGAGACCTGATGCATCATGCATTAGTTAGATAGATTGAACCCTATCTTATTGAAGAAGACGATAGATTGATCATTTGTACACTTTTCTGCTCTTTGATGCCTGTTGGCATTCCACCCTTCTTCCTTTCAAGGCCTATCCGAAAGAGAATCTAGTACATCGTTGTAGTGAAATGTAAACTGGTTGTTCGCTGTTCAAGAATTTATGTCTGGGTAGTTCATACCTACCCGTCTCTTTCTGTTAAGAAATAGCGTTGGAGGAGGCCAGTTAATTATTACCCTTGGGATGACTCTGTCTTGGATTATAAATCTTCTATTCCATGTGTGCTTTCATCATGCAAAGAGCTGGAGTGTCACTCTAGCTTCTTCTAGTCTTATTAGATCTTAGAATTATTTAGTGCTTCCAGTCAGAAGTGATTGCTGATTGTAAAAAGTAACTTAATCTCATAAATGGATCATTGGAATCATCACATGAACTGCTGTCATGGCTTAAGTTTCCCCCATCGTGGGAGCCTGACTTTTAGTTCTAGGTTAATTTATAGTTATTATTGGTTACCTCATGCTTTAATAGTTAATACACCCTTTCTACCTAATTACGTCTAAGTTCCAAAATTGCTGTTCAGACTTAGTAAAAATAAATTATCATCTTATTTGATTATTTCTCAACATAACTGAACGTGGAGGGTTGATTTGAAATTTGAAGTTGTTGAAGGTCTGAGGCATGTGCTTGAGTTTTCTTATAGTTTCTGAAAAGATTTTGTATGTTTTATTTGTACACACGGTATAGAGGGAGATGACTTGATGCATGATAAATAATTAGGCGCTAAGTTTCATAATGAAATCCCTATATGGCATGTTTAGGCTAAATTACACTATGTGAATATATATGATCTTATTTAGTTGTCCTGAGCAAATCTATGGAATGTTGGTAAATATCCAAGCACAATAATCTTGGGAGGATGACTAATTACTTGACCCCTTCCATTCCGCAGCTACCATACAAGCAGACTTTTCCTTTGGTTTATTTACTCTTCTTAACAGAGATAGATTATGGAAGGAAAGGAACATATGCACAAGAGTATATATCATTAGTGTCACCTCTTGATGTGATTTGTGTAAGGAATGACCAGGGATGCTAGAAAGTGTATATGGTGTTAACATAGGAAAACTTATTCAAACATTTCCATTCTGCATATATGGAATTTAAGTCTAGTGCTTTATCTCACAGCAGTAGGTGGTTATGTTAGGAATGGATATCACCTAACGAGTTGTTCTCTATGATTCACATGCTACCTTGCATTCATTTCTTTGGGTTGAAATAAAGTCTTACTTTAAGCCACCACCCAAAAAAAGCATTTATTTGGCGGAGGCTTTCCAGTCCGGAGCTCCTTACGCGACTAAAAAATGTTGAGAGAGCACTGCAACTTTTTAGAAGATGTTGATATAAATTAAAGGCTTATGCTTCCGGGTCGCACTTCTCACACATGATATGGATACAAGTCTAGTACTTGCTCCTTTTCTCTCAATTGCATCTGGCACCATAATAAATTGAAGAGAGATGGCTTGTTACTTGACTGGACTGTATGTTTATATGTGGGTGTGCTTGGTTAGGAAACATTGGCCTTTGCAAATCTTCCTTTTCAGTAAACTTTGAAGTTTTGTTTTTTCCATCTTCAATGTTGTCTATTGGTGATTGAATTTGGGTACGTTTATGTTATTTTGCTCATCTCTTATCAGGTTGGTCAATTAAGAGAAGTATCCAACAAAGCAAATAACGCTGAGCTAAAATTGTTTTTGGAAGTGGCATTTGACTTGGTAATATGTCAATCATCCACTCATTTTCATTTCTGCTGGCGTTAGATGATTTCGTTTGCTCCTTGACTTGTTTTCTTTTTCATTTATGTCCACAACAACTATATAGGACATGCGGCCTATTCTTCCACCAGAGAAGACTAAGGAGGATATTCTTTTGTTTTTCAAACTTTATGACCCAATCAAAGAGGAACTGGGGTATGGTTTATTTCATGCTATTATATCATTATCGCAGACATTGGCATCTCAGAGTATGAGTCACGTTTTGTTTGAATGTTTTTCTACATGCCATTTTTTGTTTATTTTTAAACATGATGAACTTTTCTCAATGCAATTGAAAGATCCTGCTCACGTCAATCTGTTAAAATAGGATAGTTCTAGGAAGTGAGATAACATATTGTTTTTTTCTAGCTCTTTTGTTGCATTCCAAGTGCTGCAAAAGAATAACTATATGCTGTCCTCAATGTTACATGATAAAACAGTACCCAAGTCTCAGTTTTTTTACGCCCTATCTTCCTTCTGCAGAACTGCATCGAGTTACATACTTCTATTTTTTGGTGATTAGGTATGTCGGAAGGCTTTTTGTAAAAGGCAATGCCAAGCCAATGGAAATATTTAAACAGCTTAATAAAATGGCAGGCTTTGCTCCTGATGAGGAAATCGAACTCTTTGAGGTCAACCCTTCTTTTCTCTTTTTTCCTCTGAAGCTTGTATTATTTCGAATCTTTAAGTTTCCAGGGTTTCCAATTTTTCATACCTTACATCCATGTGCAGGAAATCAAGTTCGAACCAAACGTCATGTGTGATCGAATTGACAAGAAGCTTAGCTTCCGTGGCAGTCAGGTGTATTATTTTTAAATTCACATAATACTTTTTTCATCTGTCAATTTCTATCCTTTTTTTATCGATTAACTCTCGTCACTTCTTTTGCATGACGAATATCACGAGCCATGCCTTACTATTATTATTTTCTTTTGGCCCTTATCTTTTCCGCAGCTTGAAGATGGGGATATCATTTGCTTCCAAAAATCCCCTCAAGGCCAGAACAGTGAGGAGTGCCGTTATCCCACTGTCCCTGCATTTTTGGAATATGTGCATAATCGTCAGGTATATACCCTTAATGGGTTAACTGTATGATTTACTAACCTCTTGGGTGGGTTGAATCAGAATTGGTTCTATTCGCTCTTTATTCTGGCCTCTCTTTTATCTTCACCAGTGTCATTTAGAAGTCATTTGTCATTACTTTATTTCCTTGTGGTTGTCCTGATGTTTTGTGATAACGTTAATCTGGGAGAACTGCATTGGTAAAGTTGTTGAGACGTGGAGTGCAGACGCAATATGAAACCACCCATTTCTTTTCCTGTTTTCGTGGTTAGGGGGAGGGGAGGGGCTCAGTTGATGGTTTCTTCTTGCACGATTTGTAGTTCAACAATCTTCATTTTTATAATGTGTACTTTGGACTGAGGGACAAGGGGAGGATACTGGATACCTTTTTTTTTTTTTTTCCCTTTGTTGTACTCCCACTCTTTTCTCAGGTCTGCGGAGTGATTGATTTGTATGGCGGTGTAGGTCTTGAACTTAGGTTGGGAAGGAAGTTGTTCTTGTGAGGTATATAGTAAATTTTTTTAACTAACTCATCAGATGAGAGTGTTCTTATGCATTCGTTCAACAACCAACCATGGTATAGTATGAGTATATTTTCAAGTATACAGTTCAGTGGATTATTTCCATCAGCATAAGGACTTTTGCGAACACTTTATTATCTTGTAAATGTGATACTTAATTGTTGGAGGGGCGTAAGGGTGGAGGGAAGAATTAGGTTAATCTGATAAGTGGACATGAAAACACTGAAAAAATTGGTGCCCTAATATTTCTTGTTACTGCTGTTTTTTTTTTTTTTTTTTGTGGAACTTCTGTTGATTTGAGTACTCTCCGGTCAAATTTATAACTAGCTTGTTCGATGGTTCATAGGTGGTTCGCTTTCGTTCACTGGAGAAGCCCAAGGAAGATGAATTTTGCCTGGAGTTGTATGAATCTTAGTTCATCACTTTTAAATCCTAATGATATCATTCTTGTGATTCAGCTGTTCCATTTATCTGTTTCTGAGTGATTGTGTTCGTATAAATGAAAATTTTCAGGTCGAAGCTAAACAACTATGATGAAGTTGTTGAAAATGTTGCCCGGCATCTTGACTTGGACGATTCATCTAAAATAAGGCTTACATCTCATAACTGCTATTCGCAGCAACCAAAGCCTCAACCTATTAAATACCGAGGCGCAGAACGTCTTACAGACATGCTTGTTCACTATAACCAGGTCGTTTAGGATTTTGGTGCAAATGAATTGGAGATTTTGTCAGTTGACTTTTATTTTGTCATTGTTTGTCTGTTGATACCATCTTTTCCTTGTCTGTTATAGATTTCGGATATATTATACTATGAAGTGTTGGATATCCCTTTACCTGAACTGCAAGGCCTTAAAACTCTAAAAGTTGCTTTCCATCATGCCACCAAGGATGAAGTGAGTCTTTCTCTGGCCTGCCTTGTCATTTTTTGTCTAAAAGTCAGTCTCCTTGTGCATACGTCATATTTCCTCAGGGTCGTTCAATATTGTTTCATCAATTTTCAGGTGGTTATTCATACCATCAGGTTACCAAAACAGAGTACCGTGGGAGATGTCATTAGTGATCTCAAGACGAAGGTGAGCCTTGCAATTTTTCTGCTTCAAAATTGGATATCTGTGTGGAGTTAGAAGAATTAAAAGAGGAAAATGAAAAATAAGATTGCTATTGGTTATGAAGAAAATTCATTTTCGTTCTTCTAGAGATTTTGTTGTTACCCAAAATGTGAATGCTTATGAAAATTTTCAGAAAATACACTATTCACTCACGTTCACTTTTTTCTCCCACAAATCACTTCTGCTCATTTTTAAAAAAAAACCCATTCGATCACCAATCATTATTACCCATTTTTCCACAATTTTTACTATGCACTAACTCACATATTTCTAACTACCACTCGTACCCAATGACCAATCATCATTTCACTATTTCTATATCAAATCAACTTTCATCATTATATTTTCATCTCATATCCAATCACACAATCAAAATTCATTATTTTTCTTTCAAAATTCTTTCATCATTATTCTCTAGCAGAAAGAAAATTCCAAATGAAAGGATATCCAATCACGCCCTAACAAATCTTTTGAAGGGAACATCTGACAGCTAGACAACAACATTCGAGGAAGCAACTTTTAAGAAAAAAAATATATTCTCCGGGCTGAAGTGCAATGTGCCATCATTAGTTTTTGTTGGAACCTATATATTACGTCCCTGCTGAAAATTTCATTCTCTGCCGATTATTATTTTACAAATTGTTTTTGCTTGTAGTCATGTTTTACAAAATTCTATGTTAATAATTAAGGAAAAAAGAATCACACGTCTATTCTAATCTTATGGCAGGTTGAGTTGTCTCATCCAGATGCAGAACTGAGATTGCTGGAGGTTTTCTATTATAAGATATATAAGGTAAAGGATTCTGCAAATTATATGATTTTCCTTCCTAGTATGATGATTTGGCATCAGTTTGTAGTGACAGCCTGATTGACGTTTTGGTTGGAGAACCTCGTGTATGCAAAGTTGTGTACTGTCTTATGTTATTATCTTAATTTTTTTTAATAATTCAGATTCTCATCTTGGATCTCTTAATGAATACCACTCTCAATCATTTTATTGTCGTCATTATTTCCTACTTCCGTTAACTTTTACTTTTCCTTTTGTTTGCCTTTAAATACATTCTTTCCAAATCTAGTTGGGTTTTGAGATAGAGCATTACAGAGCTGCTATTTATTTGTTCTTATACTTCTTTCGTTGCTTCACAATTCTCATATTGTTTCCCATGTTCGTAAATTTCTGTTTTCCATATAAGTTTTTTTGTCTGACTGGATTGTCACGCTGTTACCTTCTGGATGATGGGGTTTTCTGAGGTTCTGAATACGAGAAAATGAATCTTTATGACTGATAATGTTAACCCTTTATGGATGATAGAGAGTGGTTGGTGAAACCATTGATTCAAGAACTGAATAAGCAATATCTTGGCATTTCTTAGCACTTACTGTTGTATAACATTTATTAACGTTGTGGTGAATTTTGCATTCTGCGCATTGCCTGGAATTTTAGATCCATTTATCACTCATACTACATTACTGAACTTGGAATCTTGATGCAATTATTTTATGACAAACCTCACTCTTTATTGATTGCTAATATAATTTATCCATAGTCCAGCAATCCACAGAGGAAATACTTTACGAAGTAGGCATTAATTTTTTTGCAGTTACTCTTTACTACATTTCATATGTAGTTCAATGTTTGGTTTAAAGAGGGGTCTACTGGGCATTTAAGATGGTTGGCAAATTTGAATCAGGAGCCTACCTAGATTATATAATGCCATTGTGGTGAATAAACCGAAACCCATCCATGACCGGGTGGGCTCTCCCTCTACCACTGCACCTAAGTAGGCTGCCCATTTGAGTTCAACAAAATTAGATCTTGGACTACAATTAGGCATGGATCAACCTTTTCGTCCACAACCAAAAAAAATCGGTCACTTGGTTTAAGGATAAATCACGTGGGTTGCCAATCTAACTTCTCATGTCCACTCTATAATAGCGACTGTTCAGCTGTATTACATATGTGAAGTAACGTCTGTAAGTGAAGACTTCCGCAAAATAAGTTTTTGTTACGCCTTTCTTTTTTTCCTTTAATTCTTTTGACTTTTAGTGGTGCAAACAATATCAACTACAATAATGACCTTTTTATTTTAGCTTGGTTAGAAAGACTTATTTTTTGTTTCTTCAGCCTAACAATAGTGAAATTAGATTGGTAAAGCCCATCGCTTGACTCTCAGCTTGTGATAGGGTGAGTTCCATACTTTTCACTGATGTCCCCGATTTGAGAGCTAATTTTGTTTAACCAACACGGAAAAAATTAGCCTTTAGCTTTTACAGCGTGGCTCCCTTTTGGCCTGTATGGAAGATATAAAAGTGGCTTGAGTAGGATATTTTAAAGAAATTAAGGAAATTGTGTTCCCATCTTGTGAATGGAAAGTCATAAAAGGAAAGCTTAACCAAGGTGGAATGTGAAACTTCCCTGTTTTCAATAACATTTTTGAGCTGAGAAAATTCTAAATATCTTTTGGTTATCCATCACCTTGTGCTCACTCTCTAAACCACCACATCCTTCCAAAGATATTCGATTCTCAAGATTCCGTGAAAGTATACATTCTTTTGGTGAACTTAATGCTGTACAGTACTGGTGTATGTTTAACTCTGTTTTTTTCTTTTTTCTTTTCAATAATATCACTTTTGGCTGCTTGTCTGCAGATTTTCCCGCTGCAAGAGAAGATTGAGAACATAAATGATCAATACTGGACATTGCGTGCAGAGGAGGTAAGTGTAATATGTCTTTTAATTTGTTCTTGTTTAATCTTAGTTTTGCATTATATTTGAGCTTGTATTCAAATTAAGAATGCAAAAGTTACATTTGTTTTTTTGAAATCTTTTAGGTAAAGGACTAAACTCTGTTGATTAATTTTCTGGATAAATTATGTCTTTCCCATATTTGTACATATGCATCAATGCTATCTTCTTCCATTAGCGTCACTTCACTTCGGAGCATCTATTACTTATACTATTTTGCTATAATTGTGATCAAATGACTCTTATCTCTTCCTTAATTGTCTCTTGAATTTTGATTACTTATTTAGATGAGGGCAAATGGCCTTGTCAGGTTAGTGTTAGTGTCTATGGATGTGGGAAACCAATCTGTGGTGGAGGTGGTAGGCTCTGTTGTGTGCTAAGACATTTTCAGGTGTTTGGTCTATGCTGTTAGTACACATGGATGCTGCAGATTTGGTCTGGGCATTCAGTCAAGACCTATCATTAGTGAGAGGAGTGAGCTTTTCAAAAGCACAAGGTTATGTACCTGCTTTTAAACCATGTGGCTATTTGCATCAAATGCACAAAAGCTAATTTATCTTTTGATTTGGTGGGGTTTAGATGTTTGATGGCATGATAAAAAAATTAACGTAGTATAAATATAGGAGGAGGTATAATAAAACGAAAAATGACGAACAACCAGTTCCTTCAAGGCAATGACTCTGGTGGATGGTTTATGCAGCAGAGTATGCAAGCTTCTAAGTTTGCAACCCACTTCACTAGCCTTAAAAAAGTTTTATCACAGTCTGTGGATATGGACACTATATTGTAAAAATTGGTTGATTATTGTTGCAGAATATGAGCCAGGTCAAACAAAAGGCCCTGAGTTCAAAATCCCACCGCCACCCATAAATAAAAATGGTAGCTTAAGCTTTTAAATGAGGTGGTCATTCGATACTGTATAAACACTGCAAATTAAAGAATTACACTTATGAATTAAAGGTTGACTTCTTTCTCATATCTCTTGTCTGTCTCTCGTCTCTCTTTCTCTTTCTCTTTCTCTGAGTCTCTTCCCTCCTATATTACCTTCTATGTTCTGATTCCCAATGTATTGAGTTTGTCCTTCTCATTTTCTGTAGAATTCCAATCTCTGTAAAGCGGAAAATATACTCGTGACCTATATTTAATATGAATATAAAATTTTTAAATGACTGTAACTTGTTTTCTTTTCCGAAATCTTTTCATTCGTTTCTTCATTGCAGATTCCTGAAGAGGAGAGAAACCTTAGCCCTCAAGCTCGCTTGATTCATGTATACCATTTTATGAAGGACACTACTCAGAATCAAGTTGTAAGTATAAGGGTGGAAAACGCCCTCAACTAAAATTGAACCATGTGTGCTCTTACATGCATTTTTGCTTGGCATGCTTGGCTGTAATTTGTTAATTTCTTTATCCAAATGACATTCAAGTGACTCATTGTATTTGCATCACAGCAGCTTCATAATTTCGGGGATCCCTTTTTCCTGGCCATTCATGAGAACGAGACTTTGGCTGAGGTTAAACTGCGCATACAAAAAAAATTGCGTGTTCCAGATGAGGAGTTCTCTAAGGTTTATATATATATATATATATAAGTTGCTTTGTTAACATAACAAAACTCTACTGTCAGACTAGTGCTTCATGGAATACAACTTTTTCTCGATTTCAGCTTCTGAACATCGCTTATTTCATTTTTGTTTTCTCTAGTGGAAGTTTGCATTTTTGTATATGGGTCGGCCCGAATACCTTCAAGATTCAGACATTGTGTCCTGTCGTTTTCAGGTACTGATAACTCCCTTCCCCCGTATCTTCCTTCTCTATGTATAATTGTTTTAATGCATGTATTCAGATGTCGTTGATTCTTTATGTTTATTTTTACTTTGACTTCTATGCTCCAGAGAAGAGATGTTTACGGTGCTTGGGAACAGTACCTTGGACTAGAGCACTCTGACAATACTCCAAAAAGGTCATATGCAGCCAACCAGGTAATTATGAAACTATTTATGTGGGAGTATATTTATGTTATTCTGTTTTTTCCCTTCTTTTGTCTTGTTCTGTATTTATATCAAGGGAACTGCCAAAGTGTTTTGATGACTTTCTCCATTGCTCCAATCATATAGGTTAAGCAGTTAAGGGCATGATTGGATATAACATTTCACATTTTCTTTCTGCTAAATATTTCTTTTTTTACCCCAGAAGGCAACTGCTTGTAAAGATTTTCAATTCACTCACTCTCATTTTTTCTCTCACCAATACATCTGCTCATTCTTTTTTTTTTGTATGAATAAAAACCATTAAATCAACTATCATTATTACACATTTTCTCACAAGTTCCACCATTCATTCATTCACATATCCCATTCACCAATCATATTCAATCATTGTTTTACTATTTCTATACCAAGACAATTTTTATCATTACATTTTCATCTCATATACAATCACACTCAAAATTTATTATTCTTCTTTCTATATACTTTTATCACTATTCTTTAGAAAAAAAATCAAAATGAAAGGATAATCCAGTCGCATATTTCATTTTCTAATTAGTTTCTATTCTTAGCGTATTTGTTATAAGGATAGCCCATCAATCACACTGCATTACACATTTCATATTTAGATTTTCATAGAAACTCTCTGTATTTCCAGATATGAATGATTATATCGAGCTCACCTGAGGTTTGATTTAATTACAAAATCTACTCATCACGATTGATATTACATGCACTTCTATAACTTTTATCTAGGGGTGCACATTCGACCGAAACAAATTCAGTTGAACCGAGATTTGGTCTACCAAAACCATAAATTGAAAATTGAGTCGAATTTATTTAATACTTTTTGGTTACAACGATTTTTTTGGGTTTTGCGGTTTGCTTTTTTGGTTAACCAATGTTTTACTAAAAACTGAAAAAATAGATTGAAATCAGTTATAATGTAAGAAAATATTGAGGGAGAGAAAGCAGAAGATATTCTCTTTATTGATCTGAATAAAGACTTGAGTATACAACTTAAATAGGAAAAAGAAAACAATAGGAAAGGGTAACCCTCAAATCTCTCATAATCAGGGATTGAATATTTCTTTCCCTTAATCCTGTGTCAAATCTCTTAATAATCAAATCTTATCTTTCCTAATTTACTGTTACTCCCCCTCAAGTTGGTGCAAAGACATCTATCATGCCCAACTTGCTAACTTGAAGCTCAAACGGCTGTCTTAACCAGCCCTTAGTCAAAACATCTGAAACTTGTTGCGTGGTTGGTACAAACGAAGTACAAATTATTCCTTCTTCAAGCTTCTCCTTTATAGAGTGTCTTGTCAATCCTAACCTGTTTAGTCCGGTCATGTAGAATCGGATTATGAGCAATGCTGACTGCTGCCTTTTTATCACAATACAATTTCATAGGAAAGCTCAATGCCTCTTAAGCTCTTCTAGAACCTTCTTTAGCCAAAGAACCTCACACATTCCTTGGGCCATTGATCTGAATCCAGCCTCAACGCTACTCCTAGCAACTACACTTTGCTTCTTGCTCCTCCAAGTAACTAAATTGCCCCATAGAAAAGTGCAGTAGCCTGAAGTTGACCTTCTATCATTAGTCGAACCTGCCTAATCTGCATTTGTATACACCTCTACTCCTCTCTTCTCATTTTTGTGAAGAAGAGTCTTTTCCTGGAGTGCCTTGTAGATATCGAAGAATTCGATACACAACTTCGAGATGCGCTTTGTATGGGGATTGCATAAATTGACTCACTGTGCTTACAACGAAAGCAATATCAGGATGTGTATGTGACAAGTAAATCGGTCTTCCAAGCAATCTTTGGTATCTACCCCTATCTAATGGGACCCCATCTTTAACTTCACCAAGAGTAGCATTAACTTCTAATGGAGTGTCTGAAGGTTTGCAACCCCACTCATTCCAGTTTCTTCAAGAGGTCTAAATATACTTCCATTGCGAAAACCAGATGCCCTTCTTTGATCTTGCCACTTCCATTCTAAGACAGTACCTTAGCTGGCCGAAGTCTTTGATCTTGAATTCCTTGGCTAAGCTCTGATTCAATCTGCTCATTTCTTCTAAGTCATCTCCAGTCAAGATCATGTCATCCACGTAGAAGTCATTTATTCCTTGCAATTATTTTGTCGTTTTGCAATTGGTAGTTCAGCTTTATGTCATTGTGTGTGCATGGAACTGGGGCCTGTTAGAATTTACAATAAATTGTGTCTAGTATAAGGTACTTATGACATTGCATTTCTGAATTCCATTGTTAATGTTTCATTACTTGTGATTTTATGTTGTGGCGCTTATTGGTTATAACTAATGTTGCAGAATCGGCTCACATTTGAGAAACCTGTTAAAATCTACAATTAGTACATATCCCAGGAAGCCACCATGCATTGGATGTGCAACTCCAGACGTATATTTTTCTGAAGACAGCAGCAGTAATATGAAGCAACAACAGAAATTGAGCTGATAGAGGCCTGAGTCGATGTGTAAGTGTGTCAAAAGCAGTTTGCTGGGGTTTGTAGTTTCTAAGGAACATTGCATGGAGCGTTTAAAGCCTGATGATGTAGCCTGTCCATATATCTAAATCAGCTACGTTACGTTCTTACTCCGTACCTATACTGAGTTTTGAGGATCCGTTCTTTGGTAATGGTAGCATTTCCATCTTTGATTTTTCACTGTAATTAGAAGTGCATAAGATTTTGGGTGGGGATGTATAGAGGGTATAGCTGTTGCATGTTTCTGGATTTTGGTCAGACTTTAGGTGACTATTGATCGGAGCTTTGTACATTGATTTTATATAGAGACAGATAATTGGTTAAGTCACTCATTCATTGTGGAGTGGCGCTTGTCCCTCAATCCGTTCTAGAGAGTTAATTAATTTAACTGTGGGATAATTACAAAAACACCCCTGAGGTTTGGGCTAATTACAAAAAAACTGGGAGATTTTTAAAAATTACAAAAACAATCCTTGAGGTTTGATTCTGTCTTACATTTTTATCTTCATAAGCGAAAACATTTCAAAAAACCCAGACATTTGTAGAAATATTACAGTTACCCCTTAAAATTAAGACTGAATCAAATCACTAGGGTTTTTTTTTTTAAATTTTCAAAACCTTTTTTTTTTTGTTTAGCCCAAATCTCAGGGGTGTTTTTGTAATTAGTCCCTTTAAGACTAATTGTTGTTCAAAGTCTTGCTGTGTGGACCATAATTTTCTGAAAAAACTGCCACATTCACTAGGTTTTTTTTTGTCCTGCAGATAATCCTTCAATTTCTTTGTACACTGTTTTTCCATTATTTTTATTCACAAGTATGCATTGCAATTGCATGCCTAACGTTTATCTTTTCAAGTTACTTTTTCACACAGCTAGATTGTTAATCAAGTTACTTTTTATTATGAGAGATCATATTTTATTGGGATGGTTACAGAAAACCCCCTTAAATTGGGGCTAATTAAAAAAAATCAAAAGATGTTTGAATATTATAAAAAAAAAAGTCCTCAGATTTTGATTATGTATAAAATAATTAATTTTTAAAATATAAGAGATCAATTTTTTGGGGATAGTTAAGAAAATATTTAAGATGGAATCAAATCTTAATAAGTTTTTTGTAATTTCTAAAAACTTATGGATTTTTTTGTAATTAGCTTGAACCTCAATTTTTCTTTTTGTAGTTATCCCCAGTTTATTTTATAATCATATTCACATGAGAGAGCGTGCCTAACCGTTCCATTTACTACATAAAACAACTTTCATATGGTGTCAACTGGGCGAGTTTTGTTTGATTGTTAATTGAGTTTAAACGAGTTAATTTCAAGATTAACTCACATGAGGAGAGAACATGCCTAACCATTACTAAATGAAAGTTAATTTAGAAAATAAGTACAAATTTATTAATATTAAATCCTTTTAAAGTAAATTTTTATTTGAATAAAACTAATAGGTAATTACTAGGTAAGGATAATTTGGGAGTAAAATGATACTAATTATATTAAAAATATAAGGGGGGTAAAATGATACAATTAAGAGTAAAATGTGGTAAATTGATACTCAAATATAGGGGGACAAAATGAGATTTGCCCTTAAATTAAAGAGTTTGTTGGATATTTTTGCTTGTGCCTGTGCAAAATATTTTTTATTGTGGGACTCGTGATCATATTGTTGATTATTTGACAAAACCCACACCCAGTTAACTTTTGAGTTTTTTTCACAAGTATCTTCCAAATATTTAAACTTTAACCCCCACAATACGTTGCTCTGATTCTAACAAATATATACAAAATATACCCCCTTGAAGATTTGGAATATGGACAGACATGCTAACTAGATAAACTATAAGAATAACTCTAAAATTATTATTTTTTACTAAGAATTATGTTTAGTAAATAAAAACTTGCAAAATCTGAACAAGTACAATTAACTCAAGAAAAAGTATAGTTAAAAAAATGATGTTTTTCTTGGTCCATTTATGCTTATCCCTAAACAAGACCAGGTGGCTCAGTAGTGGAAAGTGAGTTCTTGAGTAGGGATGACAATTTTTAAAGAATATTTATAATCAACACAAAACTAAACAAGTACAATTACCTCAAGAAAAATATCCCATCCCAAAAGATGTCATATCCCCTCACCATTCCCGGCTTAGTAGTTGGTATCTAGGATGGGAACAATGGGTAATCCCATTCGAAAATTATAAATTGGACAAATAAAAAATATTTTTGGCATCCTCGGTATTCAATCATTTTGTATTTTTTTAATAAAAAATGGGGAATCTATAAAATTGAATAAAATAACATTAATCGATACATAAATAAATAATGAAAACAATTTAAATTATAAATACTTAAGAGTTTAGTTTTGAAAATTAATAAAATAAAATATTATAAATAAAATTAATATAATAATAATAGATATATATATATATTCGGGGAATGGGATAGGGACATGTAATCCCCATTTTATCTAAACGAGGACGGGGATGGGACAAGAGATTTAAATAACATCCCCGTCCCATCCCCAGTTCTAGAGAAGCAGAGAATCACCATCCTCGTCCCATCCCCGAATTAATTAGGGATTTCCGGTCCCATATTGCTTGGGTACCAACATGGATGTTTCTTGAGTCCAAAAGTCCTGAGCTCGAACTCCCATCTATGCGCACCACCTGATCGGAATCGAACCTGCCTTGTGCGGCTTGGTTTACAGGCTATTGCATTAAGAGGGTTTTTACCCAGTGCCACCCGAATAGTAGCCGCAGCTTCCCCAATTTGACATGCGAATGTATCACTATGCATGTCAAATGTATTATTTTGATTAGCAATATATAAATTCACGCAGATTGGTCAGGAGGAAAACAAGAAGTTAATTTACTAGCATCATCATTTTCATCAAAAACCTTTACTAGCCTGATTCAAAAGTTTCAATCCATGACTCCAAAATTTAGACCGATGAACTTTCAAATCCTTTCAGAGTTCAATACAGCTGATGCAGCAATCATGCTTGGTGTATATTCAAGAAGCAACGACTCTCTTTCAGTTGAGTTGCCACTTACTCTTTTCAGAGGATCAAGTAAATTAAAAAACTTTCCAGCTGCAGAAACCTGTTTCTGACGAAGGCTCTCATCTTGGATTAAGTCCCTGCAACATGGCAATTCATTAACATCATTTCTGTTTGAAGTTGTTGCATGATAGAGTCGAAAACGTAAAATTTTTTTGTCACTTTAATTAACAGATGGAACCACTTAATATGGACTATGATATAATGTAATCCAGATGTCAAACAAGATAATATGCGTTTGCTCGATAGTAAAAAAAGTAAAAAGTAAAAACTACACTACTCGGCTTTTCCAAATTCTACAATGATGAATAGAATACTGATGAGCATGTTGTTTTTCTTTTATATGAAAAAGATGACCCAATGTTGATAAGAAGCAATAATAAAAAGGGATAATTACAAAAGATACCTTGAGTCTAATCACAAAAAAAAAAAGAAGCTATCTTTCAAAATTACAATACTCCTTATATATTTGTTTTCATTTTACAAATTGCACCCAAGAGTAAGCAAATACAAACCTCAAGGGAGTGTTCGTAATAACTTCAGGGAGTATTTGTAATTTTGAAAGATAGTTGTATTTTTTTGTAACTAGGCTAAACCACAGGGTTAGTTTTTGTAATTAACCCTAATAAAAATGTCACTATTATAGACGAAAAGGGACTTACATGAGCAGTGGTGCCAATCGTGAAGGAGTGCACGCTTCAAAAAGCGCTTCAGGAATTATAGGTGAATCGAGAACAATATTAGGAAGTGAGATGTAAGGTATTTTAGCTTTGTATCGAATGAACCATTCAGTAAGGAGATGGGCTCGATATGCAACAACACAAGGCAACCGTGCAAGCTGCAACTCCACTGCAACAGTCCCTGATGTACACAGTGCTACTCTACTTGCCTGCATCACATTAGGTCTCTCTTGAATTATATATAAAGCAATTATTTAGTCGAATCTAATGCATCATCTATGCTTCCATTGTCATCCTGTTAAATATAGTATATTTATGATGCTTTGGAAGTTAAGGAAAATCAAATCAACAACGATCCACCATATGAAAAGCAGAGAACCCAATCATCGGCAAGAATAAATGCAATTACACATCAGAGCTCCTTCATTTCCCTATCTCTTAATCGTAAACGTAATTTTATTCTACTATTCCGTATTTTTATACATCTTATATTATCCTGACATGAAATAAGTTTATTCATAAATATGTAGAGAGATAACTGTGACGCCTTACACTGAAAGAATTGTATTTCATGCACGGCGATCCACCTGGAACCAAAATGGCTGGTACAGGCCACTGACAAACAGCGTTGCTGATATACTCTTCTACATGCTTATTAGGTGCCACATGGATAACTGCTGTCAACTCCGAGAAGGCATCTTTGAGTAGCTCCATAGTGCGTGAAAATATTGAAAGCATGCGTGTGACCTCTTGTAATCGGCTTCCAGGAAGCACAGATATGATTGTCGATTCTTAATATGCAAAAAAAAAGTGCATGGTTAATACAGGATGAAGTGCTGCCTAAATATATACTAGAATTTCAGATTGCAATTTGGTTGAAAATCAAAGACAATTTCCAGTCCCATACATTTTATCAACGTCGCGTTTTATCATTACCACGCATATCTTGCAATATCTCAAAGCTGACTGATGTGTTCTCAATCGCCTGTACTAGACATTAATGATATTTAACAGTGAAAAGTAGCAACGATGATAACTTTCCAATTATCCAGTACAAAGAAGTTAAACGACGACAAAGCAACACTTAATCCAGATACAGAATTACTTCATCCTACCTGAAGATATCCCATAGTTCCTCCTAAATTCCTCTCCATCACCTTGAACTTTCCACTCCTTGTCTACACATTTGTTAATCTGCAAAAAAAAATGCCTCAAGAATATCACACTATAATAAATAGCAGCAAGCTTCAATTAAATACTCCCATAGTCCCAAAATTAGAGTTTGACCAGAAACGGCACTTTATATTAAATAAGAGGATGCTTTTGGAAAAATAATTTTCATTTTAGGAAATGGAGCCTTATCTTGAGATGTCCCAAAAAAATGATAAAGAAAGGAGAGAAAGAAAGAAAGACAGGAGCAAAACTTTTGGGACAGAGGGAGCACTAAACACCAGAGTTAAATGTAGTTACTTTGAATTCCTTGATCATGTATTCTATGACAGGACACTGGCAAATTATTCACCAGAAATAGCCTAAGACTGTAAACCTTATACACAAATTCACCTTTAGCTCCAAAACATCTTCCAATGTTGGATGGCCCACAAATGTTGCAGCCAATCCATTTGATCGACAGACTTCTGCCTCAAATGGTAGGATACAGAAAACATGATCCACAAACTCCAAAAGCCCTTTCAGTCTTGATTCACCTCCTCTCCATGCCCAGAAAGACGGTGCTACGTAGTGAAAATGTTGAGGACTAGCTAGTCTGTGCACACCATATCTAGCTGCAAAAAGCATTTTCCCCATTTTCCTACACCATTTTTTTTCTCTCTTTGCATAAGGAATATTGAAAAGTGCTTTAAGAACTTAGAGCAGTTAAAGGAAAATTACCTCGCAATTGCTTCAGAAAACGAAAGGAGAACCCTTTTGAGTCCACTGTTAGCACAACATGTGGCCGGAAAGTAAGAGCTGACTCAACTGTCTCTTTCAGTTTGACCTGAAATTTTGCAGCTCAGACCAATTAAATGATTTCTTAGCAGATACCCTGTAAAAATTCACTAACCAAAATGCAACAGAAATAAAAGCTTTGTCACCATTGATAGGTGAAAGTGAAATACATTTTATATCACTCATTGCTCACCCTGAACATACTAAGATGTGGCAACAACTCCCAGATGCCCATGACTGCAATGTCTTCCATAGGAAACAAAGAATTTAAACCTTGCTGTGACATCGTCAATCTAAACAAAGATAGAAACATAGGTATCATGAACTTGTCTTTCTCCTCTCTAGTATTCAAAACAGCAACAAAAAAATTTATTGCTCAACACCATAACAACGTCATTATTATGCTGGCAAGTCTCTAAACTGAATCTTGTTACTTCTGAACTCTGAAGGAAGTAACAACCTCATAACATTTTCATAAGAGTTGCCTCATACAGTGAGAAATATCAGTTGATTACAACCAAAGTGTCCTTGAACTGGCTTAACACTAATTTTTTTTTTCCTATTATTGGATTCATTCTGTATTTATAATTTTCCTAAGTCAAGCAGGACAAACAGTCCGTCTTCTCTATGATTTTCAAAGTGAATGAGAAATGAATGCAAGTATGCAACAATCCAATAACTCGTGTATTTGTATTTCAGGCATAAAAAAATTATTTGGTACTGTAGTCCTATATTAGATGCTTTGGCTCCAAAAGCAACAAGTCTTTTGGTAAGCCTAATTAGGATACTCAAGTTCAACCAAAATTTTCAAACTTCCATAATGATAAGATAAAACGTCTCAGAAACATCTTCCGTGCTTCAAAATAAAATAATTAAAAATGCAAACTAGTAAAGAAGAAACAAACTTTTGCTAAATCATCAATATCATGAAATAGCTAAAAAATACTGGATAAATCATTCTTACCCTCCCACACCTGCAAAACGGACAGGAAAAGGAGAAAGCATTTTCAAAGAGCTCATTAAACGCGAGGCGATAACGTCACCAGAAACCTCCCCAGCAACAATAAACACTCTGAGTTCCCCATCTTTCGAAGCCAAATCTCTCACACTTTCTCTTCTTAAGAAACTGATAATGACCTTTTCACTACCCGCAAGAAGCTCGTATTCATACCAATCTTTACATTCCACACACTTCTCAGAAACATCTTCTGTGCTTCAAAATAATATTTAAAAAAAATACGCAAACATGAGTAACAGAAGAAACAAACTATTTGACAAAATCATCAAAATTTATTTTCTCTCTGAAAATCGAAAAAATTTATATTTTGACATACTCATCAAATTTCAGTTCTAATTATTATTATTATTTTATTTAGTGTTCTTCTTACCACTCTGCATTTAAATTTAATCGATGGAATGGAGGTACCTGCGATAATACACAAATGGTGCTCAACCAAATATAACAACCAAATTAATTTTCTTCAAAAAAAGAGAAGAAAAGCATATAGTATAGAGAATAAGTATGTAGTTGTAATTGTTTTTGAAAATAAAAAAAATCATAGCATTCACCCCCAAAAATAAAAAAATAACCGATTTAAAAAAATGGTTCTATAATTTTTTATAGAAAAATTTTCAAATGTATGAGCATAAAAATGTTATAACTGGAAGTGAAGATGAGTGAGTTGATTTAGAATGGCAGCATAATTAGCTCGATGAGGCCCAATTAGGCCATCGTGCCACTTTTCATTATGATTTAATGACCAAAATGAGATCTTTTATTTGAACATAGGTAAATTGACCCCTTTTATTTTTGTCAAAATCAAATGATAAAATTTAGTTAAAATAATTAATAAAATAATTTTTCGGTCATTTTTAGCAAAATCAGGCTAACTCGCCCAGCCTTATTTGTTTTAAACCCGATTTTTCTTTTTATTTGCATATTTTGGGCCAGAGTTCAAATTTTAAAATTTCCCATTATATCTATTGGTTATACATTATTATATTGATTGAGATTTGTGGCATATTTTGATTTTTACTACGATTAAAAGCTCGTAATTCATAATATCAATCTTTTGCCTGATTTTTTTGGCTGAGAAGTTGTTGTTTATTATTTTAGTGTTAATATCATTGTTTTTTTTTTTTTCCTTTTTCTTAAGTAATAAATGTAGTTATGTTGTTGTAAAGCCATATTGTGATCATATTAATTGGATATTTTCTTTTACTTATTAATAATTGGTGCCATAGCCTAGTTAAGTAGATTTTAATGAATGATGGATAAATTTAATATTTATGTATTAATTAAAAAATTGTTTTTAAAAATAAGATGGTTTGGGAAAATGATGTTCAAAAAACCCAAAATTGAATTTTTTTAAAATTATAAGTTCAAAAAAGCCTCTTTATAAGCTCAAATAACAATATTACTCTTACTTACTTCAAATATAGTTTTTAGCAATTTTCATACAAAAACTCTTAAATACCCCTTTATACTTTCAAAAAAACACAAAATTGACCTCATTTATTTTAACAACATTTAAAACAAAATTGCATCATTTTTGCTATTTGCGTTTTCAGATTTTCTGTGTTTAGCTTGTATCTGCTAATTATTAGAGGTAAAAAGTATCTATTGGTTATACATTTATTATATTGATAGAGATTTTGTGGTATATTTTGATTTTTACAACGATTAAAAGCTCTTAATTCATTATATCAATCTATTGCCTGATTTTTTTGCTGAGAAGTTGTCGTATATTATTTTAGTGTTAATATCATTGTTTTTTTTCTTTTTCTTTTTAATGTAGTTATATGTTGTTGTACGAGTCATGTTATGATCATATTAATTGGATTTTTCTTTTACTTATTAATAATTGGTGTCACAGCCTAATTAAGTAGATCAAGGATGTTTATTTTAATTAACAAACTAAAAATGATCTAGTTTCAAGAACATTTTTTTTTGAAGCAACTCAAAAAAAAGTGATGAGGTATAGACTACCATTAATTTGTACTTCAAACATTACAAAACTTCCCAAACAAAGATATTGCTGAATCAATCATCCCATCTTATTACACATAAAGTAGAACACAAAACTTGAACTATTTGTACTGCCCAAGGAAACAATTATTTCAAGAACTCATACCATTTCTGAAGAACATCTTGGGTTCAACAACTGCTTAAACTTATTATTGCCAAAAACTAATTAAGTTCCAAAAAATAAAACACACACACACACACACACACAAAAACAGATAAAATTACAGCTTTATGTAGATGAAGGTCCCGAAAACAATGAACCACCCAGATCGAATCACCACATCGTCTCCATCCAGTAATTCAAATCCACGATTTCAAAATCGTCTAAGTGTCGAAAAACATGGTGATTATGTCTGAGAATCAAGTGCCAAGATGGTGCTGAGATTCATGGGGTTCATATATTCTAACGAGCCGGTCATGATTTGCCTAACGATCAATCGGTTAGCTCTTTCGGATGGATGGAACGGATCCCAGAACGCGTACACGTCTCGGTTGGGGCAGAGGTTGGACAATGGTGTGCAGAGGCCAAGTCCATTATAAGGGCCTTGCCCACAACATGCTACCTTTGATGTAATAAATCCTGTCAAAACATTCAAATATTCAAACAAAAATGATGTAATTGCTGACTAGGGTCAGTAGGCTGCTGATGTGTTAGAATTTTAGGAATTTTGTTGATTCGGTGCAAAAAATTGACATGTCATGCAAATCACTAAATTTCAATGCTTAGGTGACAATTTTCCCAAAATTTTGACTTGTTTGTACCTTATTTGTCGTAGTTAGCAAAAAAAATCGGACTATTGGACCAAATTTTAAAAGTGACTACTTAGATGACTAAATCTCCAAGTAGCCCAAAGTTACAAGACCAAAAAATTTATTGTCCCTGTATTTTAATTAGATGATAGTCGAAAAAGGATAAAACGAAACAGGACATACCGAAGGCTTGTGGATTGGTGATGAAATCGTTGTGGGTTAGTTGCGTATTAGCAGCAACAAAGACATTGCTGCCTAGTTGAGAGTTGAGGCTTAGAAGCATTTGAGTGAGTTGCGGGTTGAAAAGGGCCGCGGCGCGTTGGAGTTCAGCCGAGCATTCGCCATTTCTGCTTCTCATGGCTAATTCTGCTGGCACACAACCAAGTGGTCCTGTGCCTGTCACAAGTACCCTTCTGGCTCCCAAATCATGAAGTCTCTGCTCATCGATCGACAAAATATAAGTCGAAGACATGAACCAAACGAGAATGAGATGAAATTTTTTTCATACTAAATACGTATTCACTTGCTTTTGACCGTAAACAGATAAGGT